>JAEUYN010000370.1:0-38351 GCA_018257835.1 Euura lappo | reverse complement strand
AAAAAAATAATAAATCATCGCAAGTGTGTTGAATACAGTTTAACACACATCGCAACCCTTATCTCGACTAATCGATCAGGTTTTACAAGCTAATTTCACTCCATGATAAAGATAAACGAAGTTTAAATGAATAAAGAAGAAAAAAACGCCTTTCAACCGGTCAATTAACGTCACCCTTAATTCTTTTGGGGGCTAAGCTGCGCAGGGCCGTATTTTGGGGGTCGAAAAAGGGGCTCAGCTTGATACACTCGCTGCTGGATGAAGGTGTCAGAATCGTGTGGAATATAGATCGTGAAAGATACATCAAAGAATATTTTCACCTGCAAAGCACGATTTTGCAATTCACAATTCAGTTACTTTTTCTCCTTTTGGTTCGCTCCTGGATGAAACTCGCGTATTCCATGTAGTTCGATTTCAAAATAAATTTATCGCCCTGTCAACCTCGGAACGGATGCACAGCTTCGTGCGTTTCTACTGGAAGTATCCATGTTTTACTAGCTGGAAAATAAAAAACTGTATTGGAGATACTGTTTTCATATATACAGCAATTTTCAACGAGATGCAATTTATCGTGAAAATACTCGTCGAAAATTGAATTTATCTCATTCCTTCCATTTTTCTTTTTTTTTTTTTCGTTCTTTTAATTACGAAAACAAAACAAACGGGTTTCGGCTGACTATGAGCCAGCCTTCGAACTTCCCGTTATTTATTTTGTTCTCAGATATTTTGAAATTTGTAAATCTGACCTCAGATTCTTGATCAGCGGTTCAAAAAACCTTCGAGTACAAATTTCCGTAAGATTTCGAATGTTTTCGGTATTTTTCCCAGCAATCGGACTCGCCATTTTGAATTTCGCTAATCTGACTTCAGATTCGTGATCAGTGACCCAAAAAACCTACGAGTACCAAGTTTCATGCAAATCCAAATGTTTTTAGTTTTTTTGCAGCATATCGAATACGCCAAATGAAAATTTTGCAAAACTGACTTCAGATTCATGATCAGCGATCAAAAAAACCATATGGTACCAAATTTCAATGAAATCCGTTGATTCGTTCTCAGGATATCGTCATTTTTGTTGCGTTTCTTAGAATTTTGTTATTTGAATAGTTCAAAAAGTACTAATCCGATCGAAGCCAAAATCTAATCAGTTCTAAGTAAAGAAAAGCCCCGTCGATTGAGCCCAAGTTGATCGAAATCCGACCACGCGTTCTCGAGATATCACGCGGACAAAAATGTGGTCACACACACACACACACACCCATTTAGTGAAAACTCAACTTTTCATTTTCGGGGTGATCACAATAACTTCCTTTTTTCTCTGAAAACAGAGAAACGGGAAGTTAAAAATGAACTCATTAACATTGACCTTCGAAAATGTTATCACCAAAGAAAAGGGGGGATTAGTTTCAATGTGCAAAAAAAGTGCTTTTTTTCACTGGGCTCCTAATTTGCGTTCCTTTATTACGATTGGAACTTTTTTTTTTTTTGGTGCTTCTGTCTTGAGAGTATGAATTTTCAGCAGAGACTAGAAACTGCTGGTTAATTTCAGTTCGTTAGTTTTTCATCTTATTCTTTCTGTCTGTTGCGTAGCTGTGATTTTTTTCTTTTTTTTTCGCCGTCCAATTTGTGATTCGAGTGGAACGTTGGTAGAAGATGAGAAGATGAGAAGATAAAAGAAAAAAAAAACAGTATTTGTTCAATATTTCAATCAGCTGGAATTGGAAATTATTGCAATGTGATATTCATGGAATATTATCAATGTCTTGAATATTGAGGAAATATTAAAATTATCCGAGTTTCTAGGCGATATTGAATAAATATTCCAATAATTGACATCGGAATATCGCAATATTAGGATGTTCGGAATTAAAATATTGCGAACGTTGATATTGAAACATGGCAGTGTTGCAAATTTTCAAGTTAAAATATTCCAACCGTCGATATCGGGTTCCGAAAAAATTATTGCAGCGTTATAATTCATCGAGAAGTATCGCAATATTGCAAATTCATGATTATTGTTATTCTACATTGCGATCATTATTATTATCATTACTATCGATCAATGTTTTAGCCATGTGGTCAGAAAATATTGCAAATGACGTCTGAATATTGAGTAGAGGTACTTTTCAAAAATTTATATCCCCAAAGATGAACGACCTAATTTTTCCTCCGATTGGAAATCGACGTCTTGATATTGCAATTTTTTATTTCCGTGTTTCAAAATATCGCTCTGGCCGTGGAAACCTTATTTTTTCTCCATTCTTCATTCCCGTCTCCAGTCTCATCGACTTTCGTAATCCCCCTTCCATTCTTTTATTTTTTTTTCTGGTTTTTTGGTGACACCAGAAGCTCAGTCCTAGGCGTCGGGATGGAAGCCCGTCCCATGGTATAGCGGCAATGGTAGAAAAACAATACGTGAAGCCATAGACCGCGGCCATTCCGGGGTATACGAGCTTGGCGAAAGGGGTGAAACCGGATATAGGCTAATCCGAGCATCGTAGGGGTTTCCTTTTTCCCTCTCTTATTCTCCACATCTTCATTTTATCGACTACTTTCTTCTACCCTCGTTCTCTCTCGCTCTTCGCGTTACTTACTTCACGATTCAATTCGTTCAGTCCTGCTCGACAGACGTCGATAATTCATTCATTAGAATTTCTGGTGTGACGGAGACCATAGGTAGCGGTGCTCTGATCGATAATGACGAATGAATCATTCATTCTTCAAATTCACGAGTTCTTGATGTACAGAAAAAAAATGAAACTGTCGTTCTGTGCTTTCTGGACATTTTGAGCCCAATCGAGTCCGAGAATTCTGGAAATTGACGAAATGACGACGGTTTTTGTGAAACGGAGGCAGCTTTTCCACTGATTTTATTCGTCCAATTTCGATGGAATTCCGCACACAGATTCTCAGGATTGATAGTTTCGGACTGGGATTATTGAGTCGGATGCAAAAAAGTGTGCTGAAAAGCGATGGAAATACTAAAAAGTCGCTGAAACGATCACATTTCGTGAAATACGTTGAAGAACCGGAAGATCCTGGCTCAGGCCACAACTACCGATGATGAGAGCCTGTGTGCGAAATTTCAGGCAAATCGGCCAAGTGGATCCGGAGTTAAAGCGAGAAATGTGGAGCTCAGGTGGTAGCGTCACTGCTTTCGAATTCGACGCTCGAACATCGACGGTGACTCAGTGTCGGCTCCTCTCGTTGCGTTGCTACTTAATTCGAACGTTTCGGTGCTCATTTTGTAACAATAAAGTCAGTATTTCTCAGTTTCGCAATTTCCCCGCTAATTGAGTGCGCTGAAAACAAGCTGTAGGCTCTTAGACTGGTTGTACCTTCTTCCAAAGTACAATAAAGATCTTAAGCCGGTCGCTGATTGCGCGTAGGTACGTACATACGGAGCATGCGTCTGGTTGCTGACAGGCTGTTTTCGACATAACATACCGTTTCACACTTGTGAATCATAAACGTTGATGACGTTTAGTTGTTACCGTGCTAAAGCTTTCGAGCTTTCTTGAGAACCCAGTCAACATCACAATGGTCGAGTGGTTCGAAAATAATTCCTGAAAGGCTGACTAGTATTTCCGTTCAAATTGACATGACGTATAATTTTGATTGATTGTGTGTCTGATTACAGACTTTATTTGAACTTCTATGATTCTTTAATAAATTGGAATCCAGTGGACACAGAATTTCTATTTTTTCTTTTCTTTCTTTTGCTGAACGAATGGATTGAAAATAATTCACAGAACAGCGAAACGATTCCAACAGATATAAAAGTGTAAAAAATTTCCAATAATTGGTAACAAAACTTTGATCGGAATTTTTTTCATTCATCTTCTCTGTGGGTATTTTTTATTCATTTTTTTTTCTTTTTTTCATCGTGTGTTGCACTTTGTATAATTTTCTCTCCGTCAAACTATAAACGTATAATCAGATTAGCCGGATACTTGAAAATTCTATGTGACGAATACGCGGCTTCTGGGAATATTTAATCAGCGAAAATGAATGAATAAATAAATAACTTATGATCGTCCATATAACGAAGTCACTGGCAAAGTTAAGTGGGATTTTAAAAGTTTAACGATCGAAGTGGTGGCTGTGAAGCAAATTTATACGTGAATTATGAGGAATTCAGTTTTTTCGTCATATCTCGACAAATATTGATCCCATCGTCGTAAAGGTCGGTATAAAAAATGAAGCTTACTAAATTTCCTACAAGAAACGTTCGATACATTTTCCTCGTATCTTTGATAGTTTTTCTCTAATACACCAGTGAATACGAGAAAGTGATTTTCACGGCACCCTGGGACGGCAATAGAAATATCGGTACTTTCGGCCACGTATTACATGAAAACTATCGAAGATACGGAAAAAGTGTATTGAATCTTTCTTGTAGAAAATTTGATAATCTTCATTTTTGATAATGACCTCCTCGACGATAGGATCAACGGTTGTCGAGATATGACAAAAAAACTGAATTCGAGCACCTCAGTTTGAAGATGGCGGACCAAACCGTCGAGTTTCTTCTTCCTTGTATTACATAAAAACTGTCTAAGATATGAAAAAAGTGTATTGAACCTTTCTTGTAGAAAATTTAATGAGCTTCATTTTTTATAATCATCTTCGTGGCGATAGGATCAACGGTTGTCGAGATATGACGAAAATACTATCGGTGACGAAATCACGTGTAAAAAATGAATATGAAATGAAATTAACCATGTCATTATCGAGCTTTTTTTCAACTCTTTCAGAACAAGATGAAGACATCTTACTGCAAAAAAAATAATCACGCTCATCCAAAGTATATATTCTTCTAATCTACGATCTCAGTAAGTTTGGGGGTGGCTTAAGGGATGTTCTTTATATCGGTTGCCTCGATATCTGATCATTGGCTACAAGTCCCTCACTCAGTCTCCTTATATTGGTTCATTTTTCATTTTGAGGATAGGACAGGACGCCCTCGGTTCGTCTCCTGGGATTCTGTAGCTCCTGGGTCTATTTAAGGATGTATGGCCGTACAATCTCAACCAAAAATGATTCTCGTCGGCAAATTGAGTACTTTATGATAAGATAAAAATCTGAAAAAAATCAACCGTGATAAAGATGATAAGAGTATTCATTTTGAATAATAATAATGCCCAAAAGTTATCGATAAATCGTTTAAACAAAACATTGTTCAACAAATTCTGTGGTGACGTTATTTTTGTTTCATCTCAAATAAATGCCCTGATTTTTCTGAACACAGATGCATTTTTTCAGAATTTTGTCACTATTTTGAAATTTCCGTTTTCGAAAATTTGTTAAGGCTGTATTTCCGAAACTATTTGTTCCACGCTCCGGAAAGTTCGGAATTGTAATCTACATCGTCTTCGCAAAAACATGTCTCAAATTCAACCTCGTCACGCTACCACCTGAGCTTTCACACTGTTTTTTGGTTCGATTTTTCTCCAAACTGTTCGATTTTATGATCGTGAAATTATTTTGTAGCTCAGGTGGCAGCGTCGTTGGATCCAAATTCAAGGAAATTAGGTTCGCCCCAGGTCTAAAAATTTTTAGAAATCTGGGCCAAAAAACTACAAAAATGGTAAAAATGGATTCTACAGAATGTGGGTACAAAATGTTTCAAACTCTCTCCTAAATCTGTGATTAAGAAACTATTAGACCTTTAGAATTCCATTCTATTAAAATTCATGAGAAAGTGACTTAAAAAAAAAAAAAAGTAACAAAGTATTCAAAAATCTCTAAAATCTGTCTCTAAAGAAAATTTAAAAATTTCCTAATACCCCAAAATCTGAAGAAGAAGAAGAAGAAAAAAAGAAATTGTTCTTCATTTAAAAAAACTTTCAAAATTCCCTTAAAATTTCTAAAACACTTACAATTCAAAAAAAAAAAATATATACATAATATTATATATGTACATATATTTTTCAAAATTTCATAGAATTTCAAATTATCAATCTACAATCTTATAGTTTCCTGTTTCGCCAATTACTTCCACTATAATCAATCTCTCATTAAAATTCGTTGAAATTAAATCCTCGAAAATATTTTGGCGCGGTGGGGGGGGGGGGCAGAGATTTTTTTCTTTCTGTCATTTCATCCAATTGCCTGGTATAAAAGCAATATGCAAATGCAAATTTATATCTGCTAATCCCGTGTAATTTTTGTGTATATACATTATATTCCAAGCAGTTTCTATATATACGCAAAGAGCACCTATATACATATACCATGAGCTATTATCTCAAGCTGACCGTCGTTAGCGAAACTGTGTAGTTTGGGGGGGGGAGGGGCGAGGGGGTTGTAGGGTAGGGTAACCATGTCGTCTGCTCAACAATTACAACCTAATATCTATTCTAATTTTCTACATGGTATGAAACTTTACACAAAACCTCTGACCAAATGGGGGGGTTCTGGACTCACTGGAGTCGTTTTAATAACCATTATTTTATACCCACTGATCGGGTTCTGGGAGAAAAGGGTCTGAAAGGGTGTATTAACGAATTTTATTACCCGGTGGTAAAGATACCCTGAGGGGGGGTATAAAATTTCTTGATTGAAGAAACTAATTCAAAGAGAATCACAAAAAAAAATTTTTAAAAAAGTGACAATTAGTTCGATATTTTCTAGAATATTCGGATTGCAAAAAAAAAAAAAAAAAATTGCAAAAAGTACAGAAATTAGTGATTTTTTTTTATTTTAATTTTTGTGACGTATGCTACTAAGGATTTATTTTTGAAAAAAAAAAGATCGACATTGGATTTAGAAAATTAGAAAAGTTTGTAAAAAAAATTTTTTTTTATCAAATTTTACGATTGAAACTATACGAGTAGTTTGCAAAATTATTTGACGTAGTTTGATAAGAGAAAACTCTACGACGATGTCAAGAAATTCGTAGAATCTTTTACAATAAAAATGTCAAATTGTTAAAAAAAAAAAAAAAAGCTACAGTTTCAAATTCTTCGAATTCTGATACCAAAAAAAAAAAAATATAAAATGTGGGAAATTTTATCGAACTTGAAGAACAAAACTAGATTTTTTGTTTCTAAATTCTTCATAATTTGATGCCTGATTCTAAATCTGCAGAATAACAAGAAAAAAAAAAAACATTATCATCGAAGAACTAGAAAATATTTGAACAAAAAAAAAGATATAATTTCATATGTAATTGTTCTAGAATTTCAGGAGATTGGATCAAATTACATATCAATATTTAATTTGATTCAATGATTGAAACTTTATCAGAGATGATTGAAATATATTCAAAAAAATGAGGGAAGTTGAAAAAAAAAAACGAAAAACATATAATTTCATATAATTTAATTCATGATATTGGATCTATGTAATTTTTTGTATGAAAAAACGTTGATATAAAAATCGCAAAAAATTTGATATAATAAATCATCTGACGCTACAAGAATAAAATATTCTTCTTCTTCGTTTTTTTCCCTGCGGATGGAGTCTCGATGATAAATTAGTGACCAATATGAGTTGGGACAGTCGGATATTTTCCAAATGAAATTGAACGACCCCATAACTTAGCGATCTATTAGTTCCTGCAGGCGGGGGTGGGGCTACTCGCCTAGTTTCCTTCATAAATTTACTAGAAGGAAGTTCAGAACTCACGATACAACGCAATAATACCAGAATGGATTCTCGGTCGAACCGACATGACATAATTCGGTAAGAGGAAACCACAAGGAAATAGATGGGCGTGGTTGTTCCATATATTTTCACAGTTTTCGACATAGAGAGAAAAAAAGACAAGAAAAATGTTTTTTGGACTAAAATTTTTTTAAAAAAAATTTTAATCTATAAAATCATACGATAAAAAAATGGTTATTTTTTTTCAAATCAAATTTGATGAATTCAATGACGATGAAATGAAAGAATTTTTTTTTCTGATCCGAACAAATCTGATAAAATTCTATAAAATCATATCAAATCAATTTTAAGGAATGAAGGAAGGAATATTATATATAAGAGACCAAAAACTATGGCGCGGTAGACCTGGACATCCAGAACTATGGCGCGATAGACCTGGAGACCAAAAACTATGGCGCGGTAGACCTGGACATCCAGAACTATGGCGCGATAGACCTGGAGACCAAAAACTATGGCGCGGTAGACCTGGACATCCAGAACTATGGCGCCATATACCTGGACACCAGGAACGGCGCGATAGAACGCGAATATAACCTGGATGCAGAAAACTACGCCGAAAACTCATGACCCAGATGCTGACACACAGAGATCAACAAGTGTCAGAGATCAAGCCTAGATTCTGACCGTCCATAGTTACGAGCCCATAGTTACGGGGACACGGGATTCAGATTTTCATTATGTTACGGGGACACCCATAGTTACGACTTTTTATGTATATAGAGAGATTTCATATTTATTGTATTTTTCAAAATATTTCATGAAATTCAATCAGTTTGGATAAAATTTGATCTAATCAGACAAAATTTTATGGGATTTTTATCTGATCGCTATATATATATTTTTCTTATTCTGGGCTTATAACCCAACCTATATACTATTCGAATGAAATCCCTTGCCGCTGCCCCCATTGTCGATCAGGTTATAAACTTTTCTACTCAAGTTTACAGCTCGTTTTCCTCTTTTTTTTTTGTTGTTTTTTTTTTTTTTTTTGTTTTATTGTTCTTATCTTTATTTCATTCGATAAAGAAAAGAAACTTGAACTTCTCTGGTTTCGCAGGATCTTGCCTAAAAGTGCAAACTACTATTACACCACGGTTTTTTTCTTCTTCTTCTTCTTCTTCTTCTTCTCACGCATTTTATAGCTACAGTAATTTTTTGGTTAAAAAAAAATGATTACTGTGAACATTTTTCAATTTCAATTTTACTTTCATGTTGAAGAAAAATGCTGAATGTGTGCTGAATATTAATTGATTAAAAATTGATAAGAAAAAATGCTGAATAATAATTCATTTAATCAGATAATAAATAAACTACTTGGAATCTTTCACAGAAATTATACCTGATAATCACTGTATTATTAGCTTAATGATAATATTGAAAAATTAGAAAAATCTATAATAATTTAATTATGAAATTTTAATATAATTTCTTCTTTTTTTTCAATAAAAATGTTTCATTTCTTTCTCCTCATTTATATATATATATTTTTATTATATATTACTTATAACTTTCGATTAAATATGAGCAAAAATTGAATATTACGTCAATAAACAAAACAAAAAAAAGATCGAACATCGTTTCTCGTCCTGATTAGCAGTAGATTTTTTCTTTTTTCTTCATATCCTCGATATATATTATATTTTATACATATATATATATATATATATTTTTATATACACACACAATACACAAGAAGGAGAAAGCATAGAAGAAATTTTATGAAAAAAACGAAATGAAAACTTTGTTGAACTTTTTCCCTGCATATTTTATCTTTTCTTTCTCTTCTCTCTTCCCTCTTTTACTATTTTTTTCTTCACCGTGCTTATTTCAATTACACTGTAGGTATCGACAAAGCTTGCTTCGTGAAGGGGGGAAAAAGGGGGTATTCTTTTCTTGATGAAAAAGAAACAGTCGATCCCTTACCTCCTCCTCCTCCTCATCTTCCTCTTCCACAAACCTCTAAAAAAAAGCTAACTAAACTCAACAAGTTAATTAACCCGTCGACTTTTCTGTCCATTTAATTCTCTCTCTCTCTCTCTCTCTCTTAATTTTCTGTCAGTTGCTTTTCTTTTATATCGAACATAAACTCTACTCTTTTTTCATAATTTTTAATTTATGTGTTTTTTTTTTTTCATCGCCTGAACTTAAACTTTGAATTTCTGTAATCAAAAAAGTAAAAAAAAAAAAACAAAAAAACTCAAGACGGTTAGCGATTTTTTTCTTTCTTCGTTTTTTTTTTTTGTTTTGCTTATTGGTGAAAAATATTGAATAAAAAAAAAAAATGGAATGAAAAATTGAATGGAAGAAAAACTCTTCAAAAAATGATTTTATAGACAATATGTATATTGAATCAATTGATGATTTTGCGAAAAATCGCTAATTTATTTCTTTTTTGATTTTACAATATTAATTGTATTTTGCAATTAAACACAATCGAATGAAGTTGAAAAAAAAAAGGAACAAGAAAATTAACGAGATGATTTGGATCGGATAAGAAATCATGAAAAGTTATTCACGATTTTTGATTCGTTTATTTGAATTTGCTCGTTTTCTTTTTTTTTTCTTTCTTTTTTCATTTCAGGCAAAATTACCGGTGATTGCGACTTTTTCGTTTCCGAACGAGTTTTTACAGTGAATGAAATTGCTACTTGGGATTTTACGCGTTTTAAACTCGAGCTATTAACTTGATTCTCGCGAGACGAAACGAAATTATTCAGTCGAAATTACCTTTTTTTTTTTTTTGTCTCAAAGTTCGTCCAACATCTTTTATTCTCCACGTAAAATCATTACTCACTTATATTTTAACCTCAAAATCGATTTTTAGTCGTATTCTAACCTCGAAATCAGAACTTATTTTTATTTTCGAACACAAAAATGCAAACTCAGTCGTATTCTAACCTAAAAACCAAGACTGGGTCGCATCCTAACCTCAAAATCGAAACTGAATCGTATTCTAACCTCAAAATCAGAACTTATCGGTCTTCAAAGCCAAAAATCCAAATAAATTTGTATCTTAACCTAAAAACCAAGACTGGATCGTATCCTAACCTCAAAATCGAAACTGAATCGTATTCTAACCTCAAAATCAGAACTTATCGGTCTTCAAAGCCAAAAATCCAAATAAATTTGTATCCCAACCTAAAAACCAAGACTGGATCGCATCCTAACCTCAAAATCGAAACTGAATCGTATTCTAACCTAAAAATCAGAACTTACTGGTCTTCAAACACAAGAATTCAGACTCATTCGTACTCTATAACCTAAAAACCAAGACTCGATCGTCATTTGGTAGAGTCAAAGTCGAAGCAGGGATTTTTGTTGTTGTTGGTCATACAGGACTCATCGTAGACTCAACTAGAACGAAAATAGTATATTTCGATACAAGTGCGAAAGGTTTGTTTTGAGACGAGTGGGAGGTTTGTCGCCCGAGTAAAGCGAGGGTGACAATCTCACGAGTCGCCAAAGACAACTTTCGCACACGTACGATGTATCGAACAAAATTTTTCATCACAAACGCACGTAAGTCGGATTACACGCACGCTTGCGTGCGTAAAATCGAACTTTATGCACGGCGTGCGGAAAAAGCTCTTTTTTCTGTCCTTTTGATGAACCAATTCTCACGGTTTTCTATCTTCATCTGAAATTGTTTCGGAACCTTGAAGAATGTTATCGTTTAATTCGGTCACATTTGAGCAAATATTTGCAAACGCCATCTGAGAAATGAGTTCCCTGGTGAAAATAATTTCTACGCCAAACTACGAAAAGAATCTACGAAAAAGTATCGGATTTCGGACTTTTCGTAGTTTATTTTTACGCCAGATTTTGTACAGAGTAGTAGTTTTTCGTAGATAGTTGTAGAATGAAATTCGATGTCTATATGAATTGTCGTTTCTAGGTATTCATAGTTTATCGTAGTTCCTCGTAGTTTTTTCGTAGATAGTTGTAGAAGCCAGTTTCGGGATTGTACCTGGATCCTACCCGTACCGCAATTTAATAAACGAAGCGATTTCATAGTAATTCGACCTATTTTTAGAAAAAATCTACTCAACGTTGATGGAATTATTGAATTTAAAATTAAAAAAAAAAAAAATTTACCCCCAGAAGGATTTGAACCTAGCTCACTTTTAGGGGCCACCCATCCAAGTACTGACCGCGTCCGATGTTGCTTAACCTCGGTGATCCCCAGATGTATGGTCTTCAACTCGCCCAAATTCATCTCCTTGCAGAACTTGACATTTTCTGGCAACATGAAGTTAGTGACTGACATGGAACTTCAACTGAATATTTGAAAAGCTTTGTCACGTTAAGCTTCATATTCTGCCAGCTTTTCGTAGAAAATCATACATTATAGTAATTTTGCGTAGAAATTCGTACTATTCAACAAACAATCGCCAAAGTTCAATCAAATCCTTCCGGCAATTAGACTTTTCACTTTTGTTGTAGAAAATTCTAAATTATCGTAATTTTTTGTAGTTTTATAGTTGCGATCTACGTAAAAAGATTCTCATACATTTCAGTCGTAAATTTCTGTAAATTTTAGTAGATATTCATAGTTTGTGCAATTCTTATCTACCATATTCCGTAAAATCTACGAAAATTTTTTCGGGTTGATCATGGTCGTAGATTTTCGTAAACTTTCGTAGATATTTGTAGTAAAGATATTCTGTTGCTTGAAAGATGTAAATTTCCATAATTAATCATGAAATTTTGTAGTTTTCTACTTCCGGAACTACGAAAGACTACGAAAAATTACGAGAAATTGCAAACAATTCCGATTTTCTGAACATTTCTACGATTTGACAGTTTTTGTAGTTTGACGTGAAAATTATTTTCACCAGGGATATTCCGTTGTCGGGAAACTGTAGATTTTTGTAATTGTTCATGAAAATCCGTAGTTTTCCACTGCCAAAACTACGAAAAACTACGACAAATCAAGACAAGAACATTCAGCTTCATTCCGTTTGTAGATTTTCGTAGATTCCCGTAGATACTCGTAGAACTGATATTCCGTTGTGGGAAAACTGTAGATTTTCGTAATTGTTCAAGAAAATCCGTAGTTTTCCACTTTCAAAACTACGAAAAACTACGACAACTCAAGACAAGAACATTCAGCTTCATTCCGTTTGTAGATATTCGTAGATTCCCGTAGATACTCGTAGAACTGATATTCCGTTGTGGGAAAACTGTAGATTTTCGTAATTGTTCATGAAAATTCGTAGTTTTCTACTTCCAAAACTACGAACAACTACGACAAATTACGAAAAATTATGAATTATTACGAAAAACCTCGTTTTTCTACGCATTTTTACGCTTCGGTATTTTTCGTAGTTTGGCGTAGAAATTATTTTCACCAGGGTTGGCAGAGAAATAAGAAAAAATATTGCACATCATCTTTACAGCTCTTATCATATTTTGGAATGTATCCATGTCTTTCTCCTCGCACTAGAGAATCGGGTTAAACCGCGCTGATTTTTTTTCTCTCTCTTCTTTCCACCTCGACTAAATAAATTCTCCACCATTGAACAGTGATCCTCTTTGAAAAATCCCCTGGAGAATTGAGACGGAGAATATAACCTAGCATGATGTAATAAAGAGCCGAGGTGTGCCCGGGCGCATGGCTTGAAAAGCTCTCTATGTGACCCCTGACTGACCACTGACTGGCCGATGGAATAATACATGGCTGGCTTGCCTAACTTCTTTCCCTCTTCGATTTATCTCTCGCGAATTCCTTTGAGACACTTTTTTGTGAATGGTATCGTCATTTTTACCAAAGTCCATTTTTACCAAAGATTCGATGAAATCGGGAAAAAAAATATCGCGAGGTTTGGTTGATCGAAATTCAATTGCAACATTGTTGCAGAAATTATTGTGACAATTCAACTGGAAGCAGTTTTTATCGCAACAATGTGTTCATAATTATTGTCACAACGTAACAAGCAACAATGTGGCAGAAATTATTGTGACAATTCAACTGGAAGCAGTTTTATTGCAACAATGTTGTCACAATTATTGTCACAACGTAACAAGCAGCAATGCGGCAGAAATTATTATGACAAATCAACTGGAAGCAGTTTTATCGCAACGATTCAACTCGTTTCAATTTCATTGCAACAATGTTGCAGCGATACAATTCAGATCCGAGTCTTCGAAGATTGAATTGCTTCATGTTTTTTTGTTGATAATCTCAGAAATTGAACTCATTGGAATTCCGAGCGATTATTGCGTGAATCCGAGTGACGTCGATCACTTTGCAACATTGTTGCCACGGTATCATTGAGGTCTGAGTCTCCATGGGATTCATTGCTACACGATGACGTGTTGATCTTGTCAGCAATTTGACTCATTTCAGTTTGATTTCAACAATGTAGAAATATTGACACGTTCTCAAACATTGTGATCCCGTCGCAACAATGTTGGCAATAAAAATTCCCAGAAGTACATAAAAATGACAATATCTTGATAACGGATCAACGGATTTGTACGAAATTTGGTACCACAAGGTTCTTTGGGTCGCTGATCACGAATCTGAAGTCGGATCTGCCCTATTCAAAATGGCGGATCGAATTTGCTGGGTAAAAACACTAAAAACATTCAAAATCTAGTGAAAATTGGTAATCGAAGGTTTTCCGAACCGCTGATAAAGAATCTGAGGTCAGATCTGAAAAATTCAAAATAGCTGAAAACAAAATAAATATCGAGAAGTTCGAAGGCTGGCTCTTATCTATACTGCTATCAGATTGTAAAATTTCCTTTCCTCATTCTTTCAATTCATGTAATAGTTACATACATAGCCTCTCGGAGTGCTCGTGCTCGTACCACGCCCAATATATTTCGGACATATTTTCGACAGCCCCAATCTTGCCGAAATGGGGTTGGGTATGGAACAGTTATGCTTTCTTTGCCAAAAGTTTTCCCGTTACTATATACATACATATATATATATATATATATATACACACACACACTATCTCTCAACTCCTATCCCATCCTCTTCTGGTTAGTGGGTCAAAAGAATGGGTATGTTATTTACATATATTAGACTCAGACGAATTTATGGGTTCTGGGTCGCTCTACTTCATCCCCTAACCCCCCCTCACTCTGTACTGATTTTTTTGTTTTTTTGTTGCTGTTGTTGTTTCAATTGACACAAGGAAACGAGATTCATTAAAGTGTTACAAAGATGATGATATACGATTCCAATTTTCCTCGAGGATCAAAAAACCTGATTTATGCTCCCCAGTCCAGTATATATATCTACATGAGGGTTAAATTTTTCGTCTGACTTATCTTCTCGTGGGATTTCCTCCGTCTAAGTCCGAACCACAAATTCACTCTTGTATTTTCGGGGTCGGTAATAATTCTTACTCTACATATAACTCTGCCTGTGCGGACTCATCGGAACTGGAATCCTTTGTCTGAAGACGGTTTTGGATTTATATCCACCATTTTTATCCCTTCGGAAAAATTCCTACAACATTTTTTCATTTTTTATTTATTTATAAAGACCGTTTTTGTAATTTGAGAATCTCAATATTTTATAAAAAAAAAAGGGAGAAATTTATACATGGAATTCAACTTCAATATCAACTTGAAAATCAATTTTTTTGACACTCTAAATCTAAATTTCATATAAATTATTGATTTTTCGTCTTCCTTTAAAATTCTTATCAATTATCAATTCTTATCAATTATTCCATAATGTCAGTTGTGACAAAGTCTTGGAATTTGTTTTAGAAGATCAACTTTAAGCCTGTGTTTGCTTTAGCCAGACATTAAATTGTTGTGTAAACAATCGCATATATCCACCGTAATTAGATAACTAATTATCCTAAGGAAACATATTCAGTGGTTTACACAGCTCGCTGTTTTGTTTGTTTATCTACCTAATATACAAGACTGTGAATATACGTATGTCAAACGTGATCCTCCCTCGCGGTAAATAAATCGAGAAATTATTGAGAATTATTGTGTCAATATTGAAGCAATATTGCAGGTTTGAGAAAATACCTCAATGGCGTGAAATATTGAGGCGATCTAAAAAAAACAAAAGCGAAGCGATATTGAAATAATGAGAAAATATTGATCAATTATTGGGAGACTATTGATATTTTTTTCTTCTGATTCGATTTTTCTTTTTTTTTTTTTCTTTTGTTGTTGTTACAAATGAACGAAATCTTTGCTCGCATCGGCGGACTGATATATGGGGTAGGGAATCATTATTTCTTCACGTGACTTGATGCGAGGATAAATTCTTCTGTCCACCGAAGCGTTGCAATTACTGGAGTTTATATGTACCTGTAGATTTTCTTTTTTTTTCTTCTTTCCTGTTCAACTTCGAGAGCGAGAAGCTGACATCCTGAGTATTTTCCCCGTTGAACAATTTCTTGGAACTTGGAAGAACTCGGAAATGACAAGGAGTTCGATCAGCGAACGATTTCTTGGAAGAGATCCATTGGATGAGTGGGATTCGACTAATTGGAGCTAACTGTCAACATCGAAATGATACACACTTGGAAATGATACTTTTTTCACTTCATTTTGCACGATATCTCACTTCCGGTTGCTCCTAGATGAAAACTGATGAGAACCAATCTCGAAGATCTTGAAATTTCCTACAAAAAAAATAATTGAAGTTTTTCCTGTAAAACTAGCCGATCAGAAGATACAGATGCCTTAAAACAGCAACAACACTGCGCATGCGTATTTGACTCTTAAGGGCTTGACTTGGCCAAAAATGACAAAATTTTCAATTTAAACTACACGTTGATCAATTCTTCGATATAATCATCGACTATCGATTATCTGCCTCTTGTCCTCAGGGTCGTCAGTCAGATCGTCATTTCCTTCCTCAACTTCGGTATTTTTTGTCTTTTCCGTCTATTTTCGGCACACAATTTGAATAATTGATACGATCCTCTATCCGTAAAGCTTTTTCGTTATTCGCCCATCGTTAGACTAGGTCCTTCCCGAAATGTACAAAAGTAGATGAAAATCGATCATGAATATTTCTGGTTCAATGAATCGAGTCCTGTTTCGCCAATTCCGTCGAAGTAGTCCAGACATTTGCATCCGGTCCCTGAGTGAACGACGCTACAATAATAAAAAAAATAAAATAATAAAAAAATGGGGTGAAAAGCTTGGGGCGTAAAAACGTAGCAAAAAAAAAAAACAAGCTTTAATCTCATTCATTTATTTGTTTATTCGTACATCAAGTTACTTGTACCTGCGTGTACCTCGATTTATAATAACACTCTTCGTGGGTAGACCCAACCATACCCACCCTCATGTAGCCATCGTTCCGAAAGCTCTGTCAAACAAAGCTCGTACCTCGACGTTCTCATTAGCCTAATGACAGTTTAACTTTGAGTCTCATACTAGTGGAAATTCTTATGCAAAGCTGGGCATACGACACGCTTTTTTTCATTCATAGAATGTGTTTAGGAAAAAAGCTCATCGAAAGTTTTCTTTTGTTTTTGACCTTGACTTTGTCCTAACAATTAATTATTGTTGTCATTCTTCTGTTATTGTGAGCGAATTTTGTTCTGTAGTCGATTGTGACTGAAAATTTGAGAAAATCACGTAAATAAGTGCGAAAAGAAGCTTTTCAAAAAAGCTTTTCTTTTTGAAAAATGAAAAATAATTAATTATTATCGTAATTATTTTATTATCGTGACAGAATTTTCGTTCTGTAGTCGGAACGACAAATGAAAAAGCTTTCGAAAGCTTTCAAAGAAAAGTTCAGTCTTTATTATGACACAAATAATTAAATCTGTCTTTTTATCTATTTTTTGTGACTTGAACTTTGAAAAAGCTTTCAAGCTTCCTATTTTAAAGCTTCCAAAAATTTAATTCAACACAAACAATTTATTTTCACCGTCATAGTTTCACTTTTATGACTGAATCTTGATGTAAATATATTTAAAAAATAAATAAAAAATAGAAACAGTGAAAAAGGTTTGTTCAAAAGCTTCCTCCGGCTTTCAGTTGAATTGAATTCTCGAAATTTAAATTCAGATCTGAATATTTATGAATGCTTAACTATTGTAATATCAATTTTCGTTTATTGTTTCAAGAAAAATTCATTTTTTTTTTTCAGAAAAAGCTTTTGAAAGATTCCAAGAGCTTTCAACAAACACTGATTATGAATGGTAATTCATAATTTGCACTGTCATTGTTGAAATTCTACGACTAAATTTGATGTCAATATATGATAGAAATGGGAATAAAAACGTAAGAAAAAAATTCCAGAAGCTTTCTTTGAGGTTTTTCTTTTTTCTTCTCTTTTGAAAATGATTTTCACTGTCATTGTTGAAATTCTACGACTAAATTTGATGTCAATATATGATAGAAATGGGAATAAAAACGTAAGAAAAAAATTCCAGAAGCTTTCTTTGAGGTTTCTTTGCTTCTCTTTGAAAATGATTTTCACTATCATTGTTGAAATTCTACGACTAAATTTGATGTCAATATATGATAGAAATGAATAAAAAGAAACATAAGAAAAAAATCGGCTTTCTTTGAGGTTTTTCTTTTTCTTCTCTTTGAAAATGATTTTCACTGTCATTGTTGAAATTCTACGACTAAATTTGATGTCAATATATGATAGAAATGGGAATAAAAACGTAAGAAAAAAATCCCAGAAGCTTTCTTTGAGGTTTTTCTTTTTTCTTCTCTTTTGAAAATGATTTTCACTGTCATTGTTGAAATTCTACGACTAGATTTGATGTCAATATATGATAGAAATGGGAATAAAAACGTACGAAAAAAATTCCAGAAGCTTTCTTTGAGGTTTTTCTTTTTTCTTCTCTTTTGAAAATGTTTTTCACTGTCATTGTTGAAATTCTACGACTATATTTGATGTCAATATATGATAGAAATGGGAATAAAAACGTAAGAAAAAAATTCCAGAAGCTTTCTTTGAGGTTTTTCTTTTTTCTTCTCTTTTGAAAATGATTTTCACTGTCATTGTTGAAATTCTACGACTAAATTTGATGTCAATATATGATAGAAATGGGAATAAAAACGTAAGAAAAAAATTCCAGAAGCTTTCTTTGAGGTTTTTCTTTTTTCTTCTGTTTTCCACGCATCAAATCAGAGCAGGAAGAGATTTCTGTACTTTTTTTCTTTTGCAAAGTTCAAAATGGAATCGTTGGGGTCTCTGATCATGTCTCATGTCGTTGAAGATGGGAACTCTTTCGCTCCGTTGACCCCGACGTGGCTAGTTTTACATACGTCCTACAAGATTTACCCTACCACCGTTTCACCGTCGTTCTCGACGTTTAAGCAAAAGTTTAGGGGGGAAATTTGAATTTTAAAACAGGGGTGAGACTCAGGGCGCCGAGTCGCAACCCAACCCCGTGGTTTCTTTCTGCTAGATTGAAAGATAACTCTCTATCTCTCTTCCTGTTCAGCTACGTCTCGGACATTTTACGTAACAGTTTCTCGTTTCGAAACGCGAAATCAAACATTTTTTCGATTTTTTCCCTCTGTGAAGGAGAAAATATTCGCTTTTTCACTGGATTTTTATCAAAATTAATTTTTCAGTTGATGAATATGAAACAAATAAACCATGTGACATGAATTATTGGAACAAAGGAATCGAAATATTTCAATATTGGAAGGAAATATCGCACAAAATTCGCAATAATTTCTCAATAATCGCAAAAAAAATATTTATCACAGATATTACCAATAATTTCACAAGGAAAAATCACAGGATTGCCTGAAATATTTTTATCGAACGAAGATGGGGTCCAATTTCTCCTCAAATAATTCCGCAAGACGTGCATGAAGAACGTGATTGAAGGAAAATCCGAGTGATTATGAACCTGTTTGAAGAAAAACAGGAAGAAAGCTTCTAATTTGCAGAATAAAATCCTGTTTATTCTCCACCCATCATGAATTTCCATCTTCTTCCATTTCTCTTATTTCCTTATTTTCAATCAATGGATTGAATCGCAACGTGACGAATCGCGAAACGGCAGGATATCGAAGTTAATATGTTTTTTTTTGCTTATAAATTATGGCTTCTGAAACCAGACTCAAATAATCCCGGCCAATTGGAGAAAGTCACACGAGTAGAGGCGGAAAAACTATCTGAGATTCAAACCGTCGCGTCACATCCGCACGTGGTCTCGTTTTAACTTTAATTAACTCTCTCTCTCTCTCTCTGTCTGCGGATTGGTTTCACGCTTTTCCGGACCACAGTCACGTTTCGAAAAATCAACCGGAACTGCGGAACTTTTTTCTCTGCGGTTCAATCCTGCGATTTTATTTTTTCTTTTTTTTTTATGGTCAGATATTCCATCAAATTTTTTATCACAGTTTTTCGAAATCGTATGATTTTCAATTGAAACAAGCGGGTTTCGGCTGACTATCAATTTAGTTTCTCAGCTATTTTGAATTCGTGATTAGTGACCCAAAAAACGTTTTTTTCTTTTTTTTTTTTGAGCACATCGAATGTGCAAAATTAAAATTTTGCCAAACTGACTTCAGATTCGTGATCAGCGAGCCAAGAAACTTCGTGGTACCAAATTTCATTCAAATCTGTTGATCCGTTATCAAGATATCGTCATTTTTGTTCTATTTTTGATAATTTTGTTATTCAAATGATTCAAAAAGTACCAAACCGATCGATGCCAAAATTTTATCAGTTCTGAGTTCCTGAAAACCGCGTCGATTGAGCCCAATTTGATCTAAATCCGCGCATTCGTTCTCGAGATATTGTCAGACAAAAATTTGAGGCGATAGAGATATAACCTCAAAACGTGGAAATCTAGTGAAAACTTAACTTTTCTTTTTCGGCGATAATCAAAATAACTTCGAAACATCATTTTGTACAATTTTACAAAAAAAGTGTCTAGACTCGATTGGAATTTGATGATTGAAAAGTAGTTTTCCTTTTTTTCATTCCCGAATTCGCAAGTCTTTGGACGGGTTTGGGTGAAACCATCTTCGGCCGGATCTCGAACTGAGTTATCAGCGGATACCCTGAGATCAAGGGGGTCCGCAGTCTTCCTGTAGCAAAACTAAGTTCTGAGTTTCCCCGGAGATCGTTAAAGATAACAAATACCGTCGGGTTCAAGTGTGAATTACATCATTTTCTGCCTCCTCGAATCCGGCTGCGGATCCTCGTTACTATTATCATAACGCAACAAGTTAGATACCAGATGCGTTGCCTTTGGAGACTTAGTTGAGGGAAAAATGAAGTACCAAAAAATGGCGCCCAACGTGGGGCCCCGAAAAACCGAATCATTTGAAAAAAATACACTTTCTCGTCTCAGAGACTCGGAAAAAATGAAATTATCGAAGATATCGATTTTTCTTATCTCTGTTGCAGCATCAGGGGCTCAAGGAAGCAGCGGCAAGGTGGTGGACGGTGGTCAGAACACGATTCAAGAAAACGTCGCCTCCCGTCTTGGTCCTTACTTCGATAAAGCAGCCTCAAAAAACGTAACGGCCCTGCTGGGAAAAACCGCGTATCTTAATTGCCGCGTGAAGAACTTGGGAAACAAAACGGTGAGTCTGTACATACATACATACATACATATATACAGTCAAAGAAAAGTTTAGTGTCGGTAACAACTGAGACTTTGTTATTCCAAACGGTTAACAAACAAACTTTTCCTACACCGTGATGGCGAAGAATGAAGGGGGGCGGAAAAACTTGAGGAAAATATGTGTCTTGGCCGAAGCTTCGAGATTGTGTTTAACTTCGAGGGCAACTGAAGGCTACTACTATAAATAAGAAAAAGAAATTGAAACAGAAAATCAAACAGCAAAAAAAATATATATATTTCGAGGAAGGGGGGGGGGGGGGGGTTCAGTTATTTTTTTTTTTTTTTTGTGGATGGTGGCCAGTTCACGATTATCATCCGAATGAGATGAAGATATCGAAGAAGAAAATTGAGGAATAATTTTAGCATTCCGGTGTCTTTTTTTTTGTGTGCAAAATTGCGAAAAATGAAGAAACGTATAATACCAATATTGGGAGAGGATGACGGAGTGTTTGAATGTTGTGACGATTAGGACCTCGCATCCAAGATTACGAGGGTAAAAAATATTCACAATAATGCGAAAATCAGGATAATTTCCAGAATTCCAGAAACGAAAAAATTTTGCAAAAATTCAGAATCACGTTCAAATTGGCAAGAGACATGGAAAATTAATTTCTTTGAAAATTCTGAACCCTGAAATAGAGAATTATTGAGGAATAATTATTGCGAAATTGCAAAAATTTGAATATTCAGCAATAACGTATAGAAATCGAGATATTCTAACAGAATTACGATTCAGTCATTGAATCGTCACAGCAATAAAAAATGATCCCAAATATTGGGAAAAAAATCGCAACATCGCGAAAAAAAAATTGGAATATCGCTGGGATGAGAAATCTTGGAACACGTCATGACACGAAAAGAAAATAAAAAAACCATCGAAGAACTAGGAAACTTTGCGATATCGCGAAAAATGGGTGATGAAAAAATTGAGGAATTTTTCAATATTGGAAAAAATCAAGAAATATCTGCGACTGTGGAGCGACAGTAAAGAAAATCGAACAAAAAAAGAAAATCAAGTGCGAGAGAGTGTCTCTGGTATTCCGTACTCGAGATCGCCTCCAGTTCCCAAGAGTACCTTCAGCGTGCTTGGAACAGGTGGTAAAAGCATTGTGTACGGAAAATATTGACGTTCGATATTTTCCCAGGTTCTGTCGAACCTCGCGCCGCGTCTGTCTCCTCGCAGTGGAACCGCGGAAAGCATTTTGCAAATTTATTACAATTATTTTCACAATATTTTTTATACATTTTTAAATCATTTTCAATATTCTAAGTTGATTCCGAATCTTAGAATTATTTGGAAATTAAAAAAAAAAGAATTTATACACGATTTGAATTTATTGCAATATTTTCACGATATTAAAATAATTTTTGCAGCATTTTTTAAAGTGATTCTGAATCATTTGGGGAGAAATAAAAATTGGAATTTATACATGATTTAAATTTATTGCCATTTTTTCACTGTATCAAAATATTTTAGCAATATTTTCGCAATATTTTCATTTTTTTTTTTCTTTATGTAAAATTCGGAAAATCTGACGTGTGACGAGATGAAAGAGACAAAGAAAGTCGTGCAGCAGACGTACGCAATAAGTTATTGAAGAATATTGAATCCCGATCTCTTCCACACTCGGATGAATACAGTTCGCGATATCCATCGAAGAAGTTGATATCGAATAAATTACCGCCTCCATCTTCAACCATTGGAAAAAAATTAATCTTCCTATCTTCACGTCTTTGTGATATCAGATTCAAATTTAATCAAATTCCACTGGGTGTGTGTGTGTGTGTGTGTGTATGTGCGTGACCACATTTTTGTCCGCGCGATATCGCGAGAACGCGTGGTCGGATTTCGATCAACTTGAGCTCAATCGACGGGGCTTTTCTTAACTTAGAACTGATTAGATTTTGGCTTCGATCGGATTAGTACTTTTTGAACTATTCAAATGACAAAATTCTAAAAAACACAACAAAAGTGACAATATCTTGAGAACGAATCAACGGATTTCAATGAAATTTGGTACCACATGGTTTTTTTGATCGCTGATCACGAATCTGAAGTCAGTTTTGCAAAATTTTCATTTGGCGTATTCGATATGCTGAAAAAAAAAAACTAAAAACATTTGGATTTGGATGAAACTTGGTACTCGCAGGTTTTTTGGGTCACTGGTCACGAATCTGAAGTCAGATTAGCGAAATTCAAAATGGCGAGTCCGATTTGCTGGAAAAAATACCAAAAAAATTCGAAATCTTACGGAAATTCGTACTCGAAGGTTTTTTGAACCGCTGATCAAGAATCTGAGGTCAGATTGACAAATTTCAAAATAGCTGACAACAAAATAAATAACGGGAAGTTCGAAGGTGGCTCATAGTCAGCCCAAACCCGCTTGTTTTTTATGGAAAAACGATAATTGAAAAAAAAAATCTTTCTCCTTCTCACATGAAAAGCAGAGAAAATTCTGCTCTCTGTCTACCTGAAATCTTTGATATTTTATGTCGAGTCTCTTCGGTCAGACAGCTCGTCATTATTCGCGGTGAGGGTTTATAATTTCTGTTGATTTCGTTTTTTTTTTTTTTCAAGTTTTTGTACTAATTCAACGATTCTCATTCTGATTCTGAAGAGATCGGAGCTTTAGAGGGAGAGACGGTGCCGAGTGGGTATAAATACTGGGCCCTCTCAGAGCCAGCTGGAGCTGGAGCTGGATGCTGGATGCTCGAGTGGTTATACGGTATAAATAAAGCAGCCAATCGAGTTAATTTATTAAAGCTGTATACCGCGACGGAACGACGAATGATGTCAATGATGCTTGACGTCAAAAGCACGGAAAATTATTTCGAGCTTTTCTCATATACTATTTGATGTATACTATAGATTGATTATATCATCAATTCATTCATTATCACTCGACAATTGACTAATTCCTTACGGTTATAATTGGATTGAAAGTGGAAATATTCTCCATTTCAAAAAGAGAATTACAGAATTTTTTTGATTTTTTTTTCGCAAGCCTGAAAGCGCTGTGATTTTTGACAGAACAAAAATTCTTATTGTCTACTTCAGCGATGTTTCAGATTCAATTATTAAAGAAGTGATTTATAATTTTTGAAACTCTGAAAACCCTTTTTTTTGGCTATGTTTCAATATTTGCTGATATTTGCGATATTGAAAATCCAATAAACACTCTCACTCTCTTCAACGTCACGAAATTTTTTTCTATGAAATTTTATTCCACTAATTTTTTCTTCCAATCTTGACGATATTGCAAAAAATTTGCAAATTTCGCAACCATCCATTAATTCAACAATATTTCACCATAGAATTTCCTCACATATTTATCAACTTTCTGTCGATATTACCTGAAGTATATTTTCAGAATTTTCGCAATGTTGCTAAAATTCTTCAATCTTCTGAAAAAAAATCTCCATCAATCAAAAAAACTGAGATCCTCAAAACCGTCGATCTCAGTGGAACATCCATTACAGTGACCGCGGTGGACAGGTGCTCGCCAATTTTTGTCGCGCTGGTCATCCATAAGCCGACGTGTGTAAAGTTTTTTTTGTTTTTTTCTTTTTGGCTTTCTTCCACCCCCTCAATTTACGGGACAGGTTAAAAATGATGGACGGACGTACAAAGCGACCCCCGCGAGCGAAAGGTCGCGTTTCTCAAGTGGCACTTTCAGGAATCCTGAATCTGATCGACGTGAGCGCAAAAAAAAAAAATCAAAAAAACTGAGATAAGACAAAAAAAATTAGGATTAAAAAACCGAGGAGAATTTTATATTCATAACCCGGGGTTAAATTTCGAGAAGGAGGGATTTGTTTCCTCACGCCTCAGGGAAAAACGTGTTTCGTATTTTCGGTTCGATTGTTCGCCTCTTATTCTTCTGGTTTATTTAACATGGAATAAAATAAGGAGCAGTCGAGGCGGGGGATTCATTATTTTTTCTTTTCATTTTCCCTCCTTTTTTCATGGGGGCTGAGTAAACCGTGGATCCACTCGGAAACGTTTAAGATTTGACTTTCATCTTTCACTCGTCGGGGGGAATTTATGCCGCGGGAAAATTGAATTGAGTTTCATTTTTTTTTTTTGCTACCAAGAAGAAGAGTTGAAAATGGGACTGAAAAATACGGAGAAGAGTTAAATTCATATAGTTGACACAAACTTTCGGTTCGATTATTATTTATTTATTATTTTTTTCTAATTGTTGTAACTTGAATTTTTTTTATTGACACATTTTGTAGTCCTTCGGATTCCAACTTTTTTTTTTGTTCCTTCGGCAATCGCATTTCTATAACAAGCGGGTTTGGGCTGACTATGAGCCAGCCTTCGAACTTCCCGTTATTTATTTTGTTCTCAGCTATTTTGAAATTTGTAAATCTGACCTCAGATTCTTGATCAGCGGTTCAAAAAACCTTCGAGTACAAATTTCCGTAAGATTTCGAATGATTTTAGTATTTTTCCCAGCAAATCGGACTCGCCATTTTGAATTTCGCTAATCTGACTTCAGATTCGTGATCAGTGACCCAAAAAACCTACGAGTACCAAGTTTCATCCAAATCCAAATGTTTTTAGTTTTTTTTTGCAGCATATCGAATACGCCGAATGAAAATTTTGCAAAACTGACTTCAGATTCGTGATCAGCGATCAAAAAAACCATGTGGTACCAAATTTTACTGAAATCCGTTGATTCGTTCTCAAGATATTGTCACTTTTGTTGTGTTTTTTAGAATTTTGTCATTTGAATAGTTCAAAAAGTACTAATCCGATCGAAGCCAAAATTTTATCAGTTCTGAGTTCCTGAAAACCGCGTCGATTGAGCCCAATTTGATCAAAATCCGCGCATTCGTTCTCGAGATATTGTCAGACAAAAATTTGAGGCGATAGAGATATAACCTCAAAACGTGGTCAAAAATGTGGTCACACACACACACACACAGACGTCAAACTGAAAATAGTCGGAGGTGATTCTTTGGACCTCGAAACGTGAAGATTTAGTGAAAACTCAAATTTTCATTTTCGGGGTGATCACAAAAACTTCCTTTTTTCTCTGAAAACAGAGAAACGGGAAGTTAATAAATAATTTAGCGATATATATTCTCACAATAATTTTCGCAATATTTCGAAAGACTTGAATCAAGATGAAGGAAACTATGAAAGAGAATCAATATTTCGATATTCTCACAGAATAATCATTATTGCTGCGAAATCAGATTCTATGGTCAAGCCGCAATCTAAATTCAGAAAAATCCACCCTGAGTCAGCTTTTCAGAAGAAGTAGAAAACGAGAAGAGAAAAGAAAAGAAAAAAAGGTGCCGTATAAAATGGCCCATTTCCAACCTGCAGGCGTAAGTAAAATCCACGTCTCTGAGTAGCTTGCGAAACCAAAAGTGGTGCGCGCACAATCCAATATATGTCGACTTTTCTTGACACGTAACAACAATTCTTATGTCGCCTGTTCGCGTACGCTGCGGGGGGTCGGGGTCAGCATATGTGTAACTGCGTCTTTTTTTCTTTCTCCACTCGTGCGAAAAAAGGGGAGCCTCCCCCCACGACTTTCCCAGTTTTCCTCTTACTTAGTTTTTCCCCGACCCCAACTAGACCCGAAGGTAGTAAAATCCCAGGAACCCTCGACCCCAAGAAAAGCACACTTTCACCCCCTCCCCAAGATTTTTACCAGCCTTTATCATCCCTCGACGATTTATTGCCCCCCCAAGAATTACGGACCGTGGACATTTCGTAATTATTGCCCCACCGCACCGGACTGTCGCAATACTTGGGTCAATTTTTACGGACATGTTGTAACGTTTCATTAGTCTCTCGATGTAATTCTGGCTATATAGTCGGATTCCTCGTCGTTTACAGGAGCCTATTATTCCTTTTATTCCCTTTGTTTCTCGTTGCTATTATTATTATTCTTTTTTTTATAGGGCAGAGCAAAATCGTTTCGAGAAGATTTGGTTTTTTTTTCTTGTTTCAGACAATTTTTTTTTTTTTCTCTACGAGAGCAGACGAAGTTTTGGGAGCTTCTGTCTATGAAATATTGCAATATTTTACCAATATTGAGAGATTCCAAGGAATATATATGTTCTGATACAATTATTGAAATATATATATATATATTTTTTAATGAAAATTCAAAAAGGTTTTTATTTGATTGATTGTGATGTGTTAGACAATATTTTGTCTTCATAATATTGGCAATTTTTAACGATGACGGGAATAAAAAACAATTCTAGGAGCTTCTGTCTATGAAATATTGCAATATTTTCTTAATATTGGATGATCTTTAGGGAAAAAATATCATAATCACTGCTAAATTTACTAGAAAAAAAATTTTGTCTTTATAATATTGGCAATATTTTAACGATGATGGGAATAAAAAACAATTCTAGGAGCTTCTGTCTATGAAATATTGGAATATTTTACCAATATTGAGAGATTCCAAGGAATATATATGTTCTGATACAATTATTGAAATATATATATATATATTTTTTTAATGAAAATTCAAAAAGGTTTTTATTTGATTGATTGTGATGTGTTAGACAATATTTTGTCTTCATAATATTGGCAATATTTTAACGATGATGGGAATAAAAAACAATTCTAGGAGCTTCTGTCTATGAAATATTGCAATATTTTCTTAATATTGGATGATCTTTAGGGAAAAAATATCATAATCACTGCTAAATTTACTAGAAAAAAAATGTTGTCTTCATAATATTGGCAATATTTTAACGATGATGGGAATAAAAAACAATTCTAGGAGCTTCTGTCTATGAAATATTGCAATATTTTCTTAATATTGGATGATCTTTAGGGAAAAAATATCATAATCACTGCTAAATTTACTAGAAAAAAATTTTGTCTTCATAATATTGGCAATATTTTAACGATGATGGGAATAAAAAACAATTCTAGGAGCTTCTTTAGGGAAAAAATATCATAATCACTGCTAAATTTACTAGAAAAAAATGTTGTCTTCATAATATTGGCAATATTTTAACGATGATGGGAATAAAAAACAATTCTAGGAGCTTCTGTCTATGAAATATTGCAATATTTTCTTAATATTGGATGATCTTTAGGGAAAAAATATCATAATCACTGCTAAATTTACTAGAAAAAAAAAATATGTTGATAGCATAAAAATCGCAATCTTGCGATTTCTCGTCAATTTTTGAAGTTTGAATCAATTTTTTGTGTTCCATCTAATTACGTGTTGATCACAATAGTTTTTCTTTTCAATGTTGGCAATATTCTAACAATATAGAATTTTTTTTCGTGATACTCGATCACTTTTCAAATTTTCGAAATATTTCAATAACCGCAATATTTTGTTCTCTATGGCGGAAAAAATCTCTGTCACGTTTCTAAAAATTTATTAGAAAAAACAAATAGGATACAAAAATTGCTATATTCTAATTTTTTGTCAATATTTCTCACAATATCGTCGAAATATTTCGATGTTTAGTAGATAAAAAAAAAAAAAAAAATCGTCTGTGACGAGGGGCGAAATAATAATGCGATAATATCGTCCCAATAATTTCGCGAATTATGAATAATTGACCGAGCTAATAATCGCAGTAATTTCATTTTCGCGTTTGACACACGGTCTCCTCGGTCCAACAGGTATCACATCAAGCCTGACCCAATTACCGAAGAGTAGGTGTTCGCGATCGAAGAGGAGAAGAGCTTTTCGCTCTTCTCGGTCTCGGAACCCTCGCGAAAACGACGCGATGATGATAATTGAATTTGCAAATTAGATGTACAGAAAATTTATTCAACAGATGTTATAACCCGGCTGATAATTGTTACGGCGATAAACCGAGGGGGTAATTTCAACTCGGAGCTTACTTTGACTCTGTGTACGAGTCAATAATTTGAAGGAATAATTCATGGAGAATTTGAAAATGAAAACTAGATTTGAAAAAATAGGGATTTTATTAAATTTAAGTAGCGATTTTTAAACAACTTTTTAACGATAATTCGTGCGATTTGAGTTGATAATATTTCAAATAATGTCAATTCAACATTTTCAAAATAATTTTAATATCCATTTTTATTTATTTTTTGTTACCAATTTGGAGCGTTTTTTAACTTCCCGTTTCTCTGTTTTCAGAGAAAAAAGGAAGTTATTGTGATCAACCCGAAAATGAAAGGTTGAGTTTTCACTAAATCTTCACGTTTCGAGGTCCAAAGAATCACCTCCGACTATTTTCAGTTTGAAGTTTCTCGCGAACGCGTGGTCGGATTTCGATCAACTTGGGCTCAATCGACGGGGCTTTTCTTAACTTAGAACTGATTAGATTTTGACTTCGATCGGATTAGTACTTTTTGAACTATTCAAATAACAAAATTCTAAAAAACACAACAAAAATGACGATATCTTGAGAACGAATCAACGGATTTCAATGAAATTTGGTACCATATGGTTTTTTTGATCGCTGATCACGAATCTGAAGTCAGTTTTGCAAAATTTTCATTTGGCGTATTCGATATGCTGCAAAAAAAACTAAAAACATTTGGATTTGGATGAAACTTGGTACTCGTAGGTTTTTTGGGTCATAGTCAGCCCAAACCCGCTTGTTTATTTCCAAATTCAATTATTGGTTATCAATTCTCCAATAATAAATATTCCGACGAGACTGAAAATACTGAGAACGATTTTTCTCCTCGTTTTCACATTACGAACGACGATATCAGTTTCATAATCAGACAAAAAGAGAGAAAAAGACTCGATGATTTATTGCACGTTTGTTATAAATACATTTCCAGACTCCATTGTACTTGGGTATTACGCATTTGAGCTCCTTTACAGTCGTCAAAATTTATCCTACACACCCACACTAAGACGTATATCTATCAATGGGATTTTAAAGCTTTCTTTGATCGTTAAAAGTACACAAAAGCCTCTTTTCTCGTCTCCCTACGTTTGTGACGTTTTTTTTTTCGATTTCACTATCAACATTTTCTTATACTTCATCCGAATCAATCATTTTTTTTGCAAACTGGATATCGGACGCGAATTTTAAGGCGACAAACTCGATTTTTGTCATTTTCGCTTGTTTAAAATTGAGACTTTTTTTCTGGGCCAAATTTTTTGAAAACCAATAAATCTTGCAGGGTGAAAAAATCTTGAAATATTGTCAAAATATTCTGAAAACTGTGTAACATAGGGGGAAAAAAATATTGCGATGAACAGAAACAAAAAAAAAATCATGATTCAGATGCTAGATAGAAAAAGAAGAAGGACAAGGGGGATTTCTGTAGAGCAAATTTGCGAATAGTAGAATGAAACCCGAACTCTATACTCGACTAGGTCGATGAATGCGGCCTGGGGAAGATTCATGTTCACGTTCAGAAAAATTGGAGAGGAGGAAAAGCTCCGAGGGCGTAAAAATAAAAATACACCCTCGATATTATATTTCTACATCGGTCTGATATCTCCGGCTGAATCTAGAATCTAGGAATATCGAGTCTCTCCACTTTCATTCATCACGATTTTTCTCTTCTCGTTTTATCTGCCTAGAAGCAAAAATACTGTTTTCTACTGATCAATGAGCGAATGAATGGAAGCGGATGTAAAGCCCTGACTTTCAGGCCCCTGTATCTTCCAAACGGTCAGTTCTACGCAGAAGACTGAAAGAATCTTTTTGGTAGGGAATTTGAAGATATTCAAAATCGATTCATACGATTTGTTACCTAGAAGCAGCGGGAAGCGAGATATATGCGAAAACGTAAAAACCATTCAATCCATGTGTAAGCTCTGACCTTGGAGCCTGTATCTTTGAAACGGTTAGTTCTACGCGAAAAATTGTCTAAATCTTTATCATAGATAATTCAAAGAGCTTGAAAGTTGTTTCAGACCATTTTTTACGTGGGAGCAACGGGAAGCGAGATATAAGCAAAAGAAGTCAAAATCGTGTCATTAGAAAAAAAAGAAGCACTAAAGCTGTGAAAAATGAAAATCCTAATCTTTAATGATAACAGCTGTTTGATCTCCTGCATAAACCTTTATCACCTGACTTTTAGGAAACAGAGTGCGACAGTGAAAAGGCGAGCGAACGCGTAACGAAGATAAGTAATCTGATATTTCCTGGAAAACGAGAGCTTTTCCTCCCGATTCCCAAATCATTCCATTTCATCCGTACGAAACACGAACCTTTTTAAGAACCTCATCGACTCCCCAGTGCGCTAATTATGAGCACAATCGCCGCTGTCATTATTGACTGAGAATTGGGGGTGTGGAGTAACTCGGGAATTCCAGCTGGAGATGGGAAAGGGGAGCTTGAAAAATTGGAGCACATAGAGAAAAGTTGAAAGCTGATTCAAATAGGTGAAAAAGCTCATATGGTCGATTGACATTTTTCTGAAAGCTTGAGGAATTGATTAGGCTCAACTTGCAAGCTCATAAAAAATTGATGGAAAACACCTCGAAAGCTCTGAAAAATTGAATTAAACTACTCCGCAAGCTCATGAAAATGACCAAATACAGTTTGAAAAGTTAATAACCCGAATCGAGCTCCGGAAAGTCAAGTTTTGGGAAAAGGGAGCTTGAAGAATTGGAGCACATAGAGAAAAGTTGAAAGTTGACACGAAATTGGGGAAAAAGCTTTCCGAGATCGGATGAAGAACAGTTTTTCAGATCTTTGAGTTGATTCGAGTAGGTGAAAAAGCTCATACGGTCGATTGACATTTTTCTGAAAGCTTGAAGAATTGATTAAGCTCAACTTGCAAGCTCATAAAAATCGATGGAAATCACGTCGAAAGCTCTAAAAAATTGAATTAAACTACTCCGCAAGCTCATGAAAATGACCAAATACAGTTTGAAAAGTTAATAACCCGAATCGAGCTCCGGAAAGTCAAGTTTTGGGAAAAGGGAGCTTGAAGAATTGGAGCACATAGAGAAAAGTTGAAAGCTGATTCAAATAGGTGAAAAAGCTCATATGGTCGATTGACATTTTTCTGAAAGCTTGAGGAATTGATTAAGCTCAACTTGCAAGCTCATAAAAAATTGATGGAAAACACCTCGAAAGCTCTGAAAAAATTGAATTAAACTACTCCGCAAGCTCATGAAAATGACCAAATACAGTTTGAAAAGTTAATAACCCGAATCGAGCTCCGGAAAGTCAAGTTTTGGGAAAAGGGAGCTTGAAGAATTGGAGCACATAGAGAAAAGTTGAAAGCTGATTCAAATAGGTGAAAAAGCTCATATGGTCGATTGACATTTTTCTGAAAGCTTGAGGAATTGATTAAGCTCAACTTGCAAGCTCATAAAAAATTGATGGAAAACACCTCGAAAGCTCTGAAAAAATTGAATTAAACTACTCCGCAAGCTCATGAAAATGACCAAATACAGTTTGAAAAGTTAATAACCCGAATCGAGCTCCGGAAAGTCAAGTTTTGGGAAAAGGGAGCTTGAAGAATTGGAGCACATAGAGAAAAGTTGAAAGCTGATTCAAATAGGTGAAAAAGCTCATATGGTCGATTGACATTTTTCTGAAAGCTTGAGGAATTGATTAAGCTCAACTTGCAAGCTCATAAAAAATTGATGGAAAACACCTCGAAAGCTCTGAAAAAATTGAATTAAACTACTCCGCAAGCTCATGAAAATGACCAAATACAGTTTGAAAAGTTAATAACCCGAATCGAGCTCCGGAAAGTCAAGTTTTGGGAAAAGGGAGCTTGAAGAATTGGAGCACATGGAGAAAAGTTGAAAGTTGACACGAAATTGGTGAAAAAGCTTTCCGAGATCGGATAAAGAACAGTTTTTCAGATCTTTGAGTTGATTCGAGTAGGTGAAAAGGCTCATACGGTCGATTGACATTTTTCTGAAAGCTTGAGGAATTGATTAAGCTCACCTTGCAAGCTCATAAAAAATTGATGGAAAACACCTCGAAAGCTCTGAAAAATTGAATTAAACTACTCCGCAAGCTCATGAAAATGACCAAACACAGTTTGAAAAGTTAATAACCCGAATCGAGCTCCGGAAAGTCAAGTTTTGGGAAAAGGGAGCTTGAAGAATTGGAGCACATGGAGAAAAGTTGAAAGTTGACACGAAATTGGTGAAAAAGCTTTCCGAGATCGGATAAAGAACAGTTTTTCAGATCTTTGAGTTCATTCGAGTAGATGAAAAAGCTCATACGGTCGATCGACATTTTTCTGAAAGCTTGAGGAATTGATTAAGCTCAACTTGCAAGCTCATAAAAAATTGATGGAAAACACCTCGAAAGCTCTGAAAAAATTGAATTAAACTACTCCGCAAGCTCATGAAAATGACCAAATACAGTTTGAAAAGTTAATACCCGAATCGAGCTCCGAAAAGTCGAGTTTCATAACACTTTTTGCAGATCCAAAATCCGGAAAATGAAAATGACAGAAAAGCTCAGCGAAATCCAAATTTTGAACGCGTCTGTCCATGAATGGGCCTCCCGAAAATTTATCTATACAGAATTTCTGAGAGAGCTTGCGAGGGTACAAAGGTGGGGGTATGGCTCGGGTTGTAAGGTAATGCGGGCATCTGTCTTCTCGACACTCAGCCCGAACCGCGGATACCGGACGTCGCCGCCTATCGGCGTTACATGATCGTGAATTATGGACGGTCCTTGTTCTCCAAAAACGCGAACCCGCCCACAAAATTTGTCTAATAACGAACCAGGCGATCCAGCAGAAATTGCGGCTGTCGAAAGCACCTGGCAAAAACTAGTAGAGCTTTTTTCAGTCTGATTTGGGTTCGATTTTCGAAAACCTTCTTCTTCTTCTTCCGATAATTTCGAACCTGAGAAAATTAGAATGAGCTTTCAAAGTGGTTTCAATCGATTTAACGAGCTTGCAAGATTGTATATCAATTGTAAATAATTTTTCTACCGTTTTAAGCAATTTTTATCAGTCCATAATGAGCTTGAAAATGAATTTGGTTCTACGCCATGAGCTTTTGAAATTATTTTCAAAAATTTTTCACGAGCTTTCAAGGCGATTGTCCAACACTTAACTTAGGAAGCCTCGAATCCCGTCAATTTTTCTTATCCAAAATCGAGTTATTTGAAGCGAAAAACTGTGTTTAATTTTCCAAATTTATTCAAAAAATGAAAATTCGATTCAGTTTGGGAAAATTGTGAGTCGAAGACTTTATTATAAAGTCAAATAACCCGGATTTCCGAGCCTTACGTTTACCTCAAATATCATCTCCTATTTGCGTTATCATGATTATTAATTAGTCGAAACTTTGACGGCGGCGGGTTAAGGGGGGGATCGGTCGCAACACTTCATGCACATTACCCTCACAGCTCTGGTGGATGAGGTAACTTTGCTTCGTTAAGCTAATAAATCAAGTAAAGCAAGTAAAATAGATATAGTTAAATTGAGTCCAATAACGCAAGCACGCAGTCAGAGAGACCCCCAAGAGACTTGGAACAATTAGACAAAACTTTGCGAAACTTTGCGAAACCTTGCGAAAACAAATTACTATATCATCATTAGTCAAGAAATAGAAATTTTAGGAGGAGGAGGAGGATTCGAGATATTCAATCAGGAAATGCGGATCACCGCGTTTCCGGTCTCGGCCCAAATATTCACTGGGTTTTATTTTTTTCACACTTTTTTTCATCAGGATTTGAAAAACTGCTCCCCGAGAAGCTAGAAGCTCTTTATACATGGATCAGGGATTTTTAAGATTGTGTATAGGGATTTTTTTACGCTTTCTAGGGAGTTTTGAAATTTTTTACGGATTTTTTTAGATAAGTATTATAAGAATTCTCGAGAATTTGGAAAACTACTCGCCAAGGAACTAGAAGCTCTTTAGACGTGGATTAGGGATTTTTACACGCTCTAGGGAGTTTTGAGAGGTCCTAGGGAATTTTTCAGATTTCATAGCGAATCTTGAAAATTTGAAAAACGCTCCCCGAGAGACTAGAAGCTCTTTATACATGGATCAGGGATTTTTAAGATTCTGTATAGGGAATTTTTTTCACGCTTTCTAGGGAGTTTTGAAATTTTCTACGGATTTTTTTTAGATAGGTATTATAAGAATTCTTGAGAATTTGGAAAACTACTCGCCAAGGAACTAGAAGCTCTTTAGACGTGGATTAGGGATTTTTACACGCTCTAGGGAGTTTTGAGAGGTCCTAGGGAATTTTTCAGATTTCATAGGGAATCTTGAAAATTTGAAAAACGCTCCCCGAGAAGCTAGAAGCTTTTTATACATGGATCAGGGATTTTTAAGATTGTGTATAGGGGAATTTTTCACGCTTTCTAGGGAGTTTTGAAATTTTCTAGGATTTTTAGATTATAAGAATTCTTGAGAATTTGGAAAACTACTCGCCAAGGAACTAGAAGCTCTTTAGACGTGGATTAGGATTTTTACACTCTAGGGAGTTTGGAGAGGTCCTAGGGAATTTTTCAGATTTCATAGCGAATCTTGAAAATTTGAAAAACGCTAGAAGCTAGAAGCTTTTATACATGGATCAGGGATTTTTAAGATTCTGTATAGGGAATTTTCGGGGAGTTTTGAAATTTTCTACGGATAGGTATTATAAGAATTCTTGAGAATTTGGAAAACTACTCGCCAAGGAACTAGAAGCTCTTTAGACGTGGATTAGGGATTTTTACACGCTCTAGGGAGTTTTGAGAGGTCCTAGGGAATTTTCCAGATTTCATAAGGAATTTACAAAATTTGAAAAACTGCTTCCCGAGAGACTAGAGACTCTTTTTACTTGGATAAGAAATTTTCAAGATTCTGTATATGGAATTTTTCACGCTTGCTAGGGAGTTTTGAAATTTTCTACGGATATTTTTTAGATAGGTATTATAAGAATTCTTGAGAATTTGGAAAACTACTCGCCAAGGAACTAGAAGCTCTTTAGACGTGGATTAGGGATTTTTACACTCTCTAGGGAGTTTTGAGAGGTCCTAGGGAATTTTTCAGATTTCATAGCGAATCTTGAAAATTTGAAAAACGCTCCCCGAGAAGCTAGAAGCTCTTTATACATGGATCAGGGATTTTTAAGATTGTGTATAGGGATTTTTTTACGCTTTCTAGGGAGTTTTGAAATTTTCTACGGATTTTTTTTAGATAAGTATTATAAGAATTCTTGAGAATTTGGAAAACTACTCGCCAAGGAACTAGAAGCTCTTTAGACGTGGATTAGGGATTTTTACACGCTCTAGGGAGTTTTGAGAGGTCCTAGGGAATTTTCCAGATTTCATAAGGAATTTACAAAATTTGAAAAACTGCTTCCCGAGAGACTAGAGACTCTTTTTACTTGGATAAGAAATTTTCAAGATTCTGTATATGGAATTTTTCACGCTTGCTAGGGAGTTTTGAAATTTTCTACGGATATTTTTTAGATAGGTATTATAAGAATTCTTGAGAATTTGGAAAACTACTCGCCAAGGAACTAGAAGCTCTTTAGACGTGGATTAGGGATTTTTACACTCTCTAGGGAATTTTGAGAGGTCCTAGGGAATTTTTCAGATTTCATAGCGAATCTTGAAAATTTGAAAAACGCTCCCCGAGAAGCTAGAAGCTTTTTATACATGGATCAGGGATTTTTAAGATTGTGTATAGGGATTTTTTTACGCTTTCTAGGGAGTTTTGAAATTTTCTACGGATTTTTTTTAGATAAGTATTATAAGAATTCTCGAGAATTTGGAAAACTACTCGCCAAGGAACTAGAAGCTCTTTAGACGTGGATTAGGGATTTTTACACGCTCTAGGGAGTTTTGAGAGGTCCTAGGGAATTTTTCAGATTTCATAGCGAATCTTGAAAATTTGAAAAACGCTCCCCGAGAGACTAGAAGCTCTTTATACATGGATCAGGGATTTTTAAGATTCTGTATAGGGAATTTTTTTCACGCTTTCTAGGGAGTTTTGAAATTTTCTACGGATTTTTTTTAGATAGGTATTATAAGAATTCTTGAGAATTTGGAAAACTACTCGCCAAGGAACTAGAAGCTCTTTAGACGTGGATTAGGGATTTTTACACGCTCTAGGGAGTTTTGAGAGGTCCTAGGGAATTTTTCAGATTTCATAGCGAATCTTGAAAATTTGAAAAACGCTCCCCGAGAGACTAGAAGCTCTTTATACATGGATCAGGGATTTTTAAGATTCTGTATAGGGAATTTTTTTCACGCTTTCTAGGGAGTTTTGAAATTTTCTACGGATTTTTTTTAGATAGGTATTATAAGAATTCTTGAGAATTTGGAAAACTACTCGCCAAGGAACTAGAAGCTCTTTAGACGTGGATTAGGGATTTTTACACGCTCTAGGGAGTTTTGAGAGGTCCTAGGGAATTTTTCAGATTTCATAGCGAATCTTGAAAATTTGAAAAACGCTCCCCGAGAAGCTAGAAGCTCTTTATACATGGATCAGGGATTTTTAAGATTCTGTGTAGGGAATTTTCTACACTTTATAGTGAGTTTTGCGATTTTCTAGGGAATTTTCCACATTTGAAAACGAATTTGAGCTCGATTTCATAGGAAATTTTCTAGACTCTGTAAATATTTTTGCAGATGTTTAATCGACTATCTTAGATCTTATGGGGAATTTTGCAAAAGTCTTCATCAAAAAATTTTTATAATTCGTAGAAATTTTTTGCTGTGTCAAACGAGAGCGAAATTACAAAATAAATTGATGCGGATTTCGCAGAAATATCTTTCAGTAATACAGAAATTTTATCGACGATTTTATACCATCAAGTTTCAATTTAATCATTCCGATCGATTTCCAATCACCTTCAAGCAATAATTTCCAACTAATTTGGTTCCATTGCGAACTGAATACTCGCAATTTATATTTCGAGTGCGTTTATCTTGATTTTCACTCGCACCGGAAAATTCGAATCGTTTTAAAACCGATTTTCAATCGTTTCTAAAGCAGCCTCAATCAAACCGGTGCAGGTTTAGTTAAAATTCGAGCCAGCGAATTAATTGGCCCTTGAAAAAAACGCGATTGCTGTTCAGGGTTGGAAAAATGATTGATAAAATGATCGCAACAGCCACTGGAATGATAAATAAAAGAGCGACCGGGAAATCGCGTGTCTTTTGTAGATTAACGATCGCTTTGTGCGTCCCGGGGCAAGTTTACAGCGATTTGACTCACTCGTAAATTGATTTAATTACAG
>JAEUYN010000369.1:0-27708 GCA_018257835.1 Euura lappo | reverse complement strand
AAATGATCTCCGATCGTTTTAACCAATTCGTCATAACCCAAATCATGAGGTTTCCGCGGGGAACATAAGTCTCTTAACAATCCGTATACTTTACTACCGATTACAGTAGGTATTGTCGTCACTTTCGGTTCGTCCCTTATTTTGCTACACTTAACAAAACAGTCAAATCTTTCCACGTAAGCGTCCCATTTTTCCTCATCCGGTTGCAAATTTTCAAAAACACTGAGGTTCACCGTTGACGCCGCCATTACGTCCAACTTTGGCTCCACTTTTACTACGTCTTTAGTTTCACCGGGGGAAATTTTAACTTTACTAGAACTAGGTTTAACATCCGACCTCAAGTCTTTTTCACTAGTTTTAGACGAACTTACACCTTCTTTACGAGCTCTAACCACATTATCAGACTCGCCTCGCTTGTCTTCGTCACTTGCTACGAAAGTCTTAGTTGTCTCATCGTCCTCAGAATCCGAGCTCATTACCACGTGTGGAAAGTTTCTGATTCATTTTACACGCTAAAATCTGTGCAAGACAGCCGTTTACTGCACTCGCGGGTCGATCGTCCTCGTCGCCACTGTTGTGTTTCCACATTAAAACACAAGTTGATATATCGCGTGTCTAATGACAGAACGTCGTAAGCGCCATTATACGACGTTTTGTCGTTTTTAATGGCAAAAGGGCGTATAATTTTCTTTCTTTCGTATTTCGAATAAGAAGGCAAAAATACATCCAGAACCTTTGAAATCGAAAAGCCTGTCAACTAATGGCAGAAGGTGGTATGTACTGGCGGATACAACCTTTTGTTACGAACATGAACAGAATAAATTGTGTAGACTAATTGCATAACGTCGTATCCCCCAAAAATATAATTTCCGGTTTTTTTTTCTGTCAAAAGTATAATAATTGATTGTTTAAGCACCGATCCATACATGGTCAAGTTTCATGAAGTCTCGTAAAGAGAAAAAAAAGTTACATACGACGTTTTGTCATTACGTCACCGAGCAAAATGACAAAAAGTCATACAATTTTTTTTTGTTCCTCGAATCGCTTGTAAAACACTCGAAACGCGAAGATCTGTCGAAATTTTGAATTTCCGAACGTCCCACCGAAAAGTCGTATGTAACTTTTTTTTTTCTCGGACGCGGCACATACGACTTTTCGGTGGGACGTTCGGAGATTCAAAATTTCGACAGATCTTCGCGTTTCGGGTGTTTTACAAGCGATTCGAGGAATAAAAAAAAATTGTATGACTTTTTGTCATTTTGCTCGCTGACGTAATGACAAAACGTCGTATGTAACTTTTTTTCTCGAACGCGGCACATACGACTTTTCGGTGGGACGTTCGGAAATTCAAAATTTCGACAGATCTTCGCGTTTCGAGTGTTTTACAAGCGATTCGAGGAACAAAAAAAAATTGTATGACTTTTTGTCATTTTGCTCGGTGACGTAATGACAAAACGTCGTATGTAACTTTTTTTCTCTTTACGAGACTTCATGAAACTTGACCATGTATGGATCGGTGCTTAAACAATCAATTATTATACTTTCGACAGAAAAAAAACCGGAAATTATATTTTTGGGGGATACGACGTTATGCAATTAGTCTACACAATTTATTCTGTTCACGTTCGTAACAAAAGGTTGTATCCGCCAGTACATACCACCTTCTGCCATTAGTTGACAGGCTTTTCGATTTCAACGGTTCTGGATGTATTTTTGCCTTTTTATTCGAAATACGAAAGAAAGAAAATTATACGCCCTTTTGCCATTAAAAACGACAAAACGTCGTATAATGGCGCTTACGACGTTCTGTCAGTAGACACGCGATATACAAAATTTGAGAAATTTCTTTTAATAAATAGTTTAGAAAAAAAATTATTTTTCTATGTGTGTGAATGAATGAATTTAGAATCGATGAGTTTGGATAATACATTTTTCAATCAAATTCATGGAACAATTACGAACCAAATGGAAGAAAAGAAAAGAGAAAAAATATACATTCATTGATTCATGATCTCTTTTATTGAATTGATTATCTATTTCGTGAACCCTTATTCCTTAAAATTTCACGACTTTTAAAATTCAAAAATCTTTCAGGTTTTCCATTTATTCAATTCATTAATAATTAATAATACAGGTAACTAGATGAACTGAGGAAACCCGAAAAATTTTTTGATGAGAAAAAAGTATCAGGCGCCCTGGGAATCGAACCCGGACCTCCTGGATGCCAATCCGGGGACTTATACCACCAGACCACCTGGCCGCCCGTAGAACCTTGCCTTCAATTTTATTCTCATCATTTCTCAGCTCTTAATTCGTTCTCTTCAAAAAAATGTTTCGGGTTTACTCAGTTCATCTAATTAATCGTTTCACATGGCATCAAGTGTCTGCAACTGCAGTATAAATCGGTTTATAGACCATTGTCTATACCGATAGTGACGTGAGGGCATCCACTCACTCACTAAACGTATACTACAGTATATGTACAACAGTATCATAACATCATATAGTGTGCGGTAGCCAAGATTCCCTAATATAGAATACAGGTAACGGTTCAAATTTTTATTAAAACCAGCTGGTTTACAATATTTTTCACATAATTATACAAAATTTTTGACACATAAATTCGTCAATCAGTTGTTTCAATAAATCTTTGAAATTTCTTTCATATTTTAAATTCAATCAGAACACCATTGGACCAAAACTTGAATCACTACGTTGGGAACAAGTTAGAGGGATGTGCGATTCCCAGAGACGGCTTGAAGAGCGAATAAACCAGAAACGATTCCATTTTTACACACCTAAGCGGTTTCGCAGTAAGCTGAACGTGTGGATGACTGCGGAGTCTAGAGCTCGATGTGTGCTGTTGTGAATAGTCGCGATCTTCGATGAATACTTATCGCAGTCAGTTGGAGATTTAGCTATGAACATTGCCTGCACCAGGGAAACAATTTGGGCGATAGTAGCCACCACCGAAGCATGTATTTCATAAGCTGCTTCTAATTGAGCAGGTAGAATTATAGCATCTTTGGCTTTTTTCGGAATAACTGCGGCCCCGTGGAGCATCGGATTGAACACCGCGTTAATAACAGCCTCAGTTGCCTGACGCTCCGCAGGGGAAAAGTTCACGAATGCATTTCGTATTTCCGGATAATTCTGTGCGTTGCGAACCGTCTTAATTGCCATCCAAATAACTCCATGAAGCTTCTGCAGTGCGTCATTCAGATTATTTGTAGTAGCTCGAACGTCCAATTTGGTCTGTAGGATTGCAATCGCCTGCACAGTGAGTGGAATTCCACGCAAACACGCAGCCAACGACTCTTTTTCGGCGGTCTCCGCTCTTAACTCGGCCTTTTTAGAGTTGGTAGGGAGTCTTTTAGATCCTTTGTCACTCAGGATGGCATGGACTTCACCGTTGATCAATGTAGCAGCGGTTGCTAAGCCCTCGCGTAGCGTGTCTTCGGCGAGTTTAAGTTTTCTCAAAGTTTCCCCGTTCTTACTCCCTGCTGCAGAGGATCCAGCTTGCATGGCAAGAGAACTTCCCGCCAGAGTCATAAGAAACAGAAGGATACTTAATTTGATGTCCATTTTGTTGTAATGTCTGCAGTTTCCCGACTATTGCCGAGCTTATATACTCGAATGCACTTCCGGAAACTCCGATACGTGGGCGTTATCGTCTCTTTTATCTTGTAATAAAGGCATATTGATGAGTTTTGAATGTTTATGCAATGTACACGAAGTATCGTGTCAGAAACATTCACCGAAGCATTAAAAACGGACTATTTTGATGGTTTAAAAACGGTCAGTAAAACATTTTATGCCACGTTGATTATCGTTTTAATCTCCTTTGCGCGAGCTCATCCCGTTATTCGACGCCCATAATCGCCTATACATTAGTTAATGCCTCTCTTAATTTTTTTTTTCAGTGATATATTCACTCTACGCTTGGAAGTGATTCGGATGAAACTCACAATTTTTTCGCATTTTCACTCCAACGCACAGTGGGACGAGACCCCGAATTTGTGCCCATAATTCAAAAACCCAATGAATTCGGGTGAAAGTCGGTACTCGTGGGTTTTTGGGGTCGCTGATTACGAATCCGAAGTCAAAAATCTCGAAAACAAAATGGCGGACCAAAAACGGTTACAAATTTCTTCAAAAACCTAATGGATTCGAGTGAAAGTCGGTACTCGGGGGTTTTTGGGGTCGCTGATGACGAATCCAAGGTCAAAAATCTCAAAAACAAAATGGTGGGAAATGTTTAGGCATATGCATATACAGGAATAAAGACTTTTTATTTTTCAGTATTAATGTCATGAAATGTGAAGGCTTATAAAATTAGTGGAATACAATTTCCTCATCCGAATCACAATAACGAAGACCTCCCTCCGGGTGTATAGTAAATTGTCGTCCGTACTAGACCCTGTAATAAAGCAACAGAAAATTAGAAATTGATTTGCATATGAGAACTTGCAATATTTAACGTAAACTACAATTAATAAAATACCATGAAACTCATTGGATAAACTGAATTCTTTCTGAAATTAATTTTTTTCCTCAACCAAATCACAAATAAAAATCATCATGAACAGTGTGACTCTAGAATAACCGTAGGTACTACTTTGTTACGGACACCCTATACACGTTAAAAACCGGTATAAGTTCCCTATTGTACGTATTGAACACCTGGCAGACCCGGACGCTCGTCAGCCGGCCGCCGCGCCAGCCGGGGCCTCGCGCGTGGTAGAAGGCTGCGTACTCGCTCACGCTAACTAAAAAACTACGCTAATCGGCAAAAAATGGCAGATGATCTAAAACGTTTTCGATAGTTGAAAGACTGATCTAGAACCTAAGACTTGAATCAAAGCGGAGTCTCCTGGAGTTCCCTACTTTTTGTCCATTTGAAAGTATAAGTCTCGAAAATTATATCGTTTTCACAGGGTACCAAACATGGTCGTATTTCAAGCAGATGAACGTGACTTTTCAATTTAACTCATACAGAAATATTTTCTACATACCTCCAGGAGTAGAATCCATTTTGAAAAATTAAAATCGCTTAAATAACTTTCGAGTTATTGAACTTTGAAGTTCGCTGTTTTTCCTTACGTTTTCACTCGCCGCGTGCACTCTCAACGAAGGCTGACTTTGAACTAATGTATCGAGCCAGGTATGGAACGGACGACCATACCCTTCGAGGTTTGAATGCACCAATCATTTCTCTACCCCACCCGAGGGTCAAAATTCCCCGAATCCAAAATTCACTTTTCGGAATTATGGGCACGAATTCGGGGTTTCGTCCCACTGTGCAACGTGTGGAGTGGTTTATTTTTCGCTGATTTCTTTTTTTTTCTTCCAATTGGAGAGTTGGAAAAAAAATACATGAAAAAAATCATGGTGTTCGAGGAGGGTTTAACACTAATCATCCACATTTCACACGAGGTATTACTTTCAGCTAATAGAAGTTACGCCACATATAGAAGAATACAAGATTAGTCGGTAATTCGTGCAGGGAATCAGCAGCATCGAGTCCCTTTCGAAGTGAGAACAATCATATAAAAAATCGCGGACCAACTCCGAGAGGTCAAGGGTCAAACCCAGGTCGATTTGGCATGGAATGTCCTCAGGGGAGGGGGGTTAAAAATCTCTACATGCCCTTAACTTGGTGGGGAGGGGGGTAAAACCCATTCTTACGTAATATTTTGTAAGTCGAAATTTAATATTAGAAATCTACTAACTGTTCCTATTCTAGCAACATTTGATTATTCTAAGAAACGAGATAGAATCTTACGTAAGAAGACGGGGGAGGGGGGAGGGTTCGAGAAATCTTATTTACCCTCCCTGCTAAAAATGTCTTATAGAAACGTATAAAAAAAAACATCTATCGGTTCCTTGGTGCTTTCTGTCACCGCATTTTCGGTAGCAGCTACCGTTATGGCGGTATTAATATTTATACCTCATCGCCAGATACGAATTCAATCAATTATCTGTGGTCATTTCTTACAACAACGCTATGCGTTCCGACGACTGTACTTCACATTCAGGTAGTTTAGTTTTCTATGGGAATGAACCGTCTCATTTGATCTATCTTTGATCAGAATGAATAAATAATTCGCACTTATTTTTCTATCCGATTGTAACCGCAACTGCTATTGGCTACACATGGGCGTACGTTTCTATTCGTTCCTTACCGTAAGTGCGCACCAGTTCTGTACAACCCTATAAGCAATTGGTAGTCTCTATCCGTTCGCTACAGCGATGGCTCTGCAGTATCTACACGATCCTATTGGCTGTATCCACGTATCTTTTCTATCAGTTCCTTGCTGCAACTGCGCTCCAGTTCTATCAGATCCTATGAGCAATTGGTAGCTGCTATCCGGTACCCACCGCGATTGCTCTGCAATGTCTTGACGTTTCTTTAGTACAGATATTGCAGACAGGTGCCGGTAGAAAAATCAATTCTGAGAAAGTGGGACGAAACCGTGATATGGGGCAAGACCGCCCACCTCAAAAATATTGAACGATGAGCAAAGCTTAGAATTTGTTTTCTTTTTCGCACGAGACAGACGCAGTTCACGTCACATGGGATCTCTCATAAATTCTCATAGACCCGTGCGGAAAAATCTTAGGGCTGCCCTAACATTAACAAGGCCTTAATAAGGGTCAAACATGGCATCCTCTAGTGATGACACCCTACCATAGACTCACTTGGCCTTGATTTGGGTGCAATATGGCTTCCTTAAGTATGGTTACCTAGCACATCGCCAGAATGGCCTTGCTTTGGCCACGATGTGGCTTCCTCAAGTAGGGTTAGCTAGTGCATCCTCAGAAAGGCCTTGGTTAGGATTACCAAGGGTGTCCCTAATTGTGGGTCGCTAGTAAAGTACCACCAAGGCCTTGATTAGGTTTACCAAGGGCGTCCCTAATTAAAGGTTGCTGAAAAAGCACCACCAAGGCCTTGGTCGGGATTACCAAGGGTGTCCCTAATTGTGGGTCGCTAGTAAAGTACCACCAAGGGCGTCCCTAATTAAAGGTTGCTGAAGAAGCGTATGCGGTTTATCTAGAAATTGTAAAGAAACTATATTACTGTAATCATTTTTTATAATTATATTCTCTGTCTTGGCCGTATTAACCATCGATTGTATATATTTCACGTCAAGTCAATCTTTGTCATAAGTTAGTTTGGCGTAGTAGGTAGGGCGTGCGACTAGTAATCCGAGCGAGCGAGCGAACATGGTTCGAACCCCGGCTAGGACAAAGAACACAGCGGTGTTTTTCGAGCGAAAAAAATGCGTTTTTATCCGGTAAGATTGATCACCAACTGTTAAAAAGTCGTTGGCACTCGCGAACAATCCCGAAAAATCAATCAAAAATATTTTTTACACTTTTTTTTCTACATTAAATTCATGAGGCAACATCATCAGGCCCTTGCCAATAAGGCCTAACTAGGTAACCCCGATGAGGCCTCTCTGTAATAATATGTTCTGGCCTTTGTTGGTCAGGCCCTGAAAAGTATGCCTCAGTCGGGCCCCACCTATTAAAGCGTTACACCCCCGATGTGGCCTCATTCGGGCAGCCCGATCTGGGCCCGAATGATTGTTAGGGATGCCAGATCGGGCCCCGAATTCAGCCCCAATATTTTTCCGCACGGGGATTCTCATACAAACATGATCAGTGAAAAACGGATAAGAACGTATCGCAGCGTCAAATGTATTTTTATATTTCCACAAATTTAACGGTGAATAATGAACATTCAAATTTATTTAAAGATCGGATTTCCGGCAAAGGTCCAATTTTGTGATATCGGTTTCGAAAAAACATGGATTTTTAGGTTACCACGAAGTACCGATCGCCTCCCAAATCTGTACACGGTAGTCTTCAAATGCCGTTCGGTGTAACGGATCGACAGGTGGCTCGATTAAAGCTGTCTGTTTCTATGTACGACCAAATTTCAGAATTCAATAGAAAAGGACACGAATGACGTATGAAAATTTGGATTGTTGATCAATGATGTAAAATGATCAGATCATGAATTGCGGTATAGGGCGCGCGCGGAGCGCGCATGTAGTATAACCTAGTCTGGTAAAACATAAGCATTTTCTTTTTATGACGCTATGATAAAATTTGATCAGAGTTTATATGTAGACCGAATCCATCTCAAATCGGGCAGGCAAGGCTAAAATGGAAATCGTGATTACACGGAATTTTTTCAAATTGAAATATGTTGTTGTTCGACGAAAAAAAAGTGACCCGTATTTTTTTGTTTTGGAAAAAAAAATCTTGCTACGAAGTTACGGCTATTTGAACATTTAATCGTGCGCTACCAAAGTTCTTGGAAAAGGAACACTTTTTTTCTTAATAACGCTATATCTTTGGAACGAATCATCGCAAATACTTCATCTTGGTCTCATTTTGGTCGAAGGAAAATTTGAGGATTTTTGAAAATTGACGGAATGACGTTCATTTTTCGAAAATTAGGAAAACCCGTTTTTCTCGAAAAGTGATTTTTTTATTTTCTCAAAAATTTTACACAATATGTGGGGTAATACGACGGATATATCCTATAAGTTTCATCGATGCTAAAACACTGCTTCATATCGAGAAAAAAAATTTTCGTGCGTCACTGAAATTCGTCAATTCCTGTGCTGGTGTCTACTTTGTGAGCATCGTTGAGATGTGTACAGATTTTTCGATCCAAATAATATTACCTAAACTTGATACATACGTACCTGAGGGAGTACATGGCCAAATACCGTATGATGTATAAGACTACCACGAAGAAATACAAAATTTACAATCAGGGATTTATTGTAGTAATAACAATATCGTACAATAATAATATAATCATAACTACATAATGTTAAATACTATATCTATAAAAAAATATAATATAATAGTATAAAATCTACAGATCTTGCATGTAACGCAAGCAGCTGATGCATTGAAAATGTCCTTCGTTATCTTAGTTTTCGTGCATTTTTTCAGCTGAATCTCTGAATTTACATGCTGCGCTATTATTATTGCCATCTATGATTACAGTACGAATCATCATTTGCACCGTGAAATCTACGAATCATCATTTGCACCGTGAAATCTACATTACCGAAATATCCCTCGTTCTATTGTTTTTGTTAATTTATTTATTTATAAACTTTTTTCACGCAGCGGTTAATTACATGCTGCGCTATTACTATTGCCATCTATGATTACACTAAGAATCATTATGTGCCCAGTGAAATCTACATCACCTAAATGTCCCTCGTTCTATTGTTTTTGTTCTTTTATTATTTATTTCTTTAACTTTTCATTACGCACTTCCGTTGCATTGCTTCCGTTGCATCATTTCAAGATTTGATCCCACAGACCTCACTACTGACCCGAAAACGGAAGCATTTTCAATGCTAATAATAATATAATGATAAAATCTACAGACCTTGTGTGTAATGCAAGCCTCTGAAGGCATTGAAAATGTCACCTGTTCTCTCGTTCTTAGTGCATTTAGTGTTGATATATTTGTATCTGTCGCATTTTGATTGGAATTCTCTTAAAATAAAGTTTAAACAAAATCTAATCCTGACAGATCGATGATCGGTAACAATCTGATAGATTAACCATACATTTGGATCGGTCACAATCTGACACATCGATCATCCATAATCTTTTTCCATTTTTCTTCTTTTTTCATCTTTTGTCTTTTGCAAACTTTTTTCATCCGCATTGTTGTTACTTTCGTTTTGCACGCACTTCTGTCCCGTTCACATTTTTGTTGCAGTTTAACATTTGATCCCCTATACCTCACTGTATACCATACCACGAAAATAGAAGCATACTCAACAATATTATTATACGATATTGTTATTACTACAATAAATCCCTGATTTATAATTTTGTATTTTTTTCGTGATAGTCTTTATTAGCAGATCAATATTCGGTCTACGATGTTATACATCATACGGCATTTGGTCATTTACTCCCTCAGGTACGTATGTATCAAGTTTTAGTAATATCATTTGGATTGAAAAATCTGTACACTCATCTCAAAGAAACCCACAAAGTCGACACCAGCACAGGAATTGACGAATTTCAGTGACGCACGAAATATTTTTTCTCGATATGAAGCAGTGTTTTAGCATCGATGAAACTTCCAGGATATATCCGTCATATCACCCCACATATTGTGTGAAATTTTTGAGGAAATAAAAAAATCACTTTTCGAGAAAATCGGGTTTCCCTAATTTTTGAAAAATGAATGTCATTCCGTCAATTTTCAAAAATCCTCAAATTTTTCTTCGAATTCCAAAAGAGTGCGAAAAACTCTACAAAATGAGACTAAGATGAAGTGTTTGCGATGATCCGTTCCGCAGATATAGCGTTATTAAGAAAAAAAAGTGTTCCTCTTTCAAGAACTTTGGTAGCGCACGATTAAATGTTCAAATAGCCGTAACTTCGTAGCAAAATTTTTTTTTCCAAAACAAAAAAATAAGGGTTGCTTTTTTTTCATCAAACAACAACATATTTCAATTTGAAAAAATTCCCTGACACCACGATTTCCAGCCTGCCCGATTTGAAATGGATTCGGTCTGGTATAAAACAATACAAATTAAGTCACGTCCCTCAATTTAATGTGACTAGGGCATTCGCGGGCTTCTTGATTATTTAATTCTAATAATATATCCAACCATACATAATATATCGTCCTATATTATAAAGATATATCGCCGCTGCCGCCGCCGCCGCCGTGTCAAGATTCCCCGTTCCGCCGTTCCCCTGTCCAAAGTGTTCCCCCGTTCCGCCGTTCCCCTGTCCAAAGTGTTCCCCCGTTCCGCCGTTCCCCTGTCCAAAGTGTTCCTAAACCTAACCTAACCTAACCTAACCTAGCCTAACCTAACCTAACCCAGAATATTACCCAGAATCCCCCACGAATTCCCCCACCTAACCTAACCTAACCTAACCTAATCCCCCAGAGATTACCCAGAATCCCCCATGAACACCCGAAGTCTTCCGGAAAGACCCGAAGTCTTCCGGAAATACCCGAAGTCTTCCGGAAAGATCCGAAGTCTTCCGGAAATACCCGAAGTCTTCCGGAAAGATCCGAAGTCTTCCGGAAATACCCGAGGTCTTCCGGAAAGACCCGAAGTCTTCCGGAAAGACCCGAAGTCGTCCGGAAAGACCCGAAGTCTTCCGGAAAGAACCGAACCGAAATCGTCATAACAGGTCATGTCAGGACGTGTCAGGTCATGACAGGTCATGTCAGGTCATAACAGGACATGTCAGGTCACAACAGGTCATGTCAGGACAGGACCGTTAAAAACGATAAAAAAAACCACTCACACTTAGTATATGAATCATGGGATCCCAATCTCCCAGTAATCCGTGCAGAAACCTTTCGCGCGAAACCACTATAACCGAGATCACACTTTTTCATTCCATACAGAATTTTCAATTTCTTCTTTTTGACTTTTTTCACCATGTACAAAATATTACTGAATACAATCCGTGCAGAAACCTCATTGGGATCCCATGATTCATATACTAAGTGTGAGTGGTTTTTTACAGTTTTTAACAGTTTTCTGTATCATGACTTGACATGTCCTGACATGACCTGTTATGACCTGGCATGACCCGACATGACCTGTTACGCCCCAATAAACACACAGTGGTTGATGTGTGGTATAATAAACGTATCTCGACACGTTAAGAAAACGTTGGTAATAAACGAGTTACATCGAATCCATGGGAAATACTCGTATATTATACCATAAAGTTTTAGGTACGAAGTCCGCCTGTTATACCAATTTTTCGATACGCATTACTTATACGGGAAATATACGTGTATTATACCATCAATTTTTGATCACTGTCCGCGATAATATTTATTCTTAAAATGTCAACCAAATGTTGTTTTTAACATAATAATGTATTATTAATAATAAAAAACCGTTATTAATGAAAGACAATTAAAAATTGAAGAATTAAAAAAAAAAAAAGTGACTTCACGGGGATTCGATCCGGGAACCTCTCGTGTGTGAAACCAATCTCTTGTCCTTGCGCTGCTGCCAGCTCTTACGATGAACACAGAGTTTGAGGTACATAATATCTGCTGTACTATGGGACTTTGGCAACAGCATTTTGTCATAAAAATGTGGATGTTAGGAAATTTTTGAGGGGTGAAAATTAGGTCGGGCACGCGGACATCGAGACCAAAAATATACCATGGATTACACGTGTAAAAAACGCTTTTTATTCGGTGGAAAACATGTGGAATATACCAGCACACAGAAACGTGTTTTCCACGTGTTTTCCACGGGTTTTCCTGGTATACAAGATACGTTGATTGAATGATGTGTGGTCCACGTATAATTTTTCCACTTATGCCGACTTTCCACATTGGACACGTTTAATATACGTATATTCGACGTACCTGTGTTTATTAGCCTCACATGAGGTTTCTGCACGGATTACTGAGAGATTGGGATCCCATGATTCATATACTAATTGTGAGTGGTTTTTTACCGTTTTTAACAGTCCTGTCCTGACATGACCTGTTGTGACCTGACATGTCATGACCTGTCATGACCTGACACGTCCTGACATGACCTGTTATGACGACTTCGGTTCGGTTCTTTCCGGAAGACTTCGGGTCTTTCCGGGAGACTTCGGGTCTTTCCGGGAGACTTCGGGTCTTTCCGGAAGACTTCGGGTATTTCCGGAAGACTTCGGGTCTTTCCGGAAGACTTCGGGTCTTTCCGGAAGACTTCGGGTGTTCGTGGGGGATTCTGAGTAATCTCTAGGGTTTTCCGGGAATTCGTGGGGGGTTAGGTTAGGTAGTAGGTTAAGTTATGTTAGGTTAGGTTAGGTTAGGTTAGGATCCAGAGTCAGAGGGGAGAGGAGGGTAGGGCGGGGAGGGGACATGTGACGTCACGCGAAAGCCTAAGGGAGGGGGGGTCGTCGTCGTCGTCGACCTTCGAAATCTTTCACGCACGGCGACGGCGCGGCAACGGCGGTATATTTGCCATAAGAACGATATATTAGCATTGAAAATGCTTCCGTTTTCGGGTCAGTAGTGAGGTCTGTGGGATCAAATCTTGAAATGATGCAACGGAAGCGATGCAACGGAAGCGATGCAACGGAAGCAATGCAACGGAAGTGCGTAATGAAAAGTTGAAGAAATAAATAATAAAAGAACAAAAACAATAGAACGAGGGACATTTCGGTAATGTAGATTTCACGGTGCAAATGATGATTCGTAGTGTAATCATAGATGGCAATAGTAATTGCGCAGCATGTAAATTCAGAGATTCAGATGAAAAAATGCACGAAAACGAATTGCAAGATAACGGAGGACATTTTCAATGCATCAGCTGCTTGCGTTATATATATCTACTATATACTCATATACATACATATGCTATATATACTATGTACTACACATGTACTATAATTATTATATATTAGGGTGTCAACATTTCGACCTTAAGTTTGCCATTGGGATTCTTCACCCAAAAAAGTGAAAGATATCACAGATAAAAAATAAACCCCTCCAAGAATGAAGGTAATCACACAATTTGTAAACTAATCTTTCACCCTTTCAATTTAATTTTCATTTTTTTTTTTTTAATTCCAAACGGTCAAGGTCTGAATAAATGAATAAAATCTTATGTGATTAATTCATTGGTGTCCAAGGTCAATGATAACATCCACTCTTAACGTTTCGACCCTAGGACTGGGTCCTCTTCAGCTATAGAATAAAACCCCAATAGATTTTGCTTCAAATGTGGTTTATAAAATACCGTGCAGTGGTTGTGAGGCGACTTACATCGGCCAGACAAAAAGGTGGCTCAAGACGAGAATTTCTGAGCATAAGAACAATATCAACAGAAAATCTGAGGGACATACGGCCCTTACAAAACACAAAATCGAACACGACCACCTGTTTAATTATGATGGTATTAAGATTATGAGGAAAGAAAGTAATTATAAAAAACGGATCATCCATGAAATGGTCAACATTGTCAGAGATCGGACAGCTGTGAATCTCAGGAGTGATGTAGATAATCTGAGCGCCACTTACTATTCCTTAATTTGATATAGTTACCTGTATCTCCTATTGCTTTTATTGTATTCTGGCCGTTTGGGTTGGCTGGTGTTGTGATAGCTATGTATTGATTTCATATTGACTCGTCGCCGCGATTCGGCCGGATCGATACTGACGTATACCGATTTTAATAATTGATATTTTTCTTGTGTTTTGTGATATATTTTGACCTTATTGTTTATCATGGTGCCGAAGGAACCGGACAAATGTTTTTTCTAGTTCTTGATGTTGTAAGTTTTTATATTGTTGGAGTGTAATTGTTTTAATGGAATTTATAACCTAAATTTTATATAGTGTATCTGACCCTGGCTGCCCTAACGGTTTGGATTTGAATTTTGGTTGATTGTTAAATTGTAAGTATTTTGTAAGTTTTTGTTTGAATGATGTTACAACTGTGTAATGCGAAGTGTAAGAAGTTGTCTTTTCTTTTGTTTAATAAATTCTATAGCTGAAGAGGACCCACTCCTAGGGTCGAAACGTTAAAAGTGGATGTTATCATTGACCTTGGACACCAATGAATTAATCACATCAATCAGAGCAGGTCTAATGAAAATAAAAAAGAAATAAGTTTCATAAAATCTTATGTTCTACAGAATGTTTTATAAATCAACAAATCACTTTCATTATTTTGATTAGTTTTAAGAGATAACTTTGGTTAATCGTAAGCACGCTCCCGTTATCCGCTCTTCAATTTCTGTAAATAAAATATATGTAATGTATTATTATTATTTCAAACATTTGTTTCAATTTTTGTGAACTAAATGAATTTACTTTTGAGGATTCATCCAGATTTGAATTTGATGATTTTCTCTTTGGAATTCAGCTGCCTGCATCAATTCTTCGTCACTGAGGATCCTTCCGCTAATTTTTTCTATCTTTTTGAAATCAGAAATCAGAACGTAGGGTAGTTCGTTTTCTATTTTCAGTGTTCCAATAACTGAGACGTGTTCCCCCCTCTGGAATATTTTTTTCTCTCGCGTTGAGCCAACTCGGATCTCGATTTTATAGTCATTCTGTAAGATGCAAAAGATAAGGAGTTATTACAGTACCTAATACGTTCGAAGAAATCATTGGAGATAATAAATCTATATTTTCTCACACCCGGTCGCAAAACGCCACTTTTCATACCTCTTGAGCGGGCGGAAACGACTTTTTCCTGCCCTAGGGCGCAAGATCCTGTTTTCCGCCCGCTCAGTCATAGAGAAAAACATCGTGTGCATTACGGGCGCAAGGCTATTTTGGCGAGTGTGCTCGCAGCAACTCGCCTTCAAATCGTGCCGCCAAAGGCACACTCGGAAAAATAGTACTTTCCGTCCTTGATACACAAATAACTATTTATGATTATTAGCCTCTTTATTAGCTATCTCAAATTGATTTTTTCTAAAAATCTCAAAAAATTCTCAAAGACATTATTTTTCATTCCGATCATTTTGGCACCCGAATAATGATGAACCTAAAATTCTCCAAAAATTACCAAAAATTTCAGAATTGATGACAGATTTTACATATTGTTGCAACATGGCTTTTTACTTTGTTTGAAAATCGGTCCATCATTGATCGGATTCCGGAATGATCGGAATGAAAAATAATAGTTTTGAGAATGTTTCGATATTTTAAAAAAATTTCAATTTTAGATGGCGTGGAATAATCATAAAAAACTAATGGTTGGCGGGGAATATCTAAAAAAAAAAATCAGGAATGCTTTTTTGCGATCGAGAAATCATATAGGATGCAGTTGAGTCTAAATTTGGTTGAATTTTCTAGAGGTATTATTTCGATTATTTAATTAAATAAAAGACTCAAATTTTTCAGAAAATCACCTAATTTTTGTAAAGATACTATCTGGTGAAACCGTTCCGAATAAACCCGACAGCGCCCGACACGACACAGACACTAGTTTCGGCCGGGCCGAAGATTCGGCCAATTTTTTGCCGAAACCGAAACTGCGGCCGAAACCAGCATTATTGGCCGAAACTGGCCAAATGAAGTGTGCAAAGAGATGTTCGAGAGGTGTGCGGGAAGTGTCTGCACGCTTCACGGAATGTATTTTGAAACAAGAGTCACAGTCCCGAACACCTCGCGAACACCCGAGCCACGACCACTTCACGCACACTTGATGCACACTTTATGCAGATCGGTGAACATTTTCGACACATTCCCGGAACACCAAGTTTTAGTACCCGTGATCGCCACGCGGCGGCGTTACTTCTCACAGCCAGGTTATCGCGCTGGGAGCATATATTCGAGCGCGGCGCGGTGGTTATGTTACTCATTCCTAGACGGCTGGACTACAGCCGAACCAATACCTCCCAGAGATTCAGGTGTTCACACTTCGCGCAATCTTCATGCACACTCCATGCACACTACATGCACACTCCATGCACAGTCCGTGCACAGTCCGTGCACAGTCGACGCACATTTTTTGACTGCACATCTTGTCACGCTTTCCTTGTTTCAATTTACATTTCCAGCACACTTCTAACTTTTGTCACACTTTAGTCACATTTCCAAAACATTTGAATCACGCTTCGGTCACATTCGGTTTCACACTTCATTTTCAAGCAGGGGAATACCCGGTCGGACACGTTCCAGGAAAAGGCGGCACAATTACGCCGTTCACCAACGTTTCTCAAACACGATGATATTGATGGTGTAAAAGTTGGATAATACAAGTCTTTGAAACGTTTAAAAACTAGTGTAACGGGCGGACATTGCATCGGTTCTGATACGTGATCTCTCAATGAATATTACACGTTTATTCTACACGTGTTTGTGTTTTTGATCCACCATTTTTAAACGTGTAATCAACTATTTTGTGTTTATTGGGTATAGCGGATTTATTACAGTTGACATTACCAGCGCTGTAGCAGCGTTAGCTGTGCATCGTTTTCCCCTAGGTACCAAAGTCAGAAAAGATCTTGTTTCCTTGATTAATTGACCCTCTTGTTATTTTTTTGGTGATCGGAAATTGATTCTCATCTTCTCGCAGGGAAATATATTTCGCAAGCTCTGGATTCATGCTTTTTTCCTGATTTGTATTCTCCCCGGTTTTTTTTATTTCGTCCCGTTGTGTTATACATACACAGACTAAGGTGTGTAACTTTCAATATTTCATGTTTCAATCAGCGTCCTCATTTCTCATCGTCATATTTTTCATAGTAATGTCATAATCATGTCACATATTGTTCTCTTTTTTGTCATAAATTTTCATATAAATTCGAAAATTACACGATATCGAACTTCTTTCTTACCTGGAAACAGCAGCAGCTAACAGAGAGAATTCTACCCGAAATTCAATTTCGGCACCTGCGAAAAGAATTCTCCATTAACACAATTACTGTTAATTATGACGCTAATTCTTATTTTTATGCCGAAATATTACGTGATATGATATCTACTATTATTTACCTGAATAATTCTCATTGACTTTCTATGGATAATTCACTCCGATATGTCGATCTTATCTCACTTTCTCTGGATAATTCTCCGATAACAAATAACTCCACGAATCTGCTTGGCAACTGAAAGGAAAGACTCACGACAAAAGCAACCGAGCCATGGCACATCCGGATCGGACACGTCATAAATATTAACAGTCGGGTCCCTAGGCACGATATTTTCACTAGATATGCTGGGTTTGCCTGAGTCCGGGGTAACGAAAAACTATCCCTCTAGCCGTGCACAAATGACCAGGTGTCATCAAAGTGCGATCCGGATGTGTCCGATCTGAAATTGTCCGAAAGAAAATGTGTCCGAACGGGCTTCTCCCATAGGGATTCCATAAAATTTCATTAGGTCTGATGAACATAATTTTATATTATCTCATGAAGTCCGATCGATTTTGATAAGATTCAGATTGATTTGATGAAGACAAAATCATGGTAGAATTCGATAGAATTTGACCGAGTTTCATCGAATCTGATAGAGTTTAATCAAATCATTAAAAGAAGAAGAGGAGAGATAACAATTTCACAAACACATTTTACGAACAATTAGGTACGAACCAAATGGAAGAAAAGAGAAAAAATAGGATTCATTGATTTGTGATCTCTTTTATTGAATTGATTATCTATTTCGTAACCCTTATTCCTTAAAATTTCATGACTTTTAAAATTGAAAAATCTTTCAGGTTTTCCATTTATTCAATTCATAAATAATAATACAGGTAACGGTTCAAATTTTTATTAAAATCAGCTGGTTTACAATATTTTTCACATAATTCTACAAAATTTTTGACACATAAATTCGTCAATCAGTTGTTATGTTCAATAAATATTTGAAATTTCTTTCATATTTTAAATTCAATCAGAACACCATTGCACCAAAACTTGAATCACTAGGTTGGGAACAAGTTAGAGGGATGTGTGATTCCCAGAGACGGCTTGAAGAGCGAATAAACCAGAAACGATTCCATTCTTACACACCTAAGAGGATTCGCAGTAAGTTGAACGTGTGGATGACTCCGGAGTCTAGAGCTCGACGTCTCCTGTCGTGAGCAGCCGCGATCTCAGATGAATACTCATTGAAGTCAGCTTGAGATGCATCTTTCAAAATCGCCAGCCGCAGGAATTCAAGTTGGGTGAAAGTAGCCAGCATCGAAACATGTATTGCACGAGCTGCTTGTGATTTGGCATCTTTGGCTTCTTCCGAAATAACTGCGGCCCCGTTGAGCATCGGATTGAACACCGCGTTAATAACAGCCTCAGTTGCGTGACGCTCCGAAACGAAAATCTTCCCGAGTGCATCTTCTGTTTTCTTATAATCAGAACCGTTGCGAACCGTCTTTATTGCCGTCCAAATAACTCCATGAAGATTCTGCAGTGTGCTATTCAGATTTTTTGTAGTGGCTGCGACGTCTAATTTGGTCTGTAGGATTGCAATCGCCTGCACAGTCAGTGGAATTCCACGCAAACACGCAGCCAACGACTCTTTTTCGGTGGTCTCCGCTATTAACTTGACCTTTTTAGAGTCGATAAATCCTTTAAATTTGTCACTCAGGACTGCATGGACTTCACCGTTGATCAATGTAGCAGCCTCTACTAAGCCCTCGCGTAGCGTGTCTTCGGCGAGTTTAAGTTTTCTCAAAGTTTCCTCGTTCTTACTCCCTGCTGCAGAGGATCCAGCTTGCATGGCAAGAGAACTTCCCGCCAGAGTCGTAAGAAACAGAAGGATACTTAATTTGATGTCCATTTTGTAGTAATGTCTGCAGTTTCCCGACTATTGCCGAGCTTATATACTCGAATGCACTTCCGGAAACTCCGACACGTGCGCGTTATCGTCTCTTTTATCTTGTAATAAAGGCATATTGATGAGTTTTAAATGTTTATGCAATGTACACGAAGTATCGTGTCAGAAACATTCACCGAAGCATTAAAAACGGACTATCTTGATGGTTCAAAAACGGTCAGTAAAACATCTTATGCCACGTTGATTATCGTTTTAATATCCTTTGCACGAGCTAATCCCGTTATTCGACGCACAAATCCGTCTATACGTTAGTACGTTTATACGAAGAACGTCGTACCGGCGTAACACTAGCTTTATCCTACAAGATCCTTTTTTCAGAGCAAGAGAGCTCCCCGTCAAAGTCGTAAGAAACAGAAGGATACTTAATTTGCTGTCCATTTTGTTGTAATGTCTGCATTTTCCGGACTATTGCCGAGCTTATATACTCGAATGCACATCCGGAAACTCCGATACGGGGGCGTTATCGTCTTTTTTATATTGCAATAAAGGCTCCTTGATGAGTTTTGAATGTTTATGCAATGTACACGAAGTATCGTGTCAGAAACATTCACCGAACCATTAAAAACGGACTATTTTTATGGTTTAAAAACGGTCAGTAAAACATTTTATGACACGTTGATTATCGTTTTAATCTCCTTTGCACGAGCTAATCCCGTTATTCGACGCACAAATCCGTCTATACGTTAGTACGTCTATACGAAGAACGTCGTACCAGCGTAACACCAGCTTTATCTTTTTGGACAGACTCAGGTCTCTTAAAATTATATAAACTACTGGTTCCAGCCACATTACTTTGGTCTTCGTTTAACGTATTTAATCCAGTTGCTTCTGTATCCTCGTGGAAATCGTTCTCTCTATTATTAGCTTCTTCGACTGTCGGTAGTGCAAAATCAACTGCTGACCCAGCCTCCGTATCAGAGGACTCGAATCTTTCCTTCAAAAGATCCGCGTGACAAAATTGAGTCTTTGTTCCAACTAACACCATTACTGCACTAACCAGTTACTGCACTAACTTTTTTAATCAGGCACCCTGGACTCCAATTTATCTTCTCCCCTCCAACCGATTTTACAAAAACTTTTGGACCCACTTCAAATGTTCTTGCACTACCTACAGCTTTTGCAACTGCATCATTTCGCTTATCTTTCATGACTTGATTCAAACTAGGTTTCAGCATGGATAAGGGTGTTCTGGACTCTTTTCAGACTCGCCTCGCTTGTCTTCGTCACTTGCTACTAAAGTGTTAGTTGTCTCATCGTCCTCAGAATCCGAGCTCATTACCACGTGTGGAAAGTTTCTGATTTATTTTACACGCTAAAATCTGTGCAAGACAGCCGTTTACTGCACTCACGGGTCGATCGTCCTCGTCGCCACTGTTGTGTTTCCACATTAAAACACAAGTTGATATATTTATATCAATATATTTATTGTGTCAGTTGAATTACAGATTAGAAGTAGATTCAGCCTGCCGGTACGTTTAAGCCATGCTGGACGAGAGAGCGACAAGAATCACGTGATACTAGGCCACGTCACGTGTTATATCAATACAATCTTGGCCGAATACCACAAGAACAGTCGTCAAAAAGTGACTCTTTGACGCCTGTGCCGTTAAAAAACAATGTGTGTGGCTGATACGATCTTATGAACTTTGTGCGGTATGACTTTTATTTGACAAGTTGAGAACAGAAGGTCGTATAATAATATAATAATAATTACTACCTACACCCGCCATACCCGAGGGTATGTCCCCAGAAGCTACCGAAAGCTTGTGCGGGGCGAGGGAGGGGATGGTTAGTGATCATCATTATACGTCTGCAGCCGTCTTAAGGCGTGCTATAGAAACACCCGCATTCGCACTAGGGGCAAGGAAAACTGCAGGAAACCTTGCCCGGGTGTAGCCGACCTCAGGAACGATACCCACTGCTACTCGCTGCAGGCTGCCGGTTTTCGGCGTGAAGACCGAAAAACGGCGTGGCCTGACTGACGACGAGTAGTGGGATTGAACCTTCGATCTCCCGATCCGTAGTTGCGTACGCTAGCCGCGCGGCTACCACGGTCGGTATCTGCCAGTACTTTCAACTTTCTGACTTGAATTTCTGAATTTCGTACAATTTCAAGTTGGTCGATATCCTTGTTTTCACCAAAGGCAGAGAAAGTCGCATAATTTTACCTACGATCTTCTGGAATTAGTTGAACTGATTATTTTTCGTACTTACGACGTTCTGACAATCGAAAATTCGGGTGAGAAAATAAAGTCATTCAATTGTTCAGTGATAGTTCAAATTTTTATTGAAATTAGCTGGTTAACAATATTTTCCTGAAACGTCAATCGGACGTTTTCATTCGGGTTACATTTCGGTGACACATAAATTCGTCAATTAGTTGTTACGTACAATAAATCTTCGAAATTTCTGTCACATTTACAATTCAATCGAAACAACATTGGACCAAAACTTGAATTTCTACGTTGGCAACAAGTTGGAGGGATGTGTGATTCCCAGAGACGGATCGAAGAGCGAATAAACCAGTCACGATTCCATTCTTACACAGCTAAGAGGTATCGCAGTAAGCTGAACGTGTGGACGACTCCGAGGTACAGACTATGACGCACCCCTTCGTCGGTAGTCGCGATCTGAGACGAATACTTCGTGAAGTCAGCTTGAAATTTGGCCTTGAAAATCGCCTCCAATAGGATATTAAGTTCGTTTGACATACCCGCCGCTCCATTTAGTAATCGAAGAGTTGCCTGTGAGCTGAGACGTTCAATCGTGTTTTTGGCTTTTTTCGGAATAACTGCTGTCCCATCGAGCATCACATTGAGCAAACCAGCAATAGCAGCCTGGGTTGTGACTTCTTCCGTAGCGAGCAAGCTTGCGAGCTCAGATCGTGACTTGGAATAATTCTTAGCGTCGCGAACTGCCTTAACTGCCAGCCAAATAATTTTATGAGTTCTCCTCAGTAGGCTGTTCAGATGATCTACAATTCCTGGAATATCCAATTTGGTCTGGAGGATCGCAATCGCTTCCACAGTCGGCGAAATTCCAACCAAATACGCAGCCAACGACGCTTTTTCCGCGGCCATCGCTCTTGATTCGGCCTCTTTAGAGTTGATAGAGAGTCCTTTAGATTTGTCAGTCAGGATGGCAAGGACTTCACCTTCAATAAATTTAGCAACCTTTAGTAAGCCCTCGCGTAGCAAGTATTCGGCGCGTTTAATTTTTGGCGAATCGGCACCGATCGTTCTCTCTCCTGCAGAGGATCCATTTTCCCCTAGGCAAAGAAGTTACACGGAACACTTAGTTGATTTTACGCATGAAATACGTTTTAACGTCTGTTTACGTATACAGCTAAAATGATACGTATACTATACGTGTACGCGATGTATACAATCAAGACGTATTTTCTATACGAAGTATATACGTATAACACTTGTATCATTCGCGTCAATGCCGAAGCCGTTTTTTTACGTACGTATGTATGTATAAATTACATTCATATTGCGTATAGTATTATGACAATCATAAGACTTTTATTATATGTACCATCAACGTATATAATTGGTGATTATTCAGATGTTTTAAGAAACCTAGCCTATACTCATTATGTACGTATCTTTCACGTCACGCAAAACAACGCTTTTTAAATGTTTACTGTACATACGGAAGACGTACAGCAGATGTGTGTATCTCGGCGTCGGGCACAACCGAAGGAATACGAAAGACTTACGTACAGCACGCGGTTTGCACACTTGAATGATTTCGACGTTTTGTATACGTAAGCCAGACCTATTAGTTCAGTAGGCCTGAATGCAAATTTTTACCGTGTTTTCGTTCTACGTACGGTATACGTACGGCAGATGTGTGTATCTTGACGTTTGGCACAACCTAACCTAACCAAAGTGATACGATAGACATACGTACAGCACACGCTTTGCAGAATCGCCTGATTTCTACGTTTCGTATACGTAAACCAGACGTATTAATTCAGTAGGCTAAACGCACCAAGCTACCTCTTTTCCGTCATACGTCATACGTATGTTATACGTACAGCATACAACAGGACACGGTTTGCAGACTCGCCTGATTTCGACGTTTCGTATACGTAAACCAGACTTATTAGTTTAGTGGGCCAAATGCAAATTTTCACCGTGTTTCCGGTATACGTACGATATACGTACACCAGACGTTGCCAGCACATTTGACAGCTTCAACGATATTCTTTCACTATTGAGCGATCGAGTGTAGTCATAAATAGATTTTTACAGAGATTAGTGAACTTACATTACTGAAGAATGTATCATTGTCCCTGATAAAATCATGTATAGAAACGCTGCATGGTTGGACAAGCGGCAGCTTAGCGTAGTGGTTAGGGCGTGCGACTAGTGATACGAAGAGTGGCGAGCGTACTCGGTTCAAACCCCGGCTAGGTCTTAGAAAAGCGAAAAATTCAAGTGATCGCAGAATGCGTTTTAAGTGACAAGCGTGCTCTACTATAAATGAAAATAACCTGAAACACCGGAAACATCCAATAATAGGTTAAAAAATAACTTATTACGTTATTAAAATCTTTTTTTCAAATTCCTTATACGTATCTCACACGTTCTCTATACGTATAAATATTCTACCCATATGTGTTCTCTATACACAAAAAGCGTAATTTGTTATGCATATATACATATACGTTTGATTTACGTATAGTATACACGTATTCACAATCATGAACAGTACGAAAGACATACGTATCGCATCAGTATATTGGACGTAAATTGACGTACAGCGCCGGGAAAACTACGTAATATATACGTTTCGATATACGTCTTACAGTGGTTCCTTGTACCTCTAAAATACATATTCTATACATCTTAGCGGACGTTTTGTATTCGTTCCTTACACGGATTTTAGCCGGTCATTTAGCCTATTTCTATCCCGAACGTAAACCTCCAACTTTCGTATATCAGACATATAACGTCTAAATTATTACGTCCCATATACGTATAAAATTGGTAAGTGTTCTGTGTGGGAAAGGCTCATTGATTAGTTTTAAATGTTAATGCAATGTACATACATGAAGTATCGTGTCAGAAACATTAACCGAAGCATTAAAAACGGACTATTTTAATGGTTTAAAAACGGTCAGTAGAACATTTTATGACATGTTGGTTATCTCCTTTGCACGAGCTCATTTTTTATTCTTCTACATCATACCACCAACCGTTTAGTATAAAACCCCGTACCATTCGAAAAGTCTTCCCCACGTCGATAAAAACGCGATTATAATGTCAAATTTTAATACCACCTATGAGCTTTTTCAAATGGACTCGTTATTTATTCTTTTCTGTCCCGACTGGAAGCCCAAAGTTTGTTTTCAACTATTTCTTCTAGATTAAGTTGACCAATTTCACTATGTCAGCATCCTGTCAAACTGAAAAAGTCTCGGATGCGGTCTGAGCTCGTTATGTCAGTCGACCTTGGTCCCAGATACGTTTGTCCGAGACTGTAGCAGGTGAGCTTTTTTCGCTTTTTCTGCACATTCAAAGACTTGATTAATCATGAAAGCCTTCCATCTTCTGCACCCACATACCTCGACACGTTTCACGCGATCGTTTCACGTTATCGAAATTCCTGCGGAGGTCATTTCAATGACAACCAGGACGGCATCATAGTACTTTTCGATACGAGTGCGAAAGGATTGTTTTGACACGAGTGGGAGGTTTGTCGCCCGAGCGAAGCGAGGGTTACAATCTCACGAGTGGAAAAACAACTTTCGCACATGTATTGAACCAAATTTTATATCACAAACGCGTGTAAAGTCCGATTAGACGACGCTCACGTGCGTAAAGTCGCACTTTACGCACGGAGTGAAATAAAATAATATTTCAATCACCGTATTTTCAACGATCCATAGTTCCAACGGTTTCGCGAATAAAGCAGCTCACGCAATGCTCCAGAAAAAATTGTCACTCCGGAATTTATCGGAAAGCTTTTTCAATTGTATTACAAGGTAAGCAACAGGAACGTGGAAAAATTATTTCCGTCGTGACGAATGCGTTTCTGAAATGGTCAATTTATAGCGCCATCACATTTTCATGATGATATTCAATTCGTGGCAGGATAATCAGCACTTACGTATCATTAATATCTTATCCAATGTTCATTACACCACGAAAAATTGACTTTTTTTTCTTGAAATCACTTGACAGGCCACATGAGGCATCCAAAAATGTTTTCGTAGATTTGAGCGTCTCTCTATCGATTGAACCTGAAAAATAACCCCCCCAAATAGCAAAATTGCGTCGAAAATTAGCGAGGATGGCTCAGCTGATTAACACCGAATTGATGACCGTATTGGTTGAAAAATTTCAAGGACTCTGTATTAATTGTGAAGAGGCCAAATTGAGAGCGGAGCGGGCTAAAAATGAGTCATTCGATGCGTTAGTTCTTGGAATAACTCCGACATATAAGGCACATACGATCCCTTATTTTAAATTGGAAGCTGAACTTCCACTCTCAGGTTTCGAATCAGCGATCCGGAAACATGGAAGAAATCCATCATCAAATATGTACCAGACGGTACCGGCTCGTTAAATAACGGAGACACTACGACTAACTGGGGCGGTGTTTTTTACACTACCTACATACGAGCTTATCTAGGTTATATAACCCAACACCAGTCTATTGTTAACTAGGAAATTTGGGTTTCGAAAGATTCAAGTACTTCTTCGTTAGCGGCTGTGATCTGAGATGAATACTTCTCGAAGTCAGTTTGAGTTTCAGCGTTAAAAATCGCCTCCAACGGGATATTGCGTTCCTTGAAAAGACCCGCTCATCCAGTCAATAATGCGGAAGCTGCTTGGGATTTGACTAGTGCAATCACATCTGGCCGAATCCGCGTGGATTCACCCAGATTTTCCGGCCATGTTTTTTGTGGAGGCTGAAACTTTTTTTAGAGGTTCTTTGGCGTATTTTAAGCGACCCGTGTCCGAGGGTTTTGCCCGAAATTTTTTTGAAGGACCGTATTTATTAATTTTAAATTTTGCGAGAAAATCAGTCTTTTTAAAACGAATTTCAGAAAAACTGCTGTAAAATTGAGCCAAATGGACTGGTTTTGGCGATTTTTTTTTTCAAAATGTTCAGAATTTCCTCACCTTTCAGGTCGCACCTATAGTTTTTGATTTTATTGCGATGCGAGTCCACAATTTTGAAAAAACTGAAAATATTCGAAAATTTTCAAGTCAAAATATCTCAAAACACCACATCTTTTTTTTTCGCTCGTTTTTTTATATGTTTTTTTACATGAACAGTACTGACTTCTCCCAAAGCGGCATCCCCAGTACTTTTTTAACTATTCAAATAACAAAATTCTAAAAAACGCCACAAAAATGACGATATCTTGAGAACGAATCAACGGATTTCAATGAAATTTGGTACCATATGGTTTTTTTGATCGCTGATCACGGATCTGAAGTCAGTTTTGCAAAATTTTCATTTTGCGTATTCGATATGCTGCAATAAAACGAAAACATTTGGATTTGGTTGAAACTTGGTACTCGTAGGTTTTTTGGGTCACTGATCACGAATCTGAAGTCAGATTAGCGAAATTCAAAATGGCGAGTCCGATTTGCTGGGAAAAATACTAAAAACATTCGAAATCTTACGGAAATTTGTACTCGAAGGTTTTTTGAACCGCCCGACTGGAAATTTTGTTAAGGCAGTGATAAGGTCCTGGCCAGGTTTGCCCTACTGCCCGATCAGGCTCACATCAGCTAAAGTGATCAGGCCCACATCAGGTGGAGTGATCAGGCCCTGACCTCGTTTGTAACGCAGCGTTCCACAAGAGCCTGATTAGGCACCCTGCGCCGGCCGCCGTCGGCTTTCTGGTCAAGCCCTGATTATATTCGTGAATCTGTGTGTTCATTATTAAACAATAAAAATATAATTACAAAATAAAAATTTTGTGTTTTGAGTAAGCTGAACCACTCATACTCGACCCCATACCGACGTTAGAACGCAATTTTACTTCAGAAAAACTTCGCATTATTTTGACCTAACCGGGTTTCGATCCAGGACCTATCGCTCGCTCGCATTACTAATCGCACGCCCTACCTATTACGCCAAACTACTTATTGGATATTAGGAAAACTTTGACCTATTAATAATAAGAGCTTCTAACATGATAATATAAATGATTATCCTGTGTGGTACCAGCGGGTTGAAAGCGTACCAAATGGGTGTATATTATGGATGAATGTTACACTTGGCGTAAAACGCGTAATAAAGACTGCCTGTTAGCAACCTGACCAGGGTTCTAGCAGGCACGCCTCAATAAGGGCCGTATCAGACTAAACGGGTCAGGGGTTCAACACACCTCGGTGAGG
>JAEUYN010000368.1:0-24031 GCA_018257835.1 Euura lappo | reverse complement strand
GCAATCAATAATCGGACAGTCAATCAGTAGACTCGTTGTGGCTCCTAATTGAATTTTGGAGTTTGATTGTCATGGATTGTAAAATGATTGACTAATCCATTGATTCGGTATTTTTGAACGTATGCACGTATACTATTCGACGGATGTGCGAGGACCAATGAAACGGATATTATAGATCCAATATACCGCCGTACAAGCACCTCGCAATTTGAGGACAATTTCGGGTTTGGCGGTTAACTGGTATTCGCGCGGGAAATTGCGCCCGCTGACGTCACATCCGTTACTAGCTATAGCCAGTCGTTCAATTGTTCAGGTGGTTGATAGCAGGTTATACGCACTCTCCCTTCACGATAACCTCCGTGAAGGCTCCTGCGGATTTCTCATACCCCACATCCATCTTACGCTCGCTTCTGTATCACCTGGTAATCCGATTGTACTCAAGACTGATAAACTTTAACTCGATTAAAGTTTAACCAAATTCTCATCGACTTGAGACAACAAACTTCAGAGATTACCAGGATCTGACGTAGTACCAATTACACGTCCGAGACTTTGGGCAGGGTTGAAGAAAAGGGTGAAAATGTAAAAACAGATTTGAATCGAATTCTGAAGCAAATGCAGTTCAAGACCAAAGTCCAACAGTGTCGTTGCATTCATCGGGGTAAGGTAATTAGTGTAATTAATTGGAGTGAATCCTCTCAAGTTTCGAGACCCGTAGGGTGGATATATGCTTCGAGAGGTCGTAGTCAGACGATCTTTCAGACGTGTGAGCTACCACGCACCAAAACCAAACGCAGACTGTGGAAGCGTGTACGAAGTTAGTCAGTCGCGGAGGACGTTTAGCCCTTTCATGTTACCCCGTCTACACCTCTAGTCTCGACATTATGCTCGTCCGGGACATTGTGCTAGTTCTAATAACTCGAAGTGCTCGTTCTTGCCCGGGTGACTGGGTAGTGAAACTTGAAGGACCCAGAGTTTGAAGGACCCGGAGTGTGAGGTAGCTCTTTGAGAGTTGGAAACCCCCCGACTTTATACTTATTAACACTTTTCCCCCTTATCTCAGTCGTGTTTTCCACCTTCTTTCAAAATTGAAAAATGTATATAAAGTACAACTCGCTCGTGCAAAAGTCGAATGAAATGAAAGAGAAAGAAAAAGTGTCAAGTCAGTTTCGCGAGGCGCAGCGACGCGGTTGTAACCGATAAACAGAATTCTAAGGATTCTTATACTCCATCGTGAATGTGAAAAAAGTTTTTTCTCACACCCGGTCGCAAAATGCCACTTTTCATACCTCTTGAGCGGGCGCAAAACAGATCTTTTCGGCCCTCGGGCGCAAAGTTCCGTTTTGCGCCCGCTCACTCGGTCTGAAAAGAGGCATTTTTGCAGACCAGGTGTTGAGAAAAAAATCGTGTGCAACACGGGCGCAAGGCTATTTTGGCGAGTGTGATTGCAGTACACTCGCCTTCGGCTCGTACTGCAAATTTCACACTCGAAAAATAGTGTTTTGCGCCCTTGATACACAATGTACTATTTCAAATTCGAGAGTCTGAATAAGAACTGAAAGCTCCACACTACCACGTGCCTCATATACTTCAGAAACCACGAGGTTGGAGAAAATAAACTCGAAAGCTTCGGTGGTCAAAAGCAGAGCTTGCGACGTAGGAGGTCACGTCACGGTGTTAATTGGACCTCGCCTTTTGTTTTTTTTTTTTGCATCTACAATTTCATGGCGATTCTGGAAACTCGGTGAATCGGATTCCTTGTTGGAAAGAAAAAATGGATCAAGCTTAAAATCGCAAAGGGTGAGGCTTCCCCATAGTTAATTCCTACGGGGGTTGAGTATCAAGCACACCGTTGTCCGGCATACGTATCGTTCGTTTATGCTAAATAGAGCGCTTTTCCGCACCCTCAAACGTCAGGAAATCTAGGATAACAAGCGACAAGTACATCCTTATCCGCGAAGAAGTGTCTGTTTATGATTTCGCGCAAAGGCGGGCGAAGGAAAAGGCGAGAGCGAAGAAACGCGAGGGTAAGGAGGCAGAAGTTTTCCCCCCCAGGACCGTCCACCGATACAACGTCGAATCAAATCGTCCATCAGACACAGGGAAATTCGAACATCATGCGATACACGGTCTTCCTGGAAACTTCGATGTGCCCATTTCTCATCATAATCCCTTCGCTGCACGAGCCGCTAGACAATTTTCAACGACTCGGGACACAGGGTGGTTTATTTCCGGTATTGAATGTCGGGATTGCGTGATGCTTTATGCACAGTTCAGGTTGCAGCAGAAACAACAAATGGGAATTAATTAGTCAATGTTCGTGTTCGGCTTGTACAAACTACAGTCTCGAGAAGCTAATGTATATTCTCATTTGACAATTTCAGACGAAAGACCGGAAATTGCGCAGTTCGTGTTATGCAAGCGACCCTCTCCGCGCACGTTTGTTTATGCAGTATACTCTGCCGCGTCGGCGTCTTGTCCCACACAACTGGGAAAAGGCATTAGGCGTTTCAATGATACGAGCTTCGGAACAGTGTCGGCTTCTGGAGCGAATGGTATTCGCGTAGTCAAGTTTACAGTTGATACGGATAGTTTACATAATCTATTTCATGCGTTCGTCTATTTATGTTTCTACAAGTTCAATAATCCTTCAATCGAAACATTTTGGCTTTTAACAGAAGATGATTAACCCATTAGGAATGACGGACGGGAGAGTGAACTTGCTGAATTTTACCGCGGTTAGAGAAATTAATAATTTTGAAACCGCACTGTTCAGAAATAGTTTCGTAAAGCCCCGGAGACTGTTGCGGTTAATTGAAAAGTCACACCGCATCTACTCCGGGCAGAATAAGTCGAGAACGGAAGCACACGACCACCAGGTGGAAAACGGCATTACCCGGACAATGTTCTAGGCATTATGGTATTCGCTCTCAACTACCCTCCTGATGGACGGGAATTGATATACAGGGTGGTCTACTATTCAACTCTGCCACCCCGAATGACTTGGTCATTCAATTATTATAAATTATTGACTATGCAGAAAAATCTCACATGGAAAAGTTGTTGCATTTGAAAGGGGAAAATACCTTCTGGAAGTGAATGTCATCCGAAAGTCGTATCTTCTGAGATTTCGATAATAGCAATGTTTTTGCAAATGGGACGACCTATTTTCTTCCTCACTGCGAGGAAACTGAAAAGCGTAACTATGCGTTACAACATGATCTGAGGATGACCCTCAGCCCCAAAATTCATGAATCAATGATAGAGGTGGGGATTCAAGGAGAATAAATTTTAGTGATCAAACGATATTTTATCAGTCATTGATTCCTTCAGTCGACGCTCAAATTTGAACCATTTTAATAATTATTGAAAAATAACGAATAATTACAAAATCCCGAAATTTAATAGAGTTTTGTAATGAACCTATTCTGAATTTTGGAACTTGGATGAAGAACCATGGCAATCGTATTCTATTTCGGGGGTTGAAGGTTCATTCCATGCCTGAAATTACCTTTGGATTCGGGAATGATACACGCGTGCCATAAATTGCAATCAATATTTTAAATCGTTCTATGAACTGACCAAAATTCTACGAATAGATGGCGCCTGGCAGAACAGTAAGGTATACCATTACGGATCGTTGGTGGCTCGGAATAGGTCTAATGATGTTTCACCAACCAACAACCACACATTTTGTATCTACCAAGCGTACAGACATCGGGGAGTCAGCCCCGGTCGTCGCGACGCCTTAATGACTAGCCTGCCTAAACCAAACCGACACGCAATCTGCGGTACAGCAACAAAAAATCCTGCATTTCTCATCGATTCTTCGATTTATCCTATTTTAATTTGAGATCACACATTTTTTTCCTCGCTTATTCTTCATTAATCGTGACATGAAATTCATTTCTACGGCTTTTCTCCGACGGATGAACAATTTTATTGACACAAAGGGGGGTGGGGGTACAGCTGACCACGCCCAAAAACGGTTATGCGATTTCGCAGAGTTTCAACTGTGCAAACCCCTACTGTTGAACTACCTGCGCCTCGCCTGTCTTTATCTACGTTTGCCTAGCCTCGCCTGTATAGGTACACGTATTTTTTTTTTTCATTTAAAAAACGAAATTACATAGCGGAGTAAAATTGCCGAGTGCAGGAATACTCATTCAGGCACACGTTAGCTGTAAATGAGAGTTAACGATTAATTTAGTTCGATAACACGGTATAATATTTGTGAAGGCAAATATCGACGATTCGTATTTTACAATTAGTTAGTACTGACAATGAAACAGAGGAAGGAGGAGCAATGAAAAAAATTTTGCAGAGCTTTTTTGTTTTTTTAATCACTCGAGTTGGTTCAGTTTCGGATAATCAAAGGCAAATATTAGTTGTGTGTTGAAAAAGCTCCTAGGTCGAGAACACCGCGCAGGGTCTGTGTTTTCTATAGAGGTTGCTGGTCGGTAATAATTCTTGGGAATTTACCCCCGTAGAAACCAAAACCATAAAATGGAATTTAATCAAGTGCGCGTGAAAATATATTACTCGAAATCTCAATTACGTAGAAAATGCAAATTTAATATACCGCGAAGCGAGCTTCCGTAACGCAAAGCAAATGGGACCTCGGCTGCTGTTCTCTTTCTCTCTCTCTCAACGATTCTCTTAACTCACCTTTACTTTCGCACCACCAACCGCGAATGTCTGACATTCCTCGCAAAACCACGTCCCTAGAGGCTCTATCGATGTGTGATTTTATTCGTTCATTCACAATCACCATCCAATGAATTTTCCCTCGTATTAAATACTCTGATTTTTTTTCCCTGCTTTTGGTGGGAGTGGATAAAAAAAAGCTCGTTCTTGTATCACTGCAGGCGAGATTGTTAGCCGTGTATGGACGCGATGTTGGATATTCGCATACGTAAATGCATAGTTTGTGGAATTTGAAAAGCTGACTCGTTTCGAACGGTGGTTCGACGTCGGATTTGGGAACGAGCCCGGAGGGCCAACCTGTCAGTTTGCTAACCAACGTTTCCAGGGACATACCTCGTTAAGTTGACGTAGCATTATATTACCTCTTGATAATGCTGACGTCCCACTGCGCCGTTGTGTGTCCCCGTAACTACGAACTACCCTGCATCCACCTACGTATATTGGGCATTAGTAACACTACGGGATCAACCCGTGTTATTTCTATCGAACAAAGTACTAACAACTATCAGAGAGCTCGTTAGCATGCTGTGACGGTATAACAGTGACGTGACAAATTCTGGTAACAATTCTATACACCCAGACGACAAACCGAACTTTCCATAGTTCCAACTGTTCGAACATTGAATCAATCCAATTTCAATGATTACTTTGAGGAAAAAACCCGATCCCAGACGGACCTGACTAATTATGTTACCAGTTCACGGAGTCAGGACGAAGGTCACATGTCTGGACACGGAGTCTGGACCGATCTTCGAATCACATTGTCCAGGAGGTGGTTGAAAGCAAACGAGCCTAAATAAGCCTCAGTGGTCGGATGGGGTGTTCGTAAGTAGTCGAGGGTAAAAACATATCCGACGTCACATCGTCGACGGGTCTCTTGTTTCTGCCGGTGACATAAATAGTGACCCACTTCCTACCCTTGCGGTAGACTACGGGTACAATCCAAGTGTGGGAAAAGGGGTGGTTGGAAAGACGAGAGAGCACTTTGCCGAGGGTGATTCGTCATCACTCGTTCTACGAGCAGAAGACTCGAATTTCTTTATTCGAGACGACGTGGCACCCTGACCCTTCGATGTTTCTGCTAGTCTTTGGAAATTTGGTCGGTGATTTTTTATTTTTTTTTTGTTATAATCTTCATTCATGAATAATTTACCCGGGGGTAGGTAGGGTCTGATTAAGTTGTGACGGATTTTACTACCGTCGGAGGTTGTTAATATTTGAATAGGATGTGGAGGCTAGGTGTCTTCCAGAGCACCTTCGTAATGGGCAAATGAATCATTGATTCGAGTTGGAGACTAGACAATAATTGCGCAGTCGGTGTCGATGAGTTTGTCCTCCATCTTGGGAAAGATCCTCCGTGCATATTGCAGCAGGTAAACTCAAATGAGAGTACGAAGACTGAGACTGAAGTGAATCCATTCCGGCTTAATCCCCTTTCACTCTCGTCTCCTGTACTGTCAGAAGGCTCTACACTGTAGTCGAATGTACACAGAGACGCCGAAGAGCAACGGGTCCAAGTGACACCTCGGCAAAGTAAGAAGGTATACCAAGAGGCGTGTGTATAAAGCGGCTGAGTTGTTCCACAGGGAAGAAATCCAGTTATCAAAGTCGTTACTCGAAAACTTGTATTATGACCGATAACTCTGAAAAGAGTTGTGGGTTACTTTTATCACGTTGAAGCCGAGGAGCTCCGGATCCAGGACTCTGGAATTCTGCACGTGATACGAAGAACGGGCAGAGATCTCTAGTCTTACACCATGACTTGCCAGAGGTCGTTCATCGTTCGGTAGTTTACTAGTCTGAGGAAGTTCTACGCTGGGCCAGAAGTTATGCCACCACCCCGATAGTTTTCAAGAGAAGAGGTAGGTTAGGTCAACAACGCGGTACCAAAACTTCAGTCCGTGGTTCCTAAATCTTGGTCTCCGTTCCGTAGCTTTCTTACCCCCACCGACGTTGATTTCAGTCGATAATTATTTCCACAGGGGTGATAAACTTGACCGCTTGAAACTCGAACGGTGAAAACGGTACCGTTGGATGAAATTCATCGAGGGTAAACGACAAGGGCACCATGAGGCACCTTGAGCCGTTGTAGCCTCGCAAACAATTCTCTCGTTCTCTCGTATCGCTTCGAGCAGTCCCCAGGGAGCTGGTTAGAGACAAAGGCGGAAATAAATCCCGGGCCACAATGCCTTGCCAGGGTTCGTTTGCCCGCTCACTTACAACAATGCTGGGGTTCTACGATCTCGAAAACTCACCATCACCGCAGGCAACAACAAAGCTACGCGAAAATCCAGGGAATGGACAAGATTATCTGATCGGAATATCGCGATCCGAGATTCTCGGGACTTTGAATGAAGTCAATCTACCTTTTGTTACGCTTCACATTCCATCGACTTCTCCCCACCTGTACCATACCATGGCAACAAAAATATTCCTATCGTATTCCGATCCCCCGCTGGACTTACACGAGGGCAATTAATTAGCGGGAGCGTCGGAGCATAGAAAAGGCGGAAGAGTGGCGTTTGATTGATACACCCGGTCATTCGGGTCATTCGGATTGCACGAACGCCGAGGGGTCGTCCAATTATTTATAACCGTCAGTTCATCGGATTACTGGCAAAACTTTTCCGATCTCTAGAACTGTTCTGTGAATTTGCGAGTCACAGGAAGCAAATAATAATCCCAATCAGTCAAGAAACAGTAGATCGTACTTGAAAGTGCGCATTATACGCGACAAAACAAGCCCTAGGGTGGAAAGTAGATCATTCACGGTCTGCGCATGCGCAAACTTTACTTTTTTGTCTCACTGTTGCTTTACGCACGCTACATCGAACATTGAGTACCGTAAACTTTCGGAAATGTTGTTACACAAAAATTCTCACGGCACAGAGATTAATAGTTTTCGCTGAACTTCGCTGACTTTCCCAACCGAATGATTAACGCATTGCCTCAATTGCTGGCATTATTTTCGTGGTCGGTTATCCGCAGCGTCGCGTGAATATGCACATGTAGCATTTACCGTGCCGGAATTGCCACAGACCGTATTCGCGGTTCCGCATACCGCATTACGCGCTCCCGCGGAAGCTGTTCGGTGTGTTATACGAGATAATAGCTGCGATTTTATGGGCTCGGAAAAAAAAGACAGTGCGAAGTGTCTATCGATACTCGGTCATAGTGAACGGAAATTTATGCCGAACGAGTTATTCCGGGTTTGCAATATGGCGGAAAGAACGGTACAGGAGGAATGGTAACTAGCGTCGGGGGGTACATATAGATAATGAATTTGAAAACGAGACGACGAATCGCTGTCAAGTCGGCACAGTTTCATTTAATTAATTACAAAGTTAAACTTCACGAGAAGATGGAAGGTTTGGCGGATAGTAGCACGGGCGCTCCCGTGCCACGACGCTTGCGAATTTAGCACGTGGCAGTTTGCATTACACATTCACCGGAGCCGGCGGGCCAGTGAATAAACTATAAATCCCGGCATAAGTGGGTACGTCTCATAATTCAGTGCACTTCTACGCGTGAGATTCTAAATATACTGATATGCCAGGAAAACAGTTATAAATCGGAAAGCGGAAGCTAACATAACGCAGTTTTGAACCCGTCTGATGCCAGAAACAGAAAATACTCACGAATCAATTGATCCAATTGACCTCATAACGGAGAAAGAACGTTCAGAGGCTTCGATTATCTCCTATTTATTCGTCAAATTGAATTCAATAGATAAAATCAATAGCTCATAAATCAGAGGTGATAAAAGACAAATCCTTGAATCAGCGTATTTGCCGGGGAAAAAATGTGCTTTCGATTCCATTTATTTCAATCCCATTGGTCATCGATGATCCATAGACGGTGATGGAACCACCGCGTGTGATACACGACTTAATTATCGAGAAAATATTTATGACATTCACGAACGTGTACTTTCAGATGGTATAATAATTACCATTCGGGCGAGCTTGCGGTATACCATTGTATATTCTTACTCATTCGTCGCTCTTTAATCAGCTTCGAAGAGCCGAATCGATTCAACTAAATTTTTTATCACTGACCCAATTGATGTACTCCCTTTTCCGTGGCCGGGCAAAGAAGGGTTGTTTGACTTGCACCAAGAAATCAATAGGCTTTGAGGTCGTCACGTTTATCGGGGGCTCGACTATTATTTCACCCGGATGGATACAGTTTTTGTTCAAGAATGAAGAAAAATTTTCGGCTTTGGATAAAATTGAGCAGCAAAAAGCTGGGGGTGAAGGGCGAGGGCAGACGTACAGATATTGCCGCAAGCAAGCATAACACTGGCTTCCATTTTGACTATTTGTTTAAAAAACATTCACCGTGGATTTCCATAATTAATACGGGAGTATTTTCATTTTGGTGTTATCTTTCCGTCGTAACGTAATCGGTTTAAGTCGCTCCGAACCAAAAGAGAAAATTCTATGAACCGTTTATGTTTCCTCTCTTCAGAGATTGGCCTCTCCGACTCTCAAGTTCGGTGCAAACATAATTATATTTTACCCCAACCTCGTCGAACCCAACGACGTAAATAACTTTGAAGGAGGTATTAAATATACGTTAGAAAGAAAAATATTAGCAACGTCGGAACAAAGTTCGCTCAACTTCTACCATTCTACTCGGTGAAAAATCAATCTTTCTCCAATACCGCTTTCACTCGACAAGAACAAGTAGAACTTCGGTAAAGTACGAAGGTTATTCTACTGATGTGAGATTTTTGGAGATGGTTAAATTCCCTCCACCTGGGTAAATACCTCGACATCTGCCTCTTCCTCGTCCACCCCGTCCGTCCTTTGGCGAAGGGTCCGGGCGAGGTTCGATTAGGCAAGCTTAGAGACACGCCATTACCCGTACGACCACCCGTTAATCCAATGTAAACGATTTAATTGGAAAACTTTACAAACGTGTGTTGAACCGGAGGATACAGACGTATACTCCGGAGGAGGCTCCTCCGGATGCGGAGATGAAGAGATGAAGAGATGAAGAGTGACGCGACGATCCGTAATCCAGCAGATCCTGTCGTGAGCACGAATATGCACTCCTACGTGTGTGTTCTGTTTATGTTTATCAAATAAGTGCTTCTTCCCGTTCAACCACTTCCCTCTATGGACACGATATTTTTCCAAGATTCCTCACACGTGTAATAGAATTTGAAGTGATAATAGATAACCCTGCCACAACGACACGGCTCGGATAAAGAAAAATTCTTCCTTTCTTCTTCTTCTTCTTCTTCTTCTTCTTATTTTCAAGGAGGGGATAAAAGCAAGCCCCCGAAAACGACGATTCATTTTGACCCAGATCGCCATCTTCATCAAGATGAGTAAACAGTTGAGCACCCCTGCGGATGAAGCGCTTCAGCAAAATGAAACGTAAATATTGGGCGAAGGTAGTCGAGAACGCGAACTCAAAACTACGGGGTGTATTAATAAAGATGAGAAGATCTCGGGCATAGGCTGATGGTATCTCCAAGATTTCGTCGTTTTGAATCCTCATTTTATTAAATCAATCTTGAACTAGTAACAATGTTGAGACTTGTCGTTTGTAGCTGGATAATCATCGACCAGACTTTTCCCTCCATGAAGCCAGAAGCCAGAAGCCAGAAGAGCGAACTTCGGGACGATATGATTTTGTAATCGAGTTAAATCCGCGTTACTCGAGCTGCACTATGAATACCATATTGTGCTTGATTTGGTAGTCATGCCAGTAAAGTCTGGTGTCCCACCAGCTCGGGTTAATCTCTGACTAACTGCTTTAGTTAAATCATTTCGGGTACTTCGGTATCCATCCCCCTGTTCTCCAACAACCACATCCTCAGACACGAACCAACTAAGAAGACTCTCCTGCTAGAACCCTTGAAGTTGTACTTTCACCACTGCGACTCACCGACTTCAAACCTCGTTAGAAAAGTCTGAGAGTTGTCTGGGTCGTACCGCACCGCAAGAATTTTCAGCAAAGAAAATATATTCTTGCGAAGAAACGTTGCTGGCATCGAAGGACTAAACGTGGGGACAAATTGAATTCAATCGAGATCATAAGTCCAGCACCTACATAATGTTTGAAAAAGTTCTATAATAACAGCGCTATCGCACACTTACCGCTGGTAAAGCCCGCTTACTGTGGGCCAAGAAATACAAACTGCAGGCCAATTTGCATACGTATGCTGGCCAGAAAATTGAATCTAACCAAGGCTCAGATCTACGATCAACAACAACGAACGGAAATGGAGGACTGAACTCAAATTCAATTTGTCAAAAATTGTTCCGAGTGAATAAAAGTTGGCGAATACTTACCGAGGCCACGGGGCTGTCCTGTGTCCCGCAGCTTGATTACTATTCTACTATTATCTACTATTTTTGTATAGAGTTGTAAATTATCCTTCATCGAAGTCAAGACCGGTCCAACGACGGAGAGCGGTCGATATTTCAGCGCGTTTACATTTAAATGGGAATATTAGCGAATACGATTTAATTCCAATCTACAATTTCGATTGAACGCGATCAATGGAACGAACGCATTTCCATGCATTTGAATCGGTGTCATTTGCAAGAGAATGCAAACAAACGTCAGGTCAGCTCCTGGGGACCGGTTGCATTGTCCGGTGCACCTCCAGGACCCTCTTTAGACGCAAATTTACGTTATTTTGATCCCGTAATACCGGAGAGTATTCCGAAGGATACCAAAAGATTTTAAGGGTAAGGAGTCGTAATTTCGAACACAATAGATAGACCGAATAAAGACGTTAAGGATCTCTCCGGAAGTTTCATTGCGTAACTTTACAAAGGTAAGACTCGAAGTCACCATCCTCTCCTCGCCTCTGTAGCTTTCAATAGCTTTCAATATAAAGAAATGAGGAGAGAGGGTAGAATTTCTTCCCGTTTACTCATGATATATACTTTCCTTCCCTCGCTGCAGCGGGAGACCCGAATTTAAAGAAACGATTTCGACCAGAATTCCGAACCCTCCTACAGGCGGTAAATTTTTACACGGGACTGAGGCGGATCTATAACAATAATAAGCACGAAGCACATGGGCACAAAAGCTCTCCGAGAATTCATCGAGAATTTATCGAGGTACTCGCATCTCACTGAGGAATTCCCGTCTTACTTTCCTCCAATCCTTGCAACATTCGGCAAAGTTCGTTACTCTCAATTGTCCTTGACACGAATATCCGAAATAAGGACATCGTCAGTGATCCGTTGGGAAGTTTTGAGCCGAGGATTGAACGGACAGGGTGACCATGGCAGACAATGCAAAACATCATAGACCTACAGTCTAGGCGTACTATTTGTTAAGCTGCTTACAATATGCAGAATCCCATACCCAGGGTATATTTAATCTCCCCCTGGACCACCACGACTGCCACGCCATTAACTCCCGCCCCGTTTGGACCTCGGCCCTAATGAAGTTCGAGCTCTAAGCGGATTATTGTGGACCAGAACGCATCGGTAACTCTTCGTGGTCAAAGCGTCGCATGTGAGACTTAGCATTCAGCGGGATCGTTCAATTGATGCATGCAATTTTAGTCTTTACGGATTTGAAGGCCGCACATGATCCAGTTCCGTGTTTTCACAACCAATCGGAACATTGCGCAGAACTCAAAACCAGATACAGCGAAACGAGTCAATTTCTCTGTGCTGCGGAGCGAAGATAAGCCTTTCGATACTCGAGACCCCCAATGATCACTGGTTTTGCGGGGTCGACGAACCTCCCTACAAATTGCAATGGCAGAGCTTATGAGCTCATTTTCTTGTCTGATGGCTTTTCTATTATTCGAGAGCATACGTCTGTGGGTATACAGTTATTTTTCAATCAGAGATCAGAAACTATTCAGCTCTGTGACCCGGATATTCGTGGGGAATGCTGATGGTCGGAATGAGGCTCGAGTGAATTTTCAATCATTTGTGACGTGTGAATATTCAAAAGTTCGAGTATCTTGGTGAGCGAATTCTCGATTAGGACATAATTTCCCTCGATGAAAAGTACTTTCGCCATCGGGGTCAAGTGCGCTTCGGTTTTTGAGTGGATCTCGAGGTTTTTACGTTCTCGTTGAATCAGTTCGAGTGATGTGAGCTCGTCACTGCAAGTATTTTGTGATATTCAAACCGTATAATTCTCATGATAATCAAACAATCGGGAATCAACATTACGCGCGTATATTCGGCGTGTAATTTATACTTTCCACCACGATCAATCTACTTCTCAAGCAATTTCCTCTCTCACGGTGTACCGCCATAACAATTATTTCGGGATGTAATTAAACGCAATCTATTACGAAGTCACAAAGCTAAGCTAATTCACCACTTCAATTTTAATCATCCACCCAACTTCACCGTCGTTGACATCGTCTGACGTACTTTTCGCGTTACAACGTCTTATGGGCTAGTCGACTCAAGTGAACTTTCCTTGCGTTGAGTAAATCGATTTATTTGGTAATAGAAATTTTTCTTTTCAAATGCAAAGAGTAAGAGGATTTGAATACGGTAACAATTCCGACAGTCTTTTTGTCATATTCGGCGACAGTGCACCAAGTGAATATTTTATTTCAATTTTCTCGAACCACAAAGATCAAAATCCCTGTGGTAAAGCGAGTTCTGTAAATCCATTGTAATCATTCGATAACGCAAAACTGGCTACATGCGAGCAATTTTACACTGCCTCCGTGATTCCGCAACGCGAATACCTACTTGTCTCGGATTTCCCATTCCTCAAGTCACCTTCATTCAAATTCGTGGGGTAATCTGAAAACCGAACGCATTGTGTACAAGAAGCGAATCCCCGTTGCGTACCAGATGGAAAATGAGTATATTCGGAGATTCTTTAACTCTGAGAAGAAAAAAAACGGAAATTCGACAAAACCTCCTCTCGCTTTGTCCGGTTCGTGGTGCTTGTGGAACAGAGCGACCCTTGTAATTCTATTGCTCGTCGCTCTTTTCTCATTTGTCTGTTTCTTTTTACCTCATATCTTGTCTCGCACATCTCGTCCCTCGGTACCTTACTCATTCTCTTTGTCCCAGCATAACCATAACTTATTCAAACCAAAAGTTGGCTGTAAGAGAGGTAGGCAGTGTTATGTAGCGGCCCACACTTCAGTCCACAGTACCGTTTCATAGACCCGTGGCTGACCACAGCGTGGGCCATATCCCTGGCCAAATACCGCAACTGGGACAGCGTCCACTTTTATAAACGACAAAAATTTCCCAAAACTTTTGATTTTCGTCAAACATCCTGAGGACTGAATCGATACTAACACGATTAGATGTGGAACTAACCGCACTGGCTGATTAATGTTCCTACTCTGAAAACTTTTTTGTTCCTGATACTTTTTTCTTTTTTCATTTTCACCCCTCAAAGTTTCTGACGGGTGTGAGAAAATATCGAGAGAGTTATTATGACGCGAACGGTCCAGACTTTTGGTGTGTGGGGAGTCAGGTGGCGAATGAACGTCCGTCGTAGTAGGTGGGATTAATTAAACTGTCGTCCGAAAACAAAGTGATGACGGTCAGAATCAAAGCTCAAAACTAATCTGTTGCACGTTTCGAATACCAGCCCCGCTGCACCGGTAGCAACTATTGCAATTCACTCTGGCAGTGCCAAATTTCAAAGTTCGGGAGAACGTTGATTAGGAAAAAGACATGTTTTCGAAAAGTTTGATTCTAAGTTATGGACTAGGCAAAAAAAAAAAACTAGAGTTTTTCAGTTTGCAATTGCCAGCAGTCTTCGTCAATTGCAATTATGAAGGAATATAATTTCACCCTTTGGACTGAACTGCGAGTCTTGACTCAAGAGAAGCGAAATAAAAGTAGATTCAAGAACAAAAGCTAAATTTCACCGTTTCGAATTACCCTTTTTTTTCCTTCTTTTCAGGATAGCTAAATGTTTTATAAAATGTCGCAGAGTAAAGATAGTACTTCAATTTTATGAGCAATTCACGGGCGCAGGCAAGGGGGCAAAGAGGCAGGCACCCGAAGTACTCTGGGTAAACGAGAAAACCGAAACGGCTCGTCAGCCTTTGTTGGAGAAGGTATTGTGAGAGGAAACTTGATAGTCAAATTACCGGGAAAGATTTAATTAATGTTGTGCAAATATTGAGCTCGGTTCGTCTTGAAGGGTCGATATACCTATATACTATTCAGTTTATGGTATAACCTTACAATCCGCGACCTTTTACCATCCCCTTACCTCCCGACCCGCCCATTTCGCCCCACGAATATCGGGTTTCGAATTCCTCTATTAAAGCCTGGCGAATTAATATCGACATTCAGACGCTATCATCAAATTGAACTTCGATCGGATCGGAAGCTTTTTGACGGTCACAATTTTTATTCCCTAGATATAATGTATGCAACGTGAAGCAATGCTGTTTACGTCATGCAGGATCTCGTGCATGTAAGAATATGCAGTATGCCTGCGTCTCGTGTGTTCCGCGCGATGATGGCGGAGATAGTTCTCCAGTGTCACGTTATTGTTTACTTTCTATTCTTGTTTTTCTCTATCCACTTTTCATCCATCCTCCCGGCTCGTATGTTATAGCTGAAAAATCGATGGATGCAAGAAGAGAGGCATGGTGCGTGCTAAGTGCATTTCACTTGCATTGAAATTGCGTAACTAGAATAAGGTTATTCCACGTGAAACTAGTAATCCGGGAATCAATAATATCCCCTATTTATGAAATCCGGCCCAAGCACAGTCGTCTGCATTAAACTTCATTTGTTCCGACATTGACGTCAGTGGTTTAGTCTAGGTGGAGTTCGACTCGACACAAAATCTACGGCTCGCAGGTCAGTCTGCTTTAATATTGTATTCCTCGGCCGAATTGATTACCAACTATTGACAGCCCCTCTGGCATTTGCGATTGGCAAAGGTAAGGTTATTCCATTATTCAGGCAGTCGGTGTATAGTTCGTCGAAGTCTATAGTCCACATATCGGAATTCTTACACTTCTAATCGATACATCAATAACCTTTGGTCTTCACACTGGCTCTTTCAGGGACAGCCAGGCTTTCAGTAAAAAGCTCAGGGTTACTCCTTGCTACATGCTATCAAAAAGTTGGCCGAATCAAAGACGATCATAGGACGAGTTTATAAAAATTGAAATTTGAAAATGAACTTCTGTCTGTCCTCCATAAAGGATCCAATGAATAGACGGAGAGTTCGAGTCTCATTCTCACAGAGTCTGCATAACTTTAAACTGAACAATTGACGTGCGGAATGAATGTACAGTTTTGCTGCCTCTCATAATAATTTGCATTACACTCCTTTCTGAACTGTCACATATGAATCTACCGGCCCTCGCATGGATGAAGGTTACAAAGAGGTGCGTCTGCGGGGCGTTCGGCCTTCGCCTTGGAAAATTGATCCGATACCAAAGTTCCCTGACGTTCATCGACGAAAATTCGACGGTTATCGAGATAAAGACGTAATTGAGAAGGTAAGAACGTAGGATTAAGAAAGAAAAAGATGTTTTGTAAGAGAATTAGGTTACTTTTGATCAAGCAATAATTTTATACAGATTTGAATCAATTCCACCGATCAACAATCAATTTATTATCGAATAATTAGCCCAAAGACGGGGAGACGCCCACCCCACCACCCTCGCCGGTAGGGTCGTTCAAATATCCAGGATTATTTCGCGGCGGTAATGTCTGGCCGAAGATAACGTCCATTCACGACATTTTGACAGAAGCTTGCAAAATCTCGAGCCAAAATACGACCAAGCCTTCCGTAGCAGCTGAGATAAAGGTACAATAAACATGAATAGCGTTGAATAGTTACTATCACAAGAGAGAAATATTGATTGCATGATTTTAGCCGTCTCAAAAAGTGCTGCCGCAGTCACTGCAAGATTTTTTGGAGGACGTCAAGCCGGCTAGCGGAGAAACGAAAATGCGCCTATGGCCACATCCCGGAAACACGAATTGCCCAAAGATTGACCTGAGCTCATTGACCGTTGCCTCGGAGTCTGAGAGCGTAAAAGTTGGGGACGAAAAATCAAGTAACTCAATCGAAGCCGGGGAGGAAAGGATGCTGGGCAGGTGCTTCGAAACGATTTCATCCAACGATTTTGACGTTATTCTGAAACACGCCCTCTCCCACGACCCGGTAATGGCGAAACACAGTTCGGCACCTCAGATACAACGAAGCATGACCTTCGCGAATAAACCTCAGGGAAGATCCCAGACGGGGAAGAAGGGATTCCCGATCACGAAACAATCGGTTTGAGCTCCGTGAAATTGTCCTCATTAAATCCCGCGGAGTAGATGAACGTGAAAATTATTTGTTCCTTCATTGAAGGGAAGCGTACTTGAATAACCACGTAATGATCATTTGATACAAAAATAATCTTGAGGATTGAAAGGATTTCTGAATTCCTGTGCAACCGGGACGATGCGGTGGGTTCTCGATTGAGTCAGTAAATGAGCCATGGACGGCGTAAAACCGAGTGGGTCGGAGTCGACGGTTTTCCACGATCACATCTACATTTTTAATACAAGTTGAAGTGCAATTAAAACCGCTTCACGCGGTCTTTCATATTCATGTATAATGGAAATGGATGGGCGGACTATCCAAACTATATGACTTGATGCAATCAATGCTTTAAATTCAACCGTAGAAATGAAGCGGAAGCAGGAGAATATCGCATAAATGCATGCGACAGAGGTCAGGACGGAGTTTGGCTGGAGCTTGACCTATCCCCTCACGGAAAAAAACACCCATTTTACACCCAAATTTACACCCAAATATACCCTTAACTCTAAGGGGTAAATTCGTACCCCCAACTTGAAGGTTTACCCCCAACTTGAGGGTTAACCCTGAAGTTGAGGTTTTGAGCTAAAATAATTTCCGAGCGGTCACCCATCCAAGTACTGACTGCGCGGAATGTTGCTTAACTTCGTTGATCGTCAGATGTCTGGTAACCTCCTGGCTCCAATCTAGCAATCTTACAGTATAGGGAAATTTTTTGAGTCATATAGTTTAACCATGTGGTTTGGAGATTGTTCTTTACGTTTAGAGTATACCGTCAATTCTAGATCGGTGAAACCATCAAACTCGGAGATACCCTCAAAGTTGAGGCTGAACCCTCAAATCCCGTTGGGCGTAACCGTCAACTCACAGGGTTAACCTCAACGTTGAGGGTAAACACTCAAAGTTGAGGCTAAACCCTCAAATCCCGTTGGGCGTAACCATCAACTCACAGGGTTACCCTCAAAGTTGAAGATTAACCCCGAAATTTTGAAGGTATACCCTGAATATCGAAGGTTTACCCTCAAATTTGGGCGTTTACTCTCAAACTTGAGAGTTAACTCTCAAAATTGGGTGTTTTTTTCCGTAAGGGTCCTCGTGAATTTTTGGGGGGAAATCTCTCTCGATTTATCGTTTCTGGGGTGGGATCGTTACGCTGATTATAATGTGATTAACGGCGGTTCTCGATTGTCTCGAATACATAAAATTTTACTCGCACTCAACGGCGCGCGAAATACACTTCAGAACTCGTGATATCGCTCACCGGGAAATATGGTGTGAGATGACAATTAAAATTTGAAATTAAAACTGAGGAAACTGCCGAACCGACATCGTTATATCAAGAACGAATCGCGCGCGAGTTAATTGATTCGTCGTATTTCAAATCCTGATAGTTTAGAGAAAAAATTAATTCATTTCCACGTTTTCTTTATCTTTTCTCGTTTTATTGCCGATACGCGTCGCCAACCGGAAGCTGCGATTTCGTAGCCAATTAGCTGTTGCCTGGATCAACTGAGTTAATTACGCGTCATCGAGACACTATCCTGGCTCGGAATTATCGATTGCTGCCACGAACATATTGGAGAACGAAATTCATCGTCTGAATGAGTTCTGTGACGTAAAAAAACAAAATTTCGCACTACCTAACGTTTCTTGGTGCATCGAATGGCTTAACAATAAACAAAATGAGGAACTTTAAAAAGTGAATAACGTAGAGTGTGTTTATTAAGTCGTAGAGTTCGTAGATTGAATAATAAACTGAAAGTAATAATTTTACATTAGCGAATGAAAATAATTCCGAGGTGCTAGTCGGCTATTCGCAATTGCTGCAGCTGGTATGCTGTAATGCGCTTGGGTTCTACTATATTCAGTAGCACAATTTATTACACTTTTCGCAATAATGTACGGCTTATCCGATAACGTTATACGTGTATGTGTACATCTACACTGTTATAAAATTCGAGTTAGCGTTTTTATTCAAACCGTAATTTTGTAAGGATTTACATCGAATAAGTTTAACGACTGATTTAACCCGACCATTATATACGTAGCCTCTTTTACATTCTTTTCCTAAAAGACTCGAGACACAGAAAATAGTCTGAATCTTTTCCTCATAAAACGGGAAATCAATTTTTTTGCAATCCCGAATAACTTTATTTTTTCTTTTCTTCTCCACACTCTTTTCGTCCGCAATTTTTATCCTCTCGAACCCAAATTCGTCGACTGAAGCCCTACGATCTAAAACTGAACTGTAAAAGGGGTCCCCACAGATTTCTTCTCAAGAATGGATTTTTCACTCTTGAAATCACAAAAAGCACACTCCAATCCCATATTGCTAGCCGATTCGAGTTTCTCAGTCCTGCAGGGAATAGTTTTGGTAGAAAAAAAAACCTGTAGGGTCCCCTCTTAAGTATCTAATCAGTGAGCACGATAGGTTGGAAATCATTGAATAAGTCCAGTAACAAAAAAAAATTGAAAAGGTACTTGTACCACTTACAATCTGTTGAAAAAACAAAAACAGTGTGTATGAAATAGGTACTGATACGAAAAGCTGACTATAGGAATTGAAGTGGGTTCCATTTAAGTATAGCAGCAGGAGCAGTAGCAGCAGCAGCAGCAGCAGCGTTTATGTTGTTATACCTATACATCCACCCTTACCTACACCTACTTCGCTAAAGTAATGGCGGTAAGTGGGATTCCAGAACTCCGCCGATTCTCCGGACATGAGATAAGAAGGTTCAAGAGGGTAAAGGAATGTAAATAAGGTGGCTCCGGTGGCCTAAGGACCGAAAGTGAGTGGATGGCATCATAGATTCATCCGTATACCACAAGCCGTCTTGAAAATGTTGAAAATTTACGAGAAATGTGAAGAAGACTGAGCTTTTCGCTCCATGGGTGGTGAAAAAGGGTCTGAATTCATAATATTAAAAAAATTAAAAATTTACTCAAAAATTTAATTTTTTAATAAAATTAATTAAATAAAAATATAATATAAAAAGAATTTTTAATAGCCCTTATCCACGCAAATACCCTATCGGGCATTTTGCAAACCTCCCCGTCGCCGGATCGGTTCTCGACACGAATCCCTCATGGGGAGACGTTCGTGTCGTATAGTCTAAAGAGACTAATTGTGGTTTTTCCGTGGTCCAAGCCGGTGATTGAGGATTCGGAGATAGTCTGTGCGGACACCCTCCTCCTCCTCGCATTTCAACGTCGGCTGGATCGCACGGTTGGAATATAAATATGTAATATGATAAAGAGTATAAATAATGGAAACTATAAAACTACAAACTATGAAATTATCTGAACTTAAATGAGTAATATCCTAAACAGCTGATGCTGATAATCCTTATACCTAATAAGAAAGAGAAACCAACAAACTATGAAAATACAATAAACAGCTGATGCTGAGAATCCTTACATCTAATAAAAACGAGAAATTATGAAAATCATCTCAATTAAATGAGTGATATTTTAAACAGCTGATGCTGACAACAACATCTCAAGCAACAATCCGTTGAATGAGTCCTTGTATACGTAATAGAAACGAGAAAATTATCAAGTATGAAAAACATCTCTCAATTCACAATCCGTTGAATATGAGTGATGTGATAAACTGCAGCTGATGCTGTGATAATCATGATATCTAATGAAAATGAAAAAACTAAGAAAATCATCTCAATTGACAATCCGTCGAATGTGAGTGATGTATACGTAATAAAAATAAGAAAACTGCGAAAATCATCTCAATTGACAATCCGTCGAATGTGAGTGATGTATACGTAATAAAAATAAGAAAACTGCGAAAAACATCTCAATTGACAATCCGTCGAATGTGAGTGATGTATACGTAATAAAAATAAGAAACTGCGAAAATCATCTCAATTGACAATCCGTCGAATGTGAGTGATGTATACGTAATAAAAATAAGAAAACTGCGAAAATCATCTCAATTGACAATCCGTCGAATGTGAGTGATGTATACGTAATAAAAATAAGAAAACTGCGAAAATCATCTCAATTGACAATCCGTCGAATGTGAGTGATGTATACGTAATAAAAATAAGAAAACTGCGAAAATCATCTCAATTGACAATCCGTCGAATGTGAGTGATGTATACGTAATAAAAATAAGAAAACTGCGAAAAACATCTCAATTGACAATCCGTCAATTGATGCAATAAACAGCCGATGCTGTGTGATAATCCGTGTTCGTCATGTTCGTGTTCCGTGGTCCAAGCCGGTGATTAGAGGAATCGGAGATCGTCGTCTTCCTCCTCGGTTTCAGCAACGGCTGGATCGCACGGTCGACTCGGGTGGGAGATACGTCTGGATATCCTCCTTGCCACGAGTCCGTTATGTCCGGGTTGTCTGAAACGAATAATAACACTTGTTATGGTTTTTACCGTGATTGGCAATTGTGAGCACCGAAATACAATCAGTTCCTGCTCTACAACATACCTTGAGTAGGTATTCTTGTTGTCAGAGTTGTCGTTATCGTCGGTGGTGGTGATCGTGTCGTTCAAGATCCTCTGTCGAAGTTGTTGGAAGCTGCCATGTAGCCTGCGGGAACCAATTTTCGACGCACCAGGGCCAAGTTCAGGATGTTGACTCCAGCGTTGACGTCGCGGTTCCACGTAACGTGGCAAACGTTACAGTGGAGGAACCGGTGTGGACTTTTCGAGACGACGCTGCACCTGTTGTTGCACTTGCTGCAGTTCTTCGTCGTCAGGTACTCGTCCACGATGACGACGTCGACGTCACGCTGGTGGCGGTAGGCTCGGTCGAGCAGTCGCTGTTTTATCAAGCGGAGCGGTCCTCTCACGTGCCCTTTCATCCACTTGGAGATCTGGATCTCTCCAATCGCCACCAAAGTTCTGCCGGTCTGGCGAACGCTGCCCTTCGGTGTTCTGGGCTGGTTCGTTTCCATCAGATCCGGAGCTTTTTGCCGAGGATGAACGTCCGACTTGGGTGTGGGAGTGGGTTTCGGAGTGGATTTGGGTTTGGGAGTAGCCTGAGGAGCGGATGTGGATGCGGGAGTAGGTTGAGGGGTGGATTTGGAAACGTTGGACTTGGGAGGGGCGTGGGGTTTGTTGAGGGAAAGGTTGAACTTGGGAGTGGCTTGGGGTTTGGCGAGGGAAAGGTTGAACCTGGGAGTGGCTTGGGGTTTGGTAAGGGAAAGGTTGAACTTGGGAGTGGCGTGGGGTTTGGAGAGGGAAAGGTTAAATTTAGAAGTCGACGGTTTGTTGACGTCATCCTCGTCGTTTCTTCTCGTCTGGTTCGGTTTCGACGTGGACTGGGATGGTTTCGTAGTCACCGTCGGCTCCGCAACAGTCTTCTTCGACCACTCCCATTCCGCGTTCGACGGGTCACCGGGCTTTTTCAGCGTCGACTTGGACTTGGTTCGTTTCTTCGGCGGTTTCTTTTCAACCGGACCCTCGTCCGAACTCGAACTGGTGTCCGGCTCCCTGGCAGACTTCCGCGACCCAAGCTCGAACGTAGCCTTCCTCTGTTGTAACACAAAGGTATCGTTCGAGCACTCGTCGTGGGTCACCGGCGTGCACTCCATCGGCTCCGGGATCTCGTTCTCGTCCTCGTCCAAGCTCATGTGCGAGGCGGATTCGCTCAGTTGGTCAATTTCCTCCGCCCTCGCACGTCGCTTCATGACGTTGACGCGGATCTTTTCCCGCTTGCGTCGCCTCTTGCGCTTGGTGGTCTTCTCCGCAGGCTCCGCAGGCTCCGCAGGCGTCTCGAGATCCTTTGCCGGTCCCTTGTCGAGGGCCTCCTTCCGCTTCTTAACGAACACGTCCGCCAACTTCCCCGTTGTCAGGTAGTTCACCAAGTTGTCCACGTGCTGTCTCGTCCGCATCTTTCCCTGCCAGCCTAGGCGCGTTATCGAGCGCTTCTCGTACGTAGACTGGCAGAGGTCGAATCGCCGCAGACGATACTCGGTGATGAGCCGGTAATTCCTGGGGTCCATGGTGTTCAAGTCGGCAAACCTGCTCCCTTCCTTCAGGAGGTCCGCCGACTGTGCCTCTACGTCGCCGGTGAGTCGTTCCCGTGTCTTCTTCCGTCCGTAAAACCCGGTGTCGTAACGGAACTCGGCGCTGCTGTAGCACACCCGTTGCTGGTTGTCCTTGTCCCGGCAGTCGATTCCTTCGCGAATCACTCCGCCGGCCACGATCTTCAGACCAGGATCCAACCCAACGAACCGGGTATACTCCTCGACGGGTCGCAGTTGTGGTCCAGATTTCTCCGTCTCTGCAGAGCCGTCGTTCTTCTTGCGCCGTTTCGACGCTGGGCCAGACGGGCCTTTTGTTGTCTCCTCCCTGTCCGGAAAGCCGTCCAACGGTTGTCGCGGTTTTCGACCGCAGTGAAGCGACACGTCGACGCCGTTGGTCGACATGGAGAGCGCAAAAATGGGCGCTATTCTCTTCGGAAGACGGAAACACTTTTTCCACAGCTTACCCCAAGCATCGTCTCGCACGTCGATCCATCGACTGGGTGTTTTGCCCAGAGACTTGGGGAACACTACTCCCACACCGTGAGGTGTTTCGAGACGCACGATGAGCTCGTGTACCGCCTCTGAGCTGTAAGTCAGGTGTTTTGCTCCCAGACCGTACACCGGGAAGACGGCGAATCCTTTCGCAGACGTTTGGGCGACGGCGCTGGGTGCTTCGGACGGTATTCCTGTTCCTTTTCCTTTTCCTTTTCCTTTTCCTTTTCCTTTTCCCTTTCCCTTTCCTGGACCCGCGTACTTGGCTCTCTGCTCGCGAGCTTTCTCCATTTTCGCTCGAGCAGTTTCTGTAGGGCCTTCCACCATCCGCGACTGAAGACGCTGGAAGAAATCCAGAAACTTCCACCATCGCTTGTTCATTGTCGTAAAGTCGAGTGTCTGGAAGTCGTCAAACAGTCTGTCGTTGTCGATGACGGGACGTATGTTGGACTTGAACAACGCCTCCACGTCAGCCTTTGCTTCTTTGTAGTCCTTGCCCACAATTCGTTGCAGGTAGGTGCGTACTCGAGCTTGGGCGTGAGTCTTGACGTTGGTTGCAAAGTTCCTCGC
>JAEUYN010000367.1:0-26267 GCA_018257835.1 Euura lappo | reverse complement strand
TTTTGCAGCCCTCCCCGGGGTGTAGGCGAGAGAGTACTTCCTTCAGGGCACGACTACTAGCTCCGCAGCTTCCAGGACACCGGCTAGGTGTTGAGGCGATGCGGCGAAGAGTCCCTCGTTGCTGGGCGGTGTCTCGAGGCGGGAGAATATGAAATATAAAATAAAGGGCGGCAGTATCTGAGGCTATTTAACCGCTAGGATCCCTTGAGCGAGCTTTGGTGATTCCCGTCCTAGGCATGATTATTTATCCTGTGGTCGTTCCCCGGGTAGGTGGAGGCGAGGTCCCGGAGTGGACTAGTCCACTCCGTTACAAAGCCCCCCCCCCAGACGGAACGTGCGGGCCTCAGAAGGAGGAGCGCAAAGCTTCCGCAACCACGACTCCACCGTATTTAAAAGCCTTTTGGCAATATATCAGGTACTACTAATCGACATTGAGTCGTCGTGGCTCGATTCGGGACTAGTAAACACCATAGCTCGCTCTCAGGTATCCAAGAGCACATAACATAGCAAAACATAGCAAAACATAGCAAAACATAAAATTATACCATAGTAATAGAAAAAAAAGACAAAATAAAAAAAAGATAACTACAAAATTTTTGGCTTGTATAATGGTCACTTCATACTCTCAAACATACTAATTCATTCATACTCATACAAATCTATCAACCCAATCACACCATAGTAAAACTAATAGTAGGCCGCCGAGCCATTATTACTCTAGTGACTAGCATCAACACTTTGTACTATATCACAGTCTTATTCATAATCACAGTCAGTTAACAAAGAAAAATTCTTCTGAGTATTCTCAATCAACTATTTTCATACCATATCATAACTGATTTTATCAATTATATAACAAAGTCAAACTTGAACTTCCAACTTTAACCCAAAGCTTCATAGCTTAATATCACAGTATCCTTTTACTGTTATAATAACAACATAAATAGGCTCTTTTAACTGGTAACTTGGCTGGCGGCATTCATACTCACTCTTTCATTCATTAATACTAACTCATTCTCTCTGTCGCTGTCTCTCATTCATTCATTCTCTCATACACTCGGTCACACTCTCTCGGTACGGCAGGAAATAGTCTCGGGACGGCAGGTTGTTGGTTGTTACGGCTTGCTGCTTCCGCTCTGGCCCTGACGTGATAGGTATTCAATGACCTGGATCACGGCCAGCACCAGGGGGTGGTCCGGCGTGACCAAGGGGGGAGCCGATAGTGGTGTCGGAGGCTCTTCTCGCCTTGGCAGTGGTTGTGGCGGGTTGGCCCGTCTGTCCTCCGGATCCTGGTCTGGCCAGGGGCGGTGGGGTCCCAGTAGTCCTTGTTGCCAGAGAGGGCCGCAGCGGGGACAGCTCCGGGTGGTGAGGCCCCAAGCCCCGCACCCGTAACAAAACCTTTCTCTTGGCAGAGGGCATTCTGGGTAGCGGTGCTCTGGATTTCCGCAGTTCCAGCATCCTTCCCTGGCTATTCCGAACGTCGGGGGTATTGGGACCTGCGGTGGTTGGTCGGTTTGCGGTACCCATTCTATTGCTGGGATCCAGCAGTTTTCGCCCACTTCCACCCGGCCTCTGTTCAGAAAGGACCCTGGAGATACGAGGAGGTGGCCCTCCTGCTCGCCGTTCCCCGGCTGGGCTGTGCTATGGTAGCTCTTCCTCGGGTCTTCTGTTGCCGCTATCCACCCGTCGTCCTCCTCCGAGGATGGGGTCAGCGGGGCCGTCGTCTTCTGGTGGTGCTTACGATGGCGCCTGCGGTGGCGCGTGCGGTGGCGTCTTGGTGGTGCGGCTCCGGAGGTTGTAACCCCTCGTCCCGAGCGCGGCTCTGGAGACCTCAGGACTTCCGGATACCCGCGAATCAGTGCCAGGACGCGAGCGTCCTCTTCCTCCCCGAGGTTGGCGCGGGGCGGGGTTCGCGGGAGCCTCCTGGGAAGGGGCTCTTGGCTCGGGCGGGCCTCCTCTTCTGCCACGCGGGCGGCCTCGGCGGCGCTGAACGCTGGTCCCTCCGTCTCTATTAGGCGCGCCAGGGGGCGCATCCCGGTTGGTCGGGGGGCTGACGGCTGCCTCGTGGTCTCCAGTACCTGGTGATGCAGGATCGGCTCCAGCGTCCGAGGCCTGGGGTTCGGGTTCCGCTCCACGCGTCCTCCGGAGTCGTAGCGGCGGTTGGTGGGGCGACTCGGCCGGTACTTGGGGATGGACCTCTTCATCCTGCGGGTAAGGAAGGGTTATAGGTATCGGTACGGTAGCGAGCACAGATCCATTCACTCTCTCAGGCATAGTCTCCATCTTCTCGACTTCAGGCGTTATTTCCACATTCTCATTCTCAACCACACGCTCATCATTTTCAACGTCAGACATACTCTCATCGGCATTCAGATCGGTGGTCTCTAGCGGACCTACCAGCGGAGAGTGAACGGGTTTTAAATCCTTTATGTGGATCTTCGTGACAACTTTACCGTCATCGTTAGCGATTTCATATACGACCGGAGACAATACGCGATGGATCCAGAAGGGACCGCTGTACTTAGGGGCGAGTTTTGAGGCTATGAAATTTGGAGCGGAGGACAGAACGTGCTGCCTACGCCACACCGCATCACCGGGTTTAAATTTCAAATCTTTTCTCCCCTTATTATAGTACTTGGCCTGACGAGCCGAGGCGTCGGCCAGGTTTTTCGCGACCCAATCTCTCAATGCATCCAATCGTCGCACTCGACTCTCCCATTCTTCCTGCGGCAGCGGCACGATGACCGGAGGTCCTTCCTCCACCCTCCTCAACGTGTGAGGGTGACGGAGCTCGCGACCGAAGTTCAAGAAAGCCGGTGTGATTTTTGTCGCGCTGTGGACGGCGGTATTTACGGCGAAGCGAAACTCGGGCAAATGTTTATCCCACTCACGATGATCTGACTCAATAAACGCAACAATCATAGTCTTAAGGACTCGATTTACCCTCTCAACGGGGTTGGCCTGGGGGTGATAGGGAGGTGTCGTGGTACGTACTATCCCGAGGTCATCGCAAACGGCATTCAAGACTTTATTTATAAATTCCGTTCCGTTATCGGTAAGGACAACTTCCGGAGTCCCCCAGCGGAAAATGACTAATTCTTCTAACGCTTTTTTAATCGTCGGACCGTTCGCCTTTCTCATCGGACAACACTCGACCCATTTCGAAAACAAATCTTGGATAACTAGAACATATGCGAAACCCGATTTGCTAGGGGGAAACGGACCCATTACATCCGCGGCGACGAGTACCCAAGGTTGCTCGAGGATTCTACTACCCATCATACCCCGTGGACCGGTCTGTTCCACCTTACAGCGCTGACAAACTTGACAATTCTTAACAAATAAGGCGGTATCTCGATGAATCCCAGGCCAATAATACAAAAGTCCTACTCGAGCGTAAGTTTTCTCCACCCCCAGGTGTCCGGAGGTCGGTACGGCATGACATTCATTCAGTGCGGCCTCGCGGCTCTCCTTCGGCAGAACTAGTTTCCAGGCATCTAGATCGGGTAACAGCGGATCGGCCAACGAGTCAGCTCGGTGACAGTACAACCGATTACCTTCTACCCTCCAATCAGGGTAATCCGCGGGGTTTTTTAACACATTGTCACGCCGTTCAATATACCACTCGTCGGTAGTCTCTTCAATTAACGCGATTACCTCGGGTGCTTCGTCGTCTTCGAACGCGCGCGAGAGAGCATCGGGCACGTGGTGTAGAGCCCCCTTTCGGTGCACAATATCAAAATCGGATTCTAAGAGCGATAATCTCCACCGTTGGAGGCGACCCGCGGCATGTTTGTTATCTAATAACCACGTGAGGCTATTATGGTCGGTGATCACGGTGAATTTATACCCCTCTAGATACGGTCGGAATTTATCAATAGCCCAATAGACCGCCAGACATTCCCGCTCCGTTACCGAATAATTACGTTGAGCCGAGTTCATGATCTTGCTCGCGAATGCAATTACGTGTTCGGTGTCTTCTACCTCCTGGGTGAGGACAGCACCGAGCCCAGTATCGCTGGCGTCGGTCTGTAGGGTGAAGGGAAGCGAGAAGTCGGGACAGGATAAGGTAGGTGCGGAGACAAGAGAATCTTTGATCGCCTGGAACGCGTTTTGCTGCTCGGATCCCCAGGTGAATCGACGGTTTTTCTTGAGGAGTCGCGTCAACGGTTCGGACATTGTCGCGTAGTCATTGATAAATCGTCGGTACCAGGAGGACATTCCGAGGAAACGGCGGAGCTTACTCACGGTAGTAGGCGTCGGGTAGTTTATAATCGCGGCAATCTTTTCAGGGTCGGCGCGTAAACCTTCTTCGTCTACTAGAAACCCGAGGTATTTAACCTGTCGGCGGCAAAAATGACTTTTGTCGCGGTTAATCGTTAAGCCCGCGGCCGCTAGAGTATCTAGTACTCGTTCGACCCACGCTAGGTGCTCGTTGAAGTCGGAGGTCACGATAATCACGTCGTCGAGGTATGCAAAAACGTGTGGTTCCATATCCGTAGTGATCAGTTTATCCATCAAACGTTGGAAGGTCGCGGGAGCTCCGGTTAGGCCAAACGGCATGCGTTTGAAGTGGAACAACCCGCGGCCGGGCACGGTGAACGCGGTAGCTTCCCGGCTTGATTCTTCGAGCTCGACTTGAAAATACGCCTGACTTAAATCCAGAGTCGTGATATAACGCGCTTCGCGAAGACGGTCTAAGATAGCGGCCATGTACGGTAACGGGTACGCGTCCTTCTTAGATCTTTTATTCACGTCGCGTAAATCAAGACAGAATCGGTATTTAGCCTTGGGACTTTCCACGGCAACGGGCGGCAAGGGATGCATCGCGGGTGCTTTTTTGATCATGACAACGGCAGAGGACCATTCGCTTTTCGACGGTTCAATGATGCCCGATGCCAGCATTACATCCACCTCCTGTTGCATGGCTTCCAAGACTTTAGGCGAGATTCTACGGTATTTGTTTTTGACGGGTTCGTGACCCTCCGTGTTAATCCGGTGTTTTATCAAATGGGTTAGACCCGGCACCTTCGACGGCGCGGGAACTTTTGTTGCGACAAAACGCTCGACTATCGCGGTTTCTTCCGGAGTTAGCGGGTGTAGACCCGCTCCGGCTTTTCGCGACTCCGCGGGTTGAGGTTTTTCGCGAGACTCAGACGCAACATTCATACTAAAACTAACTGACGGGACGGCAGGGAGCTCATCGGCTTCCTCCTCGTCCTCAAGCTCAACCAAAACAGAAACAGAGGGCAGGGTTGATCGACCCTCCCGCAACGGACACGACTGCGGCGGTGTTTCCCTCTCGAACCGACCCCACAGACCAGACGCGAGCGTCCACGTGTCCACAACAAAATCCAGGCAAAAACCGAATGCGCGAGCGAAATCTATTCCCAGCACACATTCATAGCTAAACGAACGGGCGAAACGCACAGACAGACTGTGGCTCGCATCCCCAAAAGCAAAATCTAAAACTAATTCACCCGCGGTTTCCTCCACGATTCCATTCGGGAAAAGCACCTTCGGCTTGCGGCAGGAGCCCGCGCGGTTTAATTCATTAACAAAATACCGAAAGGCGGGTCCGCCGATGTAGGTACGGCAAGACCCGGTATCGAAAAGCGCGTGAATCGGGTGACCGTTCACTAAAACATCTAGAAAATAACGGGGGTCTTTTTCCCCAGACGAAACCGGACTGCAAAAATCAACAAACTCATGAATTCCGGTGGACAGGGGAGCCGGAGGGGAAGCAGAGGCGACCCTATCCTCTAATTCCCGCTCGCGTTTCCCTGATTCGCGACGGCATCACAATACTCGCATTCCCGGAAGGTTATCCCATCGCGACCGCAGCGGTAGCAATAGATTCGGGTCTGGGGTAACGGGCATTCGCGGTGACTATGCCCGAAAGCCCCGCAGTTCCAGCACCCGGGAGGAGGTCGATACGGCAAGTCGGACGCGGCATGAACTGGCGGCGGAGCCGCATGAGCGTTAGATATCGTCGCGTTTAATATAGCCGGAGCGGCAGCTGACGGCGGAGGTCCTCGTGAGGCTTGCTGTGCGACAGGGGGAGTCGGCGAGACTCCTGGTTGTCCTACCGTCGGGCCGCTCGGTTGGTTCGGACGCGTCGTGTTCTTACGGCCCCCCTTATGACTAGAATTCGGTGGTTGCGCGGCTTTCGGGGAAGGGGAGGTACCCTGAGGGGGAGCCTCCTCGCCCAAGGCAGCGACCTTAGCTCTGCCCGCGGTTTTCCCCGACCTGCACGCGTATTCCGGCAGTACCGACTCCTCGGGAGACGGAGGCGGCACGTACATCTGATTCAATGCCTTCGCGGATTCAATAAGGCCCCCAGCGCGCTCTAGTTGTTCGAAGGACCAGAAGTTAGTTCGTGGTATCGCGGTACGGTAGCTAGGGTGGAGGTTGATGTACGCGATCTCTAGCTGTTCGTCTAACGGTAGCGGAGGCGACAGGCTAGCGAAAATCATCTGAAGGCTGAGTAGGTAATCCGCGATCGGTTCGTTGGGGCCTTGGGTACGCCTCCTGGCCTCCTCGCGAATGCGTAACTGGAAATTTAACCCGCCAAATCGGGCTCTGAACGCGGTAGAGAACTCTGGCCACCCCCTCCATTGGTGGTGATTCAAACGGTACCAATACAAAGCTAAACCGGTAAACAAGAAAGGTAAAGCTTCCAATAAATCATCGTCGTCGAGGCGACTGCCGCGGCGACATTCATCCAATCGACGTAAAAATTCTTCCGCGCTGCTCTCCCTCTGACTGGAGAATTTGAGATTCCATTTCCCCACGATCTCGGGGAGGTTACGCGGTGCATTTCCCCTGGAGCGTGGTGGATTAGCAGCATGCTCGACCGCGTACTGCTGTGGGTACGCGGGATAATGAGGGGGAGCGAGAGAGGTAGGAACGGCAGTATGATACGCGTGAGGCGCGGGGTCTACACCGTACGAAGCAGCGACGGTCGGCTGCGGTACGTGTGACGGCGCATAGGTAGGCTGTGGCGCGGGGTACGGGTACTCCGGTGCCGTAGCACTCGCGCGAGGTACGGCATGGTATAGTCCAAACGTAGGTACTCTCTCCGGAGCGCTATAGTGACCGACCGGCTGACGCGTTGAGGTAGGGAGGCATGGTGGGGCGACTGGTGTCGCGTACCCGGACTCTACATACTGCGGCATCGATAGCGGAGCGGAGCGAGGAGGGGGAACGCGCGGCTGAGGTACCCACGGGGTAAAGGACAGCGGCGGTTCGACCCTCTGCGGCGCGACCGTTGATACGAAGTTGGCCGCTTCCCCCTGCGCGGTTTCGAACGAACCGACCGACGTACTGTTACCCCCCGGAGACGAGGCGCGAGCTTCCCCGGCCTCCAAGGCCTGGCGGAACGTTACCCGCGGTACGCCCTGGTTGGCCAATCGCGGTGACGGTATCGGACGCGCGGAGTTCGAAGCTGGTGAACGCGGAGGTGAAACGAGTCCCCCGCGGTGGGAGACGACTCCTGCGGCTGAAATCTCGACCCCGCGGCGGGATCGTACGGCCGAGGGACAACGAGGGGACGGAAGGTCCAGCGGCTCATTTGGGTTGTCCGCGAACGCGGGTGGAGGCGCCAATTCGTCCTCCGGTCCCCAGGACGCGTTCATTCCGCGTTGGCGCTGGTGGTAACGTAGCAGGCGCCACCCGCAGCCCTCAATCCCCCCATGTGCACTCAGACCGAGGCGTTGCAGCAGGTCTACCGCCTGTTCCAGAGATAAGTTCGCTAAGCGGTCGATAAAAATTTCCGTGGAGTCTAACCCGATTTCCCGGCTCAACTCCTCCAGCATCCACGGTAATTCGCGCTCCTCAATCCCCGGACCCTCCTGAGTCGTCGCGCTCTCGATGTTCCGCCGACGCGATTCCATACTTCACGAGATACCCAAAATACAATTAGCCTATATCGCACGACCCACCCAGTATACGGAAACAACAACACCAATCGAACCCACGCGACAATCGAAAGTCCAAGAAATCTCCAACGGCTTCGCGGTTAGCAACTCGTTCGAATTTAACTCGACACACGGAATTCGGCTAGCTGGCCTTGAGCTAGCGCGACGCAAACAATAACAAAGCGAGAATCGGACAAAGGCACTCAACTCAATACACAGGCATACCTCATACACACCACACACCAAGATTCATAACGGCAAAATTTTCAAAAAAAAAATAGTTGTTCTCTAGCGATTAACGAATTTGTTACTTTGGCGCTTTTTGGTAAAACCATCCCCGAGTGTAATCACTCGGGCCCCACGTTGGGCGCCATTTTGTAACGAGACTATTATTAACGCCGGGGATAAAGCGTCAATTAATACTCCCGCCAAATTAATACAAAATCAGGTAAACTCCAAAGATTACAAAAAGACAGGGCGCCAGGCACTAATGTGCCGCTGAAAAATTACAAAAGGGCAAAGAAGAGAAGCAAAATCAAGACTAGGCCGGCAAGCCAGCGGGAGAGGGGAACGAGGGGTCAAGGCAATTAACGCTCATTCAGTCTCAATTCAAAGCAGCTAAAGTTTATTCAAAAGATAAGAAAGCGGGAGGTACGAGTGAGAAGGTAACTACGGAATTTAATAATCCGACAGATTTTATACAACTTTACAAGTCCAGAGACCGAAAGAAAAACTTATATGCTCGAGAACAACAAAGTCAAAGTTAAGGAATAAACAGCAGAAGGCTGGGTGAGGGGGAAGGAGGACACCCGAGGGCCGCTCACTTCCTCTCGCTCGCTCTCACACACTCACGCACGCATACTAGAGACAGCGGACTCACACACACTCTCATACGGAACGGCAGCAAGCTATTAACTCAAGAGATCCATTCAAATAACAAAATTATACAATACAAGCCAAATAAAATATCAAGAGCAAAAGAAAAACAGTAATCAAAAGTTATATGATCCACGACAACCCGCGCCTGATCTACCGTCTCATGGAGCGACGGCTACCTGTGGCTCTGAAGGAGTCCACGGCTCAATTTACCAACTACAAAAGATACACGGGGTGTCGTGATGAAGGCGAAAGCCTACCTTTAATGATGTCCCTCAGGATTAACAGCCCTTGGTGACGATCACAAAACCAAAACACAGCCAAACAAGAAAAGAAACAGTAAAACTAAGGCAAAAAGCTTCTAGGGCGAGCAAAAGAGAACCTAAGAACTGGCTACGTTAAGCGCTAGGATAGGAATGGCGGTCCCCAGCGACGGCATGGGTTTCGCCGGCACGGTGGCGCTTCCAGCGGCGGTAGTTCGACCTAGCCGGGCCTTTCCGCGTACTCGGTTTTCGCCATGCCCTTCGTTGGCGGCGAGGTAGATGGCGCCCGGGGGGTGAGGTGTTATCATGCTGCCCGGGGGACCAGGCCGGGTCTTACGCTCAATCTGGCGGCGGCGAGAACCAGGATTCTTTGTGCAGACCTCCCCGGGGTGTAGGCGAGGCAGTACTTCCTTCCTTCAGGGCATGACTACTAACTCCGCAGCTTCCGGGACACCGGCTAGGTGTTGAGGCGAGTCCCACGATGCTGGGCGATGTCTCGAGGCGGGAAATATGAAATATAAAACATAACAACGGCAGTATCTGAGGCTATTTAACTATGTGGATCCCTTGAGCGAGCTGGTGTTGATTCCTGTCCTAGGCATGATTATTTATTTTGTGGTCGTTCCCCGGGTAGGTGGAGGCGAGGTCCCGGAGTGGACTAGTCCACTCCGTTACACATTCTACGAAGGAGCTATATATGTAAATGGAGCCAGGCTATTACATAGTCTTCCGCGAAAAGGTTCGACTGCACCTGCTCCTATGTATTCGCATTGTTAGAGACGTAATATAACGGTTGAATTTTGGAGGGTCGTGTCAGTTCCCTGTGTGCGTCCGACCGGCTCAGCACGCCATGGAGGAGCCAGAGAAATATTGTGTTTTTTGCGAGCATCCAGACACGGGGAGGATCATTTTATTTTATTTTTTATTTTATTTATACAGCAAAAACGCGGATGCAGCCAGGAGTATTACAAGTATGACCAACTCCATTTCTGCTCGACAAAGATGGGCAAAAAGCCATGGACTTCGGACGACAGTTCTTTCTCACGTTTCAGAAGAAGCCGGATTGATAAAGAAAGACGATGTAGCATCGGAATTGAAAAATAGCGTCATGAAAAAAAATCAGAAGAGTCTGTCCGATTTCATTACATCCATCAACGATTACATGAATCCGTTTGAGCCGACATTGGACAAGGACAAGTTATTCAATATGACGAACGGAGAAGTTGCCGCACCTGGTATTGAAGAATTCCTTTTAAACGTCGAAAAAAACAGAAACCTTGCCCGTGAAGCCTTTATCTCGGAATGCAGGGAAAACCCAGGAAGATACGAACTACCTATTAAAAGAAGTAAAGTTCAAACATTTGCAAAGGCCGCCAAAAAACAAAACATCGTGGTGGCGGATAAAGTAAAGGAAGTACGTCTACAACGGGATTTATTCGGATGTCTGCTGGCATTGTCAACCAATATTGACATCGAAAAAGTGTTGTGCTTCCCGGTCACACCTGTACCATCAGCGTTTTCCCACATTGATGGGACAGCGTATAAAACCGACAAAGCACAGTTTCTGAAAATAGCCGAGCCCTTGGTAACTTCTGAGGCTCCAGAAAAAGTTGATATCACAATTGTCGACGGATTTTTCCTCCTCAATACACTAAAAGAACTGCCTCGAAGGTTCGGCGATTTATCAAGAAAAGTGTTGCACAGCCTGTGCCGAGAAGATGCTGACACAATAGACCTAATTTTTGATAGATATTTTACACCATCTATCAAAGATGTCGAACGCAATCTTCGTGGTCGAACGGAGCGCGATTACCAAATCTCCGGACCGCAGCAGGTACGCCCCACAGACTTCGCCAAAGAGATGAGAAACATAAGATTCAAAGAAGCGTTGGTGAACTTTTTTATCAAACATTGGGCAGCTCCGGAAATGGCACCTTTCCTCGGAAACAAAACAATCAACGTCAACCATGACGTCTGCTATACATTCCGCGTTAAAAATGGGGACGTGATTCGGAGAGTAAACGAAAAGTTATCTTGTGAGATTCACGAAGAAGCCGACACAAAAATCATTTATCACGTCTGCCAAATCGAAACACGTGCGAATGTCGTCATACGCTGTGCGGATACAGACGTTCTGATCATTATGCTCGGAAACATGGGTTTCATTCAAAAGCCGCTAAAGATTTGGATGGATTTCGGTACTGGAAATTCACGTCGGCATATTGATGTCACACAAATTTATTCGAAGCTGGGACCTTCACTCTCCAGTTCCTTGCCCGGTTACCACGCATTCACCGGGTGTGATTATAATCCGGCGTTTTTCCGAAAAGGTAAAAAAAAACCATTCGGAATACTGAAAAAGAGCGAGGAATTTCAAAGGGCTCTTGCTGCGATTGGGGAGGCCGACAATGACAGCTGTGAGCGCATTTTCAAAGTACTCGAAGAATTCGTCTGTCAACTGTACAACATTAAGAAAACAAAGGAAGTGAACCAGGGGCGATACGAAATCTTCTTAAAGACGTATCAGGTATCTAACCCTGGCGCCTCGTTCAAACTGTCGACCCAAAATTTCGATGGTTCGAATTTACCCCCATGTCGGGCGGAAATGAGGGAACACCTTCGCAGGACCCTATACATCACTAAAATTTGGAGGAATGCCCACCAGAAAGATCCTGTTGGTAATCTTGATCCAACAGATTATGGCTGGATATTAAGAGACGACGCACTCGGATTTCGATGGTTCACTGGAGAACAACTGCCGAAATCGTATAACGAGGTGATATCAGAAATCGATGATCCAGAAGATCGATCAGGTACACATTTTTCCGTTTACATCCATATTGTCAATTTTGTGCTATAAATCATATAATTTTGGTTCATTTGTAATACTTGCCATCCTGCAGTCACCACATTTCTCGATTACGTTTGTATGTGAAACACAAATTTAAACACGTTTTGTATTTTTTAGATGATGAAGATGATATGACCGAAAGCGCCGACATGACGGAAAACCGGTACGATGCGTGCGACGACAGTACTGACGACGATTGATCGTCTGTTTTCGTTCCGACCGTTTGTTTCAAGATAACTTCATTATAACAACTTATTTTAATTTTCTTTTTTTCACGTTCTTTTACCATGTACCAATAAACTGTTTTTTCATTGCGACTTTAATTGACTTTATTGAACTTTATTGAATAAAAAAACGAAAAATTTAATAATCATAAAACCATTCATAATAACAATAATCAGCCGTAATACCCGCTTTCCCTTGATTCTGCGCGAACTTCAAAAAATTGTACACCTCAAAGATAGGGACCAAAATGTCTGCCTTTTGTTTTTTGTCTTCCGGGAGTCCTAATGAATCGAATGGGCGCAACTAGAACCATGTTAAAATGACTTAGTAGAGCTTTTTTTTTTACATTTTCACGACCTCGTACACCTTAAACATAGTTACCAAAATGTCTGCCTTTTCGTTTTTGTGAGTTTGAGGATGATAACAACCATCGGTCCAAAGGGCAGACATGTTACAATGACTTACCACACCTTTTTTTTTTACATTTTTGAAACGCTGTAACTTGTAAATATAGGGACATACGACTTTCGTCAACTGGACCAAATCGATTCGTATTGATCTGAACTTTCATCCATATCAATGTCAAACGTGTTAAAATGAGTTACCATTTTGGCAGCCAGCTCCCTAACTATTGGTGCTACCCACCTTCCTGACTGCTGACTAAGAGACCGTATGCTGTGCGTACGCCCTTTTATACGCTCGACGCGGACCATGAAGTGCCCGCGTCTCGTTGTTCTGTGACGTCAGACCGTGGTGTGTCCGCAGCGCCGCTGTGTCCACGCCACGGCGTTTCGCGGAACTTCTTCAATTCCAAATACTTGTTTATTTTATAAATTCTTCATCATTTTACACTTCATAACATTTTCAATTAATTTTCATTATTACAATTATTATTATTCCTATGGGTTATATTCATTTATTCAATTTCTAATATTCGTAATAACGTGAGTCTGACTAGCCCTTCGAAGGCCGGTCAGTGAATCTAAACCTCTTATGGTGTATGTGTGTCTTTACGCATACCGCACCTAAGTGTGTGTGTTGGTTTGATTCTGATTCCTCATTCTCCTGTTCACATAGTATACTGTCGATTCTGCTATATTCTCTTTAATGTATAACACTATAGTATGTGATCACTTATTATAGCTTACTATATTGTATTCAATTTCAATTTTATGTTTATCTAGACCTTCTGGTTTATTAGAAAACGTCTCAATATATAAAATCAGAACACGTGGGCCAATGATGATTCTATTGTTATTATGAATATTCTGACTTCACATTTGTGTTATAAATCAAAGTGTGCTTTTTTGCTTTTTGTATACCGTTTGTGGCTGTCGTTTTCCTCGATACGTAATACATAGATATGGTCACGGATTGAACGGTGGATGGACACAAACGATCCATCTACCCTATCGTTAAAAAGATGTCCTTTCAGCAAGCTCGTGTGAAGCAAATTTCCGTAGTATCGATAAAGATTCGGTTGATCTTCGAACATGAAAAACAAGTATTTTTCGGTGAAAAATGAATCAGATTCAAAGTGTCATAACTTCGTGGGATATGTTCGCATCTTGTAGGCGCCAACCTTTCTTAAAAATGCATTTTTGAAGCGAGGCTGACATTTTCCCCCCAAAGTTACTCAAATTTCAATCGAAAAATGTTTAAAATAAACTTTGAGCGGCCAAAAAACCGACCCCTTTATCGGAAGTGATCTACAAAAAGCTCATTCCGGTGGTGATAGTATCGTCTTCCATTTTCCGAAACGGACAATCAAATTTCGCCAGATTTTAACCTCATCTCCTAATTTTACCTCTCGAAGACGTGTGTGGTAAATTGAGTACCTTTTCAACCAAGCCTAAATTGTTGAGGATTGGACTTGAAAAAAAATATTGACTGATCCGATAGTTTGAAGTTTACGCTGCAAAATGACCCGCTTACGACTGTTGTGCGGTTGTCGTGGACCGAGATATCCGGAATTGAAAAAGCATTGGATCGACAAAAATGTACGCCGTGGAAACCGCTCGGTCAGACTGATACCTCTGCACGTTGCGTCCCTTGAGTACGTAAGTTCGTGTTTACGATCGTCATTGCCAAAATTTCAATTTTACAAAGCGAATCATCAAATCGCCAAGTCGTAAGGGGGTCATTTTGCAGGGAAATCTTTGAACTGTCGGGTCCGTGAATTTTTTTTTTCATTTAAGTCCAATCTTGATGAACAATTTGTGCTCAGTTGAAAAAGGTACTCTAATTCATCAATTTATCAAACACGTCTTTGAGGGATAAATATGGGGTCAAAACTTGGCGAAATTTGATTGTCCGTTTCGAAAAATTGAAGACGATACTTTCACCTGTTGAAAATGCCAGATATTAATCTACTATGTTCAGTTGTTCAATAAATGTCTTTGTCTCGTGTCGCCTTATTCATGGAATTAATCCATACTAAATAATCATATTTTTCATATCACTTCCCAAGTGCGCTTTTTGTAGCCCACTTCCGATAAACGGGTCGGTTTTTATGGCCACTCAACGTTTTTCGTCACGTTTTTCGATGAAAAGTTGGATAACTGTGGGGAAAAAATGGCAGCCTGAATATTATTATAAAAAATTCTTCCTCGCTCTACGTGACATCAAACTTTACACTTTCACTTGATAAAGTGGCACAGGTGTCTTTACAGGGCCGAAACTCGAAAACAAAATGAGCTGGCCGATTTTGAACAAAATACGCCTAAAGTTGACATTTTTAGCTTCAAAATGAGCATTTGACCTCTCTGCCAACATTTCCCACGAAGTTATGGCATTTTGAATCTGACTCATTTTTCAAAGAAAAAAATCTGTTATCCGTAAATTCTTTCGACGAGTGTACGTTACACTCTTCGCGGTAATAATAACCTTTACAATGCTACGCTATACGCAACAATGATACTACAAATCGTGGAATCCTAAATCTGTTCTTCATATTTTCAATGATTGGAATTAATAAAAACTTATGTGCCTACTGAAATGAAATTGACTATTTCATTGTATACTCAAGTCATTAGTAGGTACTTCAGATATGGGGAACACAATTCTTTCATTTATTTTACTTCCAAACTCCCCGATAATATGAGTATACATAATTGTCCATAGTGAGGCTCTATCACTCGAAGCGTTCAATTTGTACAGGAAGGCGATCAAATCGAGTCATGAACTTTCATGACTCGATTTGATCGCCTCCCTTTACAAATTATACATAATTGTGTTGCCATTATGTATGGTATGTGACGAGATGAAGTTTCACGAAAACATCTTATATTTCAGGAAACACCCAAGAAACGGCATCAAAAATCAGCCAGCGACGCAGCCCCCCTAAAAAAATCAAGGGATCAAAGCAAACCTGGCACTTCTAGCACTCGCGAAACTCGCTCTCTAGAGGCTAGCCCCAGTAAAGATGGCTCCAGAAGAACCAGCCACAGCGGAACACACCCCTCCAGTAGAGAGAGCAGAAGAAGGGCCCGTGGGTACGAATGAATCCCTAACGAAAATTTCGAACTCATTCTGCCATAATCTTCAATTCAATCTTAGTAGTTCATGTCTTGAAAAATAATATTTTTCTCATAGAGGAGATACTATAAAAGCTTCCCTGCTTGTGTGGTTTCATTGCAATAGGTTAACATTATTTCTGTGACACACATGTCCTATAATTCAAAGTAACGTAGAAGAAAATTGTTAATTGGTTTTTTATGAATCAATTAAATTATTTATTTTGCTGTTATAAAAAAGCATTCGCTTCAAAGTGCATCTCTCGGTTTCCCCCAACTAAAGTATCTTACGGAAATTAAATTACTGGATTAAACTATACTTGCTCGATGTATAGATGGTCGAATCGTCGGTCCTTTGGCTCATCGGCAAGAGACAGACGAGGGAGCCGCAATGAGAAGAAAGATGAGGAACGGAGCAAGAAGCAAAGCAGTGCGATGGATATAGGAGCTAAGGCGAAGAAAAATGAGGATAAAGAACGTAGCAAGAAGGAGAGTAGTGCAAAGAATATAGGGTCGAAGGAAAATGAAGATCGGAAGAAGAACAGAGAAAACAATAGCAATGGTAGTAGCGAGATGAAAGAAGGCAAGAAGAGCGGAGATGCTAATAAACGTGGCCAAAGAAAAAAACAAAAGAAACAGGGTGGCGGAGCCAAAGGCCACACGAAGGGGGGCTCGGTGTTCAACATTCACTGCCACGCTAATTGAATGTATAAAATAAATAAATACAATTTTCAAAGATTCGATTTTTTCCTCATACTTTCCCTCAATCTTCTAAAAGGAATGCGAAAAAATATTGAATCATGCGCTTTGCAAGCACAGCGTATAGTACGACTGAAGGGATGATCGGAAAGTGGTGGTCGAACTTGGCAACAGATACAACATTTTTTGGGAATTATTATGATCCCTCTGATTTATTTTTTAATCAATAGACTGTTACTGAAGAATCGATAAATAAAAATAAACCATTCCAAAACAGACAATAATGGTATCCAGCTAACTAATTCCGCTAAGATTTTACATTGCTAAATGTGAGACGGTTTTGTATAATTTTCGTATAGTAACGTGTCGTTACAACAGTTTTTTAGTTTGATTTACTCAATTTAAATTTGTATTTCAGTTATTTCACAAAACTCCTATTCGTTACAAAATGGTTTGTAGGGCAGATAAATACTAAGGCGATGACAGCGCTGTTAAAAAAGATCTTAAATTTACAACAAATTTACAATGCAAAGTGATATGAAATTCACAAACTAGGTGTATGTAATGATCACTCATACCCTTGTATAGCGAAATTCATACTCGCACATCAAATTTCATGTATCAATGCAGAATTTAATACACACGATATATTGGAAATCAAAAACCTGCAGAGAAATTTTCCGAACATGCAGCTTATTTACACATCTTTTTGGTTGAAAGTTTACATACATATGATTGATTTTATTACTATTACTACACGGTGAATTTATTATTAAAATACCACTCTATCAGTTTTCATATCGAATTTGAATTTTCATAGACTGTATCTGCGAAAAGGCTTCCAACATTTGTGTATTAAATTTCATACAGATTTTTTTTACAGTGATGTCAATAGTAAATAGTAACAGGTATGATTTTCTGACAAATGTATGAAGAGTTCAATGGATTGATGAACAGTGAAGATTGAAGCTGCTGCTGCCAGTTCATTGGTGATCGAATTTTTCCGTCTCTTCGCTCAAGCGCTACCTGTGGATTACTAATCGATTAATATATCCAACAATGGATGTGATTCAACCTTTCATGTAGGATCAAAATGGCCAACCGTTTTCTCTATGGAAATATTACATAATCCGTCGAGTATAATCGGGTTCTTTTGAATCAAACATTGAAAAAAATGCCAAACGTGTAGTCACGACGTGAAAAATTTATTCCATCCTGTACCCTAGCAGAGTTCAGACCATTCTATTACGAGTAACGTCCTACGGTGGCCGATGAATACGAAGTTTGTAGTTGTCAATCATTAGCTACTCACGTGAATACGAGTATTTCCAGGAGACGCCACGAGGAGGCTCATTGACAATGTCTCCCATAATTGCGTAGTATGCAAAACTACGACCAGTACTTCGGTCAACTCCGAAGAGCTGCGAAGCGGCGCGCGATCATGTCACCGTATCAGTTCGGTCAAGTCTGAAGAGCTGCGGAACGGCGAATTATCACTCGACCTGATCAGTTCGGTCAACTCCGAAGAGCTGCGGAACGGCGAATTATCACTCGACTTGGTCACTTCGGTCAACTCCGAAGAGCTGCAAAGCGGCGAATAATCACTCGACCTGATCAGTTCGGTCAACTCCGAAGAAGTGCGGAACGGCGAATTATCACTCGACTTGGTCACTTCGGTCAACTCCGAAGAGCTGCAAAGCGGCGAATAATCACTCGACCTGATCAGTTCGGTCAACTCCGAAGAGCTGCGGAACGGCGAATTATCACTCGACTTGGTCACTTCGGTCAACTCCGAAGAGCTGCAAAGCGGCGAATTATCACTCGACTTGGTCACTTCGGTCAACTCCGAAGAGCTGCAAAGCGGCGAATAATCACTCGACCTGATCATTTCGGTCAACTCCGAAGAGCTGCAAAGCGGCGAATAATCACTCGACCTGATCAGTTCGGTCAACTCCGAAGAGCTGCGGAACGGCGAATTATCACTCGACTTGGTCACTTCGGTCAACTCCGAAGAGCTGCAAAGTGGCGAATAATCACTCGACCTGATCAGTTCGGTCAACTCCGAAGAGCTGCGGAACGGCGAATTATCACTCGACTTGGTCACTTCGGTCAACTCCGAAGAGCTGCAAAGCGGCGAATTATCACTCGACTTGGTCACTTCGGTCAACTCCGAAGAGCTGCAAAGCGGCGAATAATCACTCGACCTGATCATTTCGGTCAACTCCGAAGAGCTGCAAAGCGGCGAATAATCACTCGACCTGATCAGTTCGGTCAACTCCGAAGAGCTGCGGAACGGCGAATTATCACTCGACTTGGTCACTTCGGTCAACTCCGAAGAGCTGCGGAACGGCGAATTATCACTCGACTTGGTCACTTCGGTCAACTCCGAAGAGCTGCAAAGCGGCGAATAATCACTAGAATAAGTTACCACATCTTCTTAGGTCGAAAGATGTACTCGATTGTTTGTCTAGGTACACCATCAGTAATCGTTGCACCATGGAATGCGCACAAATGCGAAATACTAACCGTGAATGCAAAACATGAATAAATAAACCGGGAGTAGTTTTGGTGAAAGATCATCTCCCTCGCGTGACCCTGAGATGAATAACGAAATCGTTGCACCATGGAATGCGCACAAATGCGAAATACTAACCGTGAATGCAAAACATGAATAAATAAACCGGGAGTAGTTTTGGTGAAAGGTCATCTCCCTCGCGTGACCCTGAGATGAATAACGAAATCGTTGCACCATGGAATGCGCACAAATGCGAAATACTAACCGTGAATACAAAACATGAATGAATAAACCGGGAGTAGTTTTGGTGAAAGGTCATCTCCCTCGCGTGACCCTGAGATGAATAACGAAATCGTTGCACCATGGAATGCGCACAAATGCGAAATACTAACCGTGAATGCAAAACATGAATGAATAAACCGGGAGTAGTTTTGGTGAAAGGTCATCTCCCTCGCGTGACCGTGAGATGAATAACGAAATCGTTGCACCATGGAATGCGCACAAATGCGAAATACTAACCGTGAATGCAAAACATGAATAAATAAACCGGGAGTAGTTTTGGTGAAAGGTCATCTCCCTCGCGTGACCCTGAGATGAATAACGAAATCATTGCACCATGGAATGCGCACAAATGCGAAATATTAACCGTGGATGCAAAACATGAATAAATAAACCGGGAGTAGTTTTGGTGAAAGGTCATCTCCCTCGCGTGACCCTGAGATGAATAATGAATAAAGTAAACAATGAAGTAAAGGAAACTGGTCGAAATGAATACCGACGGCGTAAGTGAAACCCCGCCATTTTATCCGTCAAAGCTACACACTTGGAAAAGCTGATAACTCATTACTGACGATTATTCGCATAAGATGATCCCTCATTTTCATCACGTCCATGGAGTATGACACGCTGGAAGGATTTCCTCCCAAAACCACTGTTGTAGCGAAAGCTGCCGCATATACTCCACAGATGTCATTGTCCGGCTGTCGTTGGACAACTGGAAACACGATATTTTTTTTTTCCAGATTGGGATACCGTAAAGAAATGAATGTCCTTTCTTCGGGTGCCAGCGACTCGTATTTACTACACCCTAGGCTGTCATACACATGTAGCTGGTTTCCGTCGAAGTAAGTACAACGCCAATGCCTTGTGGCATTGCCACCAATGATATGTATATCTCGCGATGTACAGGAAGGTATGATGAACCGAGGAAGAGGTACCCAAAGCGCAGTCGCGGTTACGAAGTCAGTTCTGTTTTGGATTACTGACAAAAATTTATCTACCGACGTATCATTCAGTCGCGAATTTTTTGTTAAGATGTCTTTCCGAATGTCGTCGATGGAAGCATTTTTATTCACTAATTCCAGAACTGCAATCTCGACTGCACTTGGCCTTCCTGCGGAACCATCATCTGTTATCACAACCCAAGGTGCATTATTACGTTGTTCCGGTAATCTGGTCATATGCCGAACGGTTCTTGCGTGCTCGTTCGAGGATGTGCAAGGCCCACTCTGCACTTCTTGTTCTGCAGTACTTGTTGTTGAAGGGTGGGCGGTCGACGAGGATCCTCGTTGAGAATCTGATTCCCGATCGTCGCTAGCTGAGAGCACCCAACGTTCTCCCCGCCTCGTCGTTTTTTTTATCAGCTTTACCGGAGGAATTCGTACCTTGTGTCCCAATGAACGTTGCTCATCTGAGGATGATACGGACGAATGTAATCTGTTTTCGGCTCTGCGTTTCACGTGTTTCACTCTCGGCTTTACTGGTTCACTTTCTGGAAAATGCTCGTTCGATGATGTCACACTCCAAGTATCCGAATCTCGGCTAACTCGAATCAGCCTCATTGGTGGAACTGTTTTCTTTTTCCTTAGCTCCTGGTGACTTTTTGCTTGCATGCCGTCCGTTAGTGCTTCCCCGGCATCATTTTCTTCAGATGTTGTAGCTACGTTGGATACCATAATCGCTGTCCTACAGTCGCCACTTACCGCTTTCGATGCTTCTGCAGCTTGAACCTTCAACCGTCTAGCTTCGAGAATGTATTCTGGTTCACGAATTGGCATTCTGCGACATTGTCGGGGGTCTACTATTTCCGGTAGCAGGCAGTGTTCGTAAAAACGAGTAAGTGGGGTTTTCATTTTCTTAATCCAAAACTCGTCATCTCGAGGTACTTTTACATACTTCAGACCCAGTGTCGTCCACACAGCGAAGTAGCAGACCTGCGCTTCAGTGATGTGTAGCTGTCCCTGCACTTGGTAGTAGTAATGATGCGACACATTCATTTTTGATCGATCCTTCGCATCGAAGTACTTGTCAACCCCGCCGACGCGTTGCTGAATAGCGTCTTCAGGGTGGAGATGCTTTGCTGAGAAGGGACATTTCACTTCCACAATACAGTTCTCGTTGATGATACCGTCTGGACTTGCTCCTAGACAGTCCAGATCACGATCGATGAACAGACCACAGCGCCGGATGGTAATAGCCTCTCCTTCCTCAGCTAATTTCTCTTGAAGAGCTTCGATGGCTTCGGGTTCCTTATCCTTACCCCACATCATAGCTACCGTGCTATTCACCGAAGGGTAAAGAATGCTTCTCACGGTGGAAGCACACGACGTTGTCTCTTTCATCCGACAAACTCTCCCGAAATTCGACGCCGTCAGCAGGTTGGATCGGGTGAAGGTCCAAAGTCCATTATCAGCCTGACCTCTCGTGCGTATTTCGATGTCAGCCCGGTTTTCTTGTTGCTGAAGCAGAAGGACTCGATGTTCTACCAACTTGTCGTTGTAAACCTCATCAGACAGATCCGGCTTCTGTGCGTTTGGGCCGTAATTTTCATCACGACCCAGTCACCTCCTTGTCTGTTGCGGAGCAAGTGCTCGCGCTTCCTTGGTCCTCTGCCTAATTTGGGAGTTGTTGGCTACTTTACGCTTGCGTCGGGCTTCCAAAGACACTACCGTGGCAGGTGGGATTTTTCCCTCGCTTTCGTGCAATTTCGACATTATACTTTGCGTGTTGTATTGCAAAACAGACCCAGCACATCTAGCTTGGAACGAACCCCTCATCCCGAGATTCAGTCTTTTGCCAGCATTCAATTTGGCAAGAATTGAATTGTACGCTTCCGCAGGATTGTTGTTCGCATGATACATCAAGCTGTCGGAATGATGGGCTAAAAATCGAATCGCGATTTCCAGCTTTTGGAAAAGTCCCGTCTGTTTCAGGTCTTCGATGTTCCTCAGTCCTTCGTCGGTAGTCTGTTGAGTACAGAAACTATGTGGTTGATTGCAACTTCGGTGATCACCGAAAACGTGGTACGGTGCACGCAGGACATCACTTTTCAACTGTGCGATTTGGCTCTGGCTGGCAAGATGGTTCTGTATACCTACCCGGTGATGCGCTATTGCCTGGTCAATCGTGTCTCTGAATCTCTTCGTACTACCATCTACCAGTTTCTTCAACCTAGCAATGTTGTGGCCTGGGCTTTTCGCTACGAGTTTGACCTTTTTGGTCAGGTTTCGTAATAGATGGTTTACACATTCTTTTTTTCTACAATGACGCTGTATTTTCTATACGGGTCGTTGTCTCGGATTGATTTATAAACGTTGCTGTCCCCATCCGCTATCAACGTTTTGTAAATCAGACCGTGCATTTCAATGCTCGTTGTGAAGCCGTCCAGTAATATCTGAGCTTCCATCCCCGTGGAAGCTTGATCACGGCCCCAAGTTTTGAAACACACGTGAGGTTTCGGTGTAACATCGTGACGTGCAGCCCATTCGCAAATGAAGCAAAATTTATTGCGCACGCCAATGAAAATCACCTTTCCCGTATGTTGATCAACGATCGCGCCAACCCCAGACAGAGAATCGTATTTTCCTGTACTGTACGATCGTTTCATCCACGCACAATCTGCCACAACTGTGATGTATGGAATTTCCTTACCTTTGTGGATGATGAAATCCCCTCTTTCCATAGCCAGTTTCTTCGCTTGCTCACCAGCTCGTAGCATTTCAGTTAGTGCGGCCTGCTCAAATGCTTCCACCATCCTCATGTCATTGACTCGGTATGTCGCTACCGACATGCAAGGGATACCCATAGAGGCCAGAAGTTCCTCCAACTGCGAATATCCTATTCCCATGGCGATTGTTCCTGCGACGGCACATTGGTTGATTGGCATTGTGTCGGCGTTAGTACGATCTGTCCAGATGCTGTCCTGAAACCTACATACTTGACACTGAAAGAAGATTTGCCTTTGCAAACCGTACTGACGTGACTTTATTTGACAGATATCTGGAAACCCACAGGCCAGAATAGGATTATGGCGGTCGAACTTCGCATGGAGCTGCTCTAGCACGAAGGTGAAATCTACTATTAGACGGCCTTGGATTTGTTCCTCTTTGGATACATAGGCGTTATCTCCATTCGCGTCCGGTTGCGACCGATTTATTCCGGGACCCTCTTCAACCGGATCCTGAATATCGGACTCAGAACCCGAGTTGGCTGGAGCGCTATCTTCTCGGTGCGTATCCTGTAATTGTATTACATTGCCCGAGTTTTTCTCGTGTTGCGAATGCTCATGGACTGAAGCTTGCGATTCAACATGTTCATGTTCATTGGCATCAGCGTTCTGCTCCAGATGCGGATCAAAGATCGACGCTGCTCGCCGGCCATCCCAACTAGATATGACGAATGCACAGAAAACTAATAATTTATGGGGTTCATATGTAGCTTTGGCTTGTTTGTATCTTTTCGGATAAATAAATGAATACATGAGCAAATTCGTGCAAAATTGAAATATTTTCATGTGGAGAGTGCAATAGGGGAACCGGGGCAAAGTATAAGCACTTCAACTGAGAATCGAAAAAGACATTTTTTCGTAAATTCTGTATCTTACAGTACCATTTCTCGAAATCCTTCATCTACGTATTTATGCCGTCTTTCGTTCGGAAGTTGAGATTATTTCCATAATCATTTTGAAATACGAAGAAAAATCTTCCTCACATCGTATATGGACAACTGATTAACTTTTGAAATAGTTGAGGTACGAAGAACTGCAGACTTATAAAACAAAGACAAAATGTCTAATTATTAAAAAAAAAAAAAATTGTTGTGTGCGCTAGACCACACGACAGACGTGAAAACTTATATGGCATTTATAAATCTAAGTAATGTATACATAATACAGATTGTATAAATATTTCATTATTATTTGCACAATGCACACCGTGTTTTCCTGGACCGTGACTATTTTGAATTACTGATGCGTTCGCGATGACGCGTTTTGATGTAAGACCGCAATAAGCATTGACTGTCTGGTTCAGTCTTATTCACAACCAAGGAATTCGTGTGCATAGTGCGCCTAAAAAAGTATGCACGTCAAAAGCAAAAAAAAAAAAATGTTCTACGAAAATGTTTGAGTAAATACGATTCCTGAAAAAAAAATTGAAATTTTCATAAAATTGTCGATGAAGAAAAAACTTGAAGGTAATTGATTTTTTTTATTTCACTCCGTGCGTAAAGTGCGACTTTACGCACGCAAGCGTGCGTCTAATCGGACTTTACACGCGTTTGTGATATAAAATTTGGTTCAATACATGTGCGAAAGTTGTTTTTACACTCGTGTCAAAACAATCCTTTCGCACTCGCATCGAAAAGTACTATTCTAATATCGGAGAAATAGTATATACATTATGCTACAAGGGAGGAAAGAGCGGGATTTTCGCCGAGTGTGAGGTTTGCTGCCCGAGCAAACGAGCGGAGCGAGTGAAGCGAGGGCAGCGATGGCAGCATGAGCACGAGGTGAAAATCGCGTTCCTCCCGTGTGGCATATTAGTATATTGTGTTACAAGTGCGGAAAGAGGCTGATATCCGTCGAGTGTGAAGTTAGCAGCGCGAACCGACAGCGAGCGTCGCATTAAATGCAGCGAGCCGAGGTGAGTGCTGCTATCACACAAGTTAGATATCGACCTTCCGCACGTGCCACACACGATTTTTTTTGTAATTCCTGCGATGGAAAGTTTGATTTTCGCAGCGTGTATAGCGTGCGTGAAGTGCCACTTCTCCGAGCAGTGCAGAAAATTTTACTTTCCGCACGCATTTTACGCACGCTACACACGCTTCGAAAATCACACTTTCCAGGCAGGTGTTGCAAAAACTTCTTTTCACCCGTCTTCGATAAAATGACCATATTCCATCGTTGCAACGCAGGCGGAAAGTAGTCATCAATTTTCGAACAGAGGGAAGGAAAAGTGAATAAGCGGGCAAAAAAGTAAAGCTTATTCACTTTTCCAACAGTCATTAATATTTCAGCATCTGTTCGTTCCAGAAAAAATCGGTGCAATAGAAAAAATCTTCTCTATTACTAATTGAAATGGAACATAAAATTCTTTGTCGCAGTTGTCAGCGACACGGAAGGCATTTTATCCCGTAAATTGAAGTCTGATCACAATTTGCACTCTCTAAATCGGAATCATCGAAGCATCGAGAGCACATGATTGATTCGAATTAATTTTGTTGACCATAAGTGTCTCGTGAAATAACAAATATTTTGGATTTGATCGATTTGTTTGTAAGACGAACAAATGTTCAGGCAAAATCAGTAACTACTTCCGACCAATGCTTCTGACAATGCCCCCCTCCCCCCGCCCAGTTCTCTTCACGCTAAATCGGTGGTTACAATAATATTAATAATTCAGATGTTCAATTTTTTACTTTATTAACATCAGACCGATTTTAGAGCATGAAAATCGGAGATTGTGATCCTCAGTCAAAGGGGGACGCGCTGTTTGCAGAAGACCTATTTGGTGACTCTGCTGTACGTGTGCGAGCAGTCTTCGCTACGACTGAGATGTTGTGCCTCTTTTTTCGTATAACATTTTGGTACTTCGCATGGAAATAATTAGGTAATTTTTGTGTTGTTTTTCTCAATGGTAGTGAAATTAAAGGTAGAACAAAGAATTGGAAATTGCTATTTTATGACGTCACTCATGATCATGTATCTATATACGAGGCATTTCATGTCAAATTGACCTGCCGGTGGCCCTCTACCTCTCGGATCTGGTCCATGATTTTTTGCATCATTCTTCCTACTCTGAATAGCAATTAGAATGTTTCTAGATTCTTCAGAATAACTTTGAGCGCGTGGTGGTCCTCAATTTTTTTTTTTCAATAAACCTCGATGGCCGTGACTGAAATTTTTTTAAAAATTCTCAAAAAGTTTTTGTCAGAAATGAAAATTTTGTACCTCAATTGCATAATGTCTAGACTTTGTTTCCAACTTGATTTTTTCAATTTAAAAATTGTGAAGCAAAAAATGGAATTGGCGTTCGATACACCGTGAATTCATTGAATCATAATTCATAAGTAAGAATAAATAAAAAAAATCAATGAACAATAATAAAATTTGATGAAATCAGA
>JAEUYN010000366.1:0-35252 GCA_018257835.1 Euura lappo | reverse complement strand
TGTTACTGCGTGAGCAGTGTATGTTAGGCTTTTAAAAATGAAAGAGAGCAGTTAAACGGACAATATGTGTATTTATTGACAGAACGTCTGTTCTTAATCAAAGCTCTAGGCAGACTGACGTTACAAAAAGACAGTGCTAGTTGTCACAGCAACCAGCACGTCACTTATTCATCAGTCTGGAGCAAGCGGGCCAAGGGTAAGGGGTGTCTTCGTAACACTTCCCCCCCCCATGAGTAAGAGGCGGCCCGCCTCGTTGGTGGACCTAAGCAATAGGGAACAAGCTCCCTACGGCGAAGTTCCCGGTTCTGAGAGAGTTTAGGCTGTGGCCTTTACGTTCAAAAACTCTCCCTACTGCTCGACATTTGCCTTGACTCTCAAGGTAAACCACAGAAAACCTCGAGAAAGCAGGCGAACCCCAACGGTCAATAACACTAGTTGTACAGTTCAGTCATAACAAACACCAAACACATCACCGGTGACCCCAGAATGTCGATGAGCCGAGGAGTACCAGGCGGAGCGAAGCGTCAGAGGTGGTCCTTGGAGAAAGCGTACCAAATCCTGGTCCACGTGGGTTAACCCATCAGACCAGAGGTCAACGGAAGAAGTGCGAGCTGGACCTGTAGGATCATACTGGCATCACTCCAGGTGTTTCCCGGTACCCCTAAAAAGGAGAATCGGCATAAGGTAGGACTCATGAGATCGGGGTAGGAGAGAAAGAAGGGGAACAAAGGTCGATATCAGGTTTTATCCGAGTACGATCCTCCAACGGGTCGAAGGTCCACGAAGGTGCGACCGAGGAGGAGGTCGCAGCACACCATGCCTGGATGGCAAGAAGGCCACACTGTCGTTCCTGTCCGGCTGAAGTCCTGACGCAGGTCGGAGAAGCCACAGGATGCCTGAACTGTTCCCTCATCAAGGAGAGCATCGCGTAGTAGATGTAGGATCGGTTCCCCTTGAGCGCCTTTCTGCCGTCTCAAAAGGTGTATTAGTGGTGAAGCATTTATCGTCCGGCATGTAACACGCACAATCAAATTTGTTGTGTTTAATAAATATTCGTGAACAAAAAGGAAGGGGTAAACGGAAGATTTCGAGTAGGGCGGAGTTATTGGTAATTGCGCATAGCGGCACAAAAACGTGTGTACACGACGTCGGCAGGGAGGGATGCATCCAAAACCAGCACCGGGGCTGGAAGGCACGCAAACGTCCGACGTACGAGCCACTCTTCATGTACCTCGTGAAGGGCCTCGAGGTAATCTAACGGAAGCTTGGTCTCTTCGTTACGGGCTCGAGAATTGACCCGAGAGAAAGCAAGCGCCGGGTGTAGACGTAGATACACGATCAGATCCGCTTCAAAGTCTCGCGGATTCCGATGGGTGAGGTTGTTGAAGGTTTCCGTGAGCAGATGAGTTTCGGCGGCGCCGAACCCGCCCATCCTCCGGCGGGCTTCAACAAAGCAAGTCGTGCTAAATATAGACCGTTCCATTATCTTATAAGGCAGAAGAGTTCGGCGTAGATGACGTAGACGCATGACCATCAAGGCATGGTGCTGGAACGGGTAGGCGTAGCGGGAAGGATCTTCGTACATCTTCTCCAGCAAGTTCTCACCGGCGACATCTCGGTACTCTGCCAGTGGTTCAAGTAAAACCAGGATGCTATCGTGTTGTAGGAACCTCGAAACGAAGGTGGACTTGCCACACCCGATGTTTCCTTCCACCAGAATCGTAAACGGTCGAGTTTCGGTACCTCGACTAACCAACGGAAAGTCCAGTGACCACCCTAGGGTGTCGCTGGACTCAGCATCTGCGCGCTCCGTTGTGTCGCCTATGGTTTCCGAGGACCGGACCTCCAGGGAGCGGACACAGGGAGTTAAAGGTTCCACGGCTATACTGGCAGACGACGGCCTTGGGAGATAGGGGGCCAATCGATCCAGGTGTACGACTCTGGCCTTGGCGCGCGGTGAACGTCGAATTCTGTAGACGACGTCGTTGATCCGATCGACGACCTCGTAGGGGCCCTCCCAGTCGCTCTGTAACTTGGGGCACCGCCCCTTCAGCCTCCTGGGTTGAAAGAGCCAGACCAAATCTCGCGCGTCGAACCGGATGTCTCGAGACCGGAGGTCGTACCGTGCTTTCATTCGGTCGGAGGCAAGCTTGATTTTATTCCGAGCGAACCCGTGTATCTCATCCAGTCTTTCCTGCAGGGATACAGCAAAATCCGTTTGTGGGGCTTCGGTGGTAGGAGGGGTCCCCTTTTCCAGATCCGTGGGGAGTCGCAGGTCCCGCGCCATCAACATGACAGCGGGGGAGTACCCCGTTGTCTCATGGACCGCCGACCGATAAGACAGAAGGAACAGGGAGACCCAATCATCCCAATCGCGCTGATCGCGATCCACAAACGAAGCCAGGTAGCGGAGGAGGGTACGGTTCAAGCGCTCCACCATGCCGTCCGACTGCGGGTGTAAGGCGGTGGTGCGCGTCTTGTGTACCTGAAGGATGCGGAGAACCTCGGCCATGAGGACTGACTCGAAGTTTCGTCCTTGGTCCGTATGGAGCTCAAGTGGGGCCCCAAACCGGCAAACGAGCTCCCGAACGAAAACCCGAGCGACGGTTTCCGCTTCCTGATTTGGCACTGCAATGGCCTCGGGCCATTTACTGAAATAATCAGCCATTACCAGGACATACCGGTTCCCAGTACGTGTGATAGGAAGGGGTCCGAGTATGTCCATAGCCACTCGTTCAAAGGGAGCCCCCACGTTGTACGTCTGCAGGGAGCTGGTCCCCCGGGAGCGGGGCCCCTTCTTGGCGTTGCAGACATCACACGTTCTGCACCACTCCTCCACGTCGGAGCGACAACGGGCCCAAAAGTAACGCTCCCGAATCCGTCCCAGAGTCCGGTTAGCAGCGAAGTGTCCACCCGAAGGGGAGTCGTGGTGCTCCAGAATGACGTCTCGGACCCGAGCCCTGGGCACCAGAAGTTGCCACAGAACGCCCCTAGCGTCCGGGGACTCCCACTTCCGATAAAGTAGGCCGTCTCGCAAGTAGAGGGAGTCCCATTGTGCCCAGTATACCTTGGCTTGAGGATCCAAGGAAGACACGTCTTGCCACCCGGGGCGATTCCCACTAGCTTTCCACTGCCTCACTGTCTGGAGAATCGAGTCCTGTTGTTGAGCATCCAACCACTCGGTCGAGTCTCCTTGGAGAGTGAGCTGTCGGATGGTCACAGATGAATCGCGCTGCAGCTCGAGACGGGCACACTGTTTACAGACCCCCGTCTCTCCGCACGGTCGCCTGGACAACGCATCGGCATTACCATGCAGCCGTCCGGGGCGGTGGCGAATCTCGAAATCGTAGAGACCCAGGGTCTCGAGCCACCGGGCGACCTGACCTTCAGGATTTTTGAAGGACAGGAGCCAGGTGAGAGAGGCGTGATCTGTTCGGATCAAAAAGCGGCGTCCGTAGAGATAATGATGAAAATGGGCAATAGCCTTAACGATGGCTAAGAGTTCTCGGCGAGTGACGCAGTAGTTCCTCTCTGGTCGGCTCAAGAGACGACTGTAGAAGCTCACGACGCGTTCTTGGTCTGCCTGAGTTTGAGAGAGAACCCCTCCTATCCCATATAGCGACGCGTCCGTGTCAAGGATGAAGGGGATGTCGGGCAAAGGAAATGCCAGTATAGGAGACGAGGTGAGACGACTCTTGAGCTGACGGAAAGCATCTTCGCAGTCCGTGGTCCAAACAAAAGGAACTTTGTCTCCTGTAAGATGGTGTAGGGGTTTAGCGAGCGAGGCAAAACCCTCGATGAACCGTCGATAATATGTGCACAGGCCAACGAAACTCTGTACGTCTGCTTTCGATGTGAGAGGGGGCCAGTCACGGATGGCCTGTATCTTGCTCGGATCCGTTTTAATTCCCCCTGCTGAAACAACATGGCCCAGGAAGTTCACTTCCCTTCGGAAGAGCAAGCATTTCTTGGGACTCATCTTCAGGCCAGCCTCTTGTAGGCGCCCGAAGACCTGTCTCAAGTTTTGAAGCTCCTCCTCGAAGGTCGCTCCGAACACGATGATGTCGTCGAGGTACACCAGACAGACTTTCCCGGTCAATCCATGTAAAGACGTCTCCATCATGCGCTCGAACGTAGCAGGTGCGTTGCACAGACCAAAGGGCATGACCTTGAAATGCCATAAGCCTCCCAGCCCAGTCACGAACGCTGTTTTTTTCACGATCCTCCGGGGCCATCTCCACCTGCCAATAACCGCTTTGCAGATCAATCGTGGAGAACCACTGGGCCCCGGCGGTCAGGTCAAGGGTATCTTCGATCCGGGGTAAAGGGTAGGAATCCTTTTTGGTGACCAGGTTTAGTTTCCGATAGTCGATACAGAAACGCTTTGAGCCGTCTTTTTTCTTCACCAGCACGATGGGTGAGGCCCAGGGGCTAGAGGAAGCCTCGATGACGTCAGCCGCGCGCATGTCATCGACGAGTTTCCCCACCTCGGTGCGCCCGTTCAGTGGGAGTCGACGAGCAGCCTGTTTTATTGGACGAGTGTCACCCACGTCTATGGTGTGTTTCACTACTGTGCACCGTCCTATGTCATTAGGGGTCTTCGCGAACGTTTCCTGGAACTCGTGCAGCAGGGAGCAGAGCAACCGAGATTGAGAAGGCGTCAGTTCTGCAGAGGACTTCTCGTACAAGACCTGCACATGCTGTGGCGACTCTTCCGTTGAGGTCAGACGTGGTAGGGAGTCCGTCCCGACAGCGATCTGGCTAGTATCGTGCGTGGGCATCGTGACCGGGGCTAGTAAGCGGGAATTCTGTACGACCGTCGCAGGCGTTGGGGCCTCGTCAGCGTCCGCGGGATCTCGACCGATTCCTCTGATGGGTGGGGCGTAGGGGCCTCCCCCCCCGCCGGCGGAGGCTCCGCCAGGCCTGGAAGTACCCAGCGGAATCCTCAGGTACCCGGATCGCAAAGTATTGTCCCCCGTCGAGATCACGCAGCGGTGAGCCGTCAGGAAATCGATGCCCAAGATCCCTTCATCCTCTATCCCCGCCACGAACACGTTGTGAGGCGACTGAATACAACCCTCTATTCCAATGCGCACGCTCATCCGGGCTACCACCGGTGTCTTCTCCCCGGTAGCAGTGCGCAGAGACGGCAGCGGAGACGAGGATGGTGAGAGGGCAGTCAGCAGATCAGAACGCACAACCGTCACCTCGGCGCCGGTGTCCACGACCCAAAGGCAGCTGACACCGTTCACCGAGCCTCGGGCGCACAGACCTGACTGACGCAAACTGCGAACGGAAGCTAGTTTTTTGACCCAGATCCACCAGTGGCTGGGGTCGGCGGGCGATGTCGTTGATCCCTGTCACGGCTCTTCCTAGCCCGTGGGGGAGCGGCTTCTCGCTGGCGAGACTTTTTGTACGCATCGAAGTGTCTCTTAAACGCAAAGCAGTAATTAGCCTCGTGGCCCTGCTTCCCGCAAAATGCGCAGACTCTCTCGTTCGAGGCCTTGTTGGGGACAGGGGCAGGAGTGTCTCGTCGACGTTTGCGAGAGTCACCGGATGTGGGCGGTCGACTATCCGGACGATGATGAGAGGCATCTTGACGAGGACGGCCGGAGGGGGGGGTCGACTCTCGCTCGTCTCGAACCCGTCGAACCCGTGGGCCCCGGCTGTTGTCCTTATTTAGGGCCTCTATCTCCAGACCCCGGACAATGGCCTCTCGAAGGGAAGACGGCCCCGCCATCCTCAACGACCGCCTCACCGTAGAGTCCGATATCGCACTCATGAAGCGCGCACAGGTGATCTGATCCCGCCCTTCTGCCGAACACTTAGGCAGCGCGCATCGGGCTAAACGCTCCAAATCGTGTCCTAGACTAACCAAGTCCTCGTCTCGACCTTGAATCCGGTTCTCGAACTGTGTATAGTACAGTTTGGTGAGATGTTCTTCCCCGAAGCGGAGTCTCAGGGCTGTGCAGATGCGCGAAAAGTCTTCCGCATCCGCATCTGAAAGAGAACTCAGGGCGTGTAGTGCCGGGCCCCTGAGGGAGGCGGTCAGGTTGGCAGCCTGTTCGAAACCAGTCCACTGGTTCAGTTGAGCTACCATCCGAAACTGCCGCTCGTAGACGGCCCACGGAAGCGCCCCATCGTAAGTGTTCAACCGTGCCGCGCTCGATTGACGTGAGGGCCCGGTCAGCACGCCCGAAGGCAACGAGGGCCCGGAAAAAGAGCAGGAAGGGAGTGACGCCTCGGTCGAGTGTGGCCCAACGCATCGAGCCTGAGCCTCCTCCCTGCCCCGGAAATTCGCTGAAGGTTCCACCTCGTGACTGCGAAGCCCTCGTGAGGCACCGAAAGGACGAGGTACGCTACCCTCGCCACCCCGGTGTCCCTGTGTCCCGTCGCCGAGCGGATGGCTCGGCTTGGGAGCCAGAATAGGTGGGGGAGGGTTGGCCTCCCCCTGAACGGATACAGACCCCAGATCCGCGAGAACCCGGCACCCTGCCGCAGGGTTGATACGGGAAGCAGCCCGAGTCCCAACATCCCGATGCGGCACCTCAAATTCTCGAGGTCGACCGTGGATCTCGTCCCGTTGGCGGAAGTGCTGCAACTGTCGAAGCAGCTCGCGGTCCCGTTCTTGATTGGCAAGGCGTTCTTCCCGCAAAAGCTCCAGAAATTGCTGCTGCAAAGCCTCCTGCTGGCGCAGGAGGGGTTGATCCCGTACGGTAACCGGGGGAACCCCCAAAGGAGGCTCATCCCCCAGCTCCGGGACCCCGCGTAGCGGCGATGGCACCGGAAGACCCCGGCTCGGCGTCGGCGGGTGCGCAGCGCCCCTAGGACGACTGATCCGGGACCGCTTCGGGCGCGGCGCCCGCGGTGCATCAATCTCCCCCTCAGAGTGGTCAGAAGTGTCGGTGCCCCGACGTGTTCTCACCATGTTTTATCTGCCTAGAGTCTTTCGTCCCACAAAACCGGTACCGAACACCGAGCCCTTCACAAAACCGTTTTAACTTCTGACACCAGTGTTACTGCGTGAGCAGTGTATGTTAGGCTTTTAAAATGAAAGAGAGCAGTTAAACGGACAATATGTGTATTTATTGACAGTACGTCTGTTCTTAATCAAAGCTCTAGGCAGACTGATGTTACAAAAAGACAGTGCTAGTTGTCACAGCAACCAGCACGTCACTTATTCATCAGTCTGGAGCAAGCGGGCCAAGGGTAAGGGGGTGTCTTCGTAACAATACATATGAAAAAAATAACTCAACTTATCTTACCCTAAAGACATAGATACGTTACATGAAAAAAATAACTAAAATTATCTTACCCCAATGACATAATTGAAAATAAAAAAAAAACTAAACTCATCTTACCCTAAAGACATAGATATGTGTGATAAAAATAACTAAAATTATCTTACCATAAGGACAATTGAAAATAAAAAAAATTAGTAAACTTATCTTACTTCGAGGACATGGATGAAAATAAAAACATAACTTGAATTAACTCATCCTGAAGACATAGATAGATATGAAAAAAAAAATTAACTCAACTTGCCTTCAAGAGATGGATCGAAATAAAAATCCAGAATTATCGCGACAAAACCCATCAATATATATGAAACGTAACAGTCACAAATCTGTACACGTGGTTATCATATTCATGAGAATGTTGAAAGAAATACTGCATTTAATGTGTTTTTCAGGTAATTGTCGGTGTAAAGGGACGCTGAAGTGCAAGATCTTCCAGGCGAATGCTACTCCAGACAAAATTTGCCTGGATTGCACAATTACAAAAGGAAAAGGCAAATGCGGAACGCGGCCTCTACGTGCACCTATACGACAACGCCTTGGTAAAGAGATGTGCACAAAGTCAGCCGTCGTATGGCGGGCAGAAATGGCAAACAAAAGAATGCGACCGGGAGATCCAGAGCCACCTACCCTATACACGCAAAAGGCGCTCAATAACGCCAGATATGAATACGAGTTGTCACAGTGCCTGGACCCCGACCCGATCCGTGCGTTAGCCATCATGAAGTTGGATTTGATGCAGGGAGTCATCCACGGCATAGGGTTTGATCCGTTCTTCGTCCGATACTGGTCAGGCCACCAGTTGCACGTGTACAGGGACTTTGCGAAGAAGGAGCCAGCGTGCGTCTACGTTGATGCGACTGGTAAAATTTTGCAACGAATCACCAAATTGGATGGAACGACAGGGAGCCATCTGTTTCTGTACATCATCGCTGTGCATACCAGATACGGCCAATTCACCGCATCACAGGCTATCCATGAGAGGCAGACAGCGATCTGTATTTCTGATTGGTTAACAGAATGGGCGACAGCAGCAGGAATACATCCGAAGGAATTCGTGTGCGATTCCTCGAAGGCGTTGCTGATAGGTGCCATACGCAGCTATACAGGTCACGCAACGATTGAAGAGTATGCGAATGCCTGCAACAATAGCGTTTTGCCAGCATGTTACGTGCGAATTGATGTGGCACATTTTATAAAGATGTATGCCAATTTGCTGAAAAATTCGCCGAAACGGATAAAAATTTTCTACTTGGCCGTGCTTGGGCAATTTATACAGGTTCGCAACATCGCAGATGCCAAGAAAATGCTGACATCTTTATTAACAATTGCTCGAAGCGAAACTGACGGTAATTTACCTTGTGGTGAGCTCACGCAATGCGAGATTCGTCGAAATGCATTGAAAGCAGAAATCGATCCTACCAGTGATTCTGTCGACGAGGACGCCGATTCGCCTGCTGATATTCAACCAGGGTTGGAAAGTATATTCCATGACGACGATGTCACTCCCAACTCCTGGCAAGCTTGGGGTCAAGGTATTGATCTGGAAGTGAGAAACGGACTAGTAGGTCATAAGGGAGATCGTGACAATGCCCATTACTCACCGAAATTCGCAGATCGGCTACTCAAAGACATACGTTTTTTTCCGTTGTGGTCATGTGTATATCGTGACCGATTTGGATACGGCCGAGTTCCAGCGAGCAGTGCATCCGTAGAAAGCGAATTCAATATCATAAAAACTCATCTTCTCAGAAACGTCACGGGGCCACTGCGTGTAGACACGTTCGTAGAGAAGCACATTGAATTCATCAACGGACGTACCAAGATCATTGATGCCAAAGCAATGTCTTCAACCGCTGACGATCTGGATACTACAGATAGTATTGCAGATGAAAGGCACCGTAACTTGAATGTACGGGAAGTAGTGGACACTGATAATGTTGTCGGACCAGTTTCTGAAATCCTCCATGCTGTTGCCGAGAAAGACTCTGTCGTGAAAAATATGTCTGACAATCTTGAAATCACCGCTACTGGTACGATTGACAACTGCGTTCTAAAGGTTCGACAAACCGTTTCCGAAGAAGACTGTGACGGAACAAATATGTACAGTGGTCCTTTGGATATTACTTCATCCGATACGTTTGACAAACAGTTTCCTGAATTTTGCAAAGGAGACTGTGACGCAGAGAAAATGTCCGGTGGTCCTTTGAATATCACCCCACCTGGGGTGTTTAATGAACCGTTTCCAGAATTCGGCAAAGCAGTCTGTGTCGCAGCGAACACGTCCGATGCTTCCTTGGAGATCATCACTACTAGTCCAATTGCGGAATCTTCTCCAAAAGTTTGTCAAACCGTTGTCAATACATCCGAAGCGCAAAATACCAGTACTACAGGCTGTGCGTATGCTTCCGCACTTCCATCGCAACCTGGGGGCAAGAAAGGAAACTTAGCGAACGCAGAGAAAATGTCCGGTGGTCCTTTGGGTATCATCCCACCTGGGGTGTTTAATGAACAGTTTCCAGAACTCGGCAAAGCAATCTGTGATGCAGCGAACGCGTCCGGCGCTTCCTTGGAGATCATCGCTACTAGTCCGGTTGCAGAATCTTCTCCAAAAGTTTGTCAAGCTGTTGTAAAATAATCAGAAGCGGAAAATACTGGTACTACAGTCTGTGCGTATGCTCCCGTACTCCCATCGCAACCTGGGGGCAAGAAAGGAAAAAAAAACCTTTAAAATCTTGCGTCATATGTTCCGCTCCGCTCGAATCCAACGCTTTCAAACATGAGAAAAAAGGGCCTCTTGTATGTTCCGACTGTAATAAACTGGACAGTACTGCAAAAGTTCTTGCTTCGAGAGAATTCGAAGGCTGGGGCGGCTTTCCACAGCAAGCCAAAACACGGAGTTCCAGATACGTGAGGAAGAATCGTCGTACCTATGATGCGATATCGAAGGATGGACTCTGTAAAATACCAATTATGAAAAACGGGGGCTCAACAGAGCTGCAGGTAAGATAAAAAATTGTACTCTTTATTTCATGTGAACTTCTCCGTATGTGAATGCGAGCATTATTCGAGAGTTATCGAGATATTATCATCGGGTTTTAATATTTCTACGGGTCCTAATGAGAAAGAGCCACCTCACCGTGCCAGTCAGAAAAAAGCCATCTCACCGAATCTATACAAATTTCCACTGTCTTTCCTAACTGGCCCGGTGAGTTGGCTTTTTTTCATCACGACCCGTCGATTTAGTATTGGTTCTGCCACGGGGTTCACATTAATCGTGGTAAATCGTCCAGTTCAATGTAGCAAATAAACTTATTGGTAATTGCAACCAGACCCATCGCTTTCATTTCAAACTTGTTGATGGCACTTACTTTTCAATTCCCATGTATTGTTTGTACAGGCTTCAAAGTTGGGTAGTGGAAAATTTTCGTTCACTAAGACTTGTGCGTTGGACAGTGCAACGAATTCCATTCTCGTTGCTGCGTTTGATAGGCCGCAGGTCGAAAGAGCTGTGAATGATCTGAGGAGCAAGAATCAGTTACTCAATTTGGTAGCAGATATCATGGAACACGGTGTACGAGCCTATTCGTACCAGCTGAGGGCAAAAATTTTGATCGACGTACATGGCACCGCCAAGTCGACGGGAAATAACCATCTGGTCGATTGTGAGACTAATGTATGTCACGTCTTTAGCCTGACATTCAATGACACGCCAAGTGTCAAAGAGATTTCGCCATGTGCCAATGGGTGCAAATATGTTACAAAGCCACTGCGCACGATAAACGTTCAGCGCGAATACTTGTTAGATCCCACTAAATTCCAGAACGTTTTGCATCACGTGTTTGATAGCCGAAGGGGATACTGTGCCAAATGTAAAGCACCCACAGTTCATCAGATAACGGCTACTGGTAAGTCTTGATTCTAAAAACACCTTCATGCACAGCGTTTTTTGATGGGCAATTCGGCTCGCTTTCGTTTTCCTGATCAACTGTTGTATCTCGTGGTTTCTCTCTTTATCCTCCGTTCTATTTTCCTTATGACAAAATAGCATCAAGCTCTCGTTTCTTTACAATTACCTCAAATGGTTGATATTTACAGGTCCATTCCTGATAATGGAGATGGATAACGATGTTGGCTCCGTGACGTTGAATGACATCCCAAAAAGGTTTCCCGATCCGTGTACCAGCGGAAAGTGCCACTTCAAACTAATCGGGATTGTTGATTACACGGCGCCAATAGCAATCGCCAGACCTACTCGGACTATCCGTCCGGTAGGGCATTACACGACAATTTCACTGAGGCCACCAGACGCGTATTTCCGATTTGACGACACAAAACCACGATCCGATCCCGTCAGCTTGGATAGTACGTATCAAGCCAGACCACACGCGCTAATTTGGTTCAAGTTTGATCCAGAACCTGCACAATAAGAATGTATTAATATCAATATACGAAATATCTATACGGAGGAGGCTCTTACCGGTTTACACTCCCAAAATTATTTACTCCAATACTCATGGAATAGCAATATCAAGCCGATCTCCTCTTCGTCATCAGATGATTTTTGAGCGGTGGGTTGTAAGTTACACATGATAAGCATCGAAATCAGAGCAAACAAGAAATTCAGGTCATAAAATGTGGGTGGCTCAAGTATTCACGGCTGAACCGCATAACAGGGCATAACAGCTAAATTCTTCGTGCAATTATGGAAGATGAGAATTAGGATATGGCAGGGATTTGCCAAATCGTAATAATCGGCAGTAGTCAATTGTTTGGCATCTCGATTTTGCATTCTCATACCATTCGATTGGTTTTTCATGATACCAAGACAACTTCGTATGCTGAGTTAGTTTATATATGTAGACTATAGTATGTAGTATCCTGCTGTTTAGCTTGTTGAAGCGTTTTTGATGCATAGGCATAGATTTTGGTCCGAATAAGTAGGACACGCATAATTTAAAACATAACGAAAAACCACTTTCCTTCATTTTGATGAAATTGATGTTTTACCTGGAAACCCGAATCGACCACTACTCAGGATGACATAATGAGATCGGATGCTCAGATCTGGAAAAAAGTAAGTTAGGTTCATATGAAGTGCACCCTATATCAAACAGTACCTACACACTGAAATTAAAAAATAGTCATGCGACTAGAAATAAGATAAATTTGTCTGAGATAAAATAATGAGACTGCATGAAATAAGTATTATACAATGAGCTATCTTCCAAAAAAAAAGTTCGATGGATGAGAATGAAGCGCACCCTTAGCAAAGAGTACAAACTGATGAATTGTGATGAGTCTAAAAATAAGTGAATTTATGTAAGGTAAAACAATAAGACTATTCAGAATAAGTATCTAACAATGACATATCTTCGAAAACAGAGTTTGTTGAGTTCAAATGAAGTACACTCTTAATATCAAACAGTACAAACTAAAATTTAAAAATAGTTGTACGACTACAAATAAGATGAATTTATTCGAGTAAAAATAAAATAAGACTACTTAAAATAAGTATTATACGATGAGCTATCTTACAAAAAAGTTGGCTAGGTTAGAAAGAAGTGCGCTCTTCATAGTAAAGAGTAAAACTGACAGATCGTGATAACACCAGAAATAAGCTGATTGATGCAAGCAAGAATAATAAATGAAGAGACTACTTAGAATAAGTGTTACGTAATGAGTGATACGAGTTAAGATAAGAAAAATAGGCCATGTTCGAGAAATAAAATATTTGTTGTGAAGAACCAATAAAAGTTCAATTTAATACAATCTCGTTTAACTCTAAATAACCTCTCGAGCCCTGAGCGGCGTTAAGTGAATTTGTAGTTGATTATTTCAAATTACAATGAGTAATCTAAACGATAATTCATATAATGAGTATACAATTTGTAATTGATAATTGAAAAGAAATCAATTACTCTGGTCATTTGTAATGATACCGAAATCCATTCCCCATTCAAATTGTAATTTGTAATCGAATCGAAATGTATTACCCAGTACAGTTATTATTTGTAATATAAGTGAAATCCATTACGCATTACAATCGTAATTTGTAATTGATCTCAGTACTAAAATAACTGAAGTACTGAAAACTGAAGTGATTCATAATTCGTAATGGAAATTACAGTTGTAATTTGAAATGGAAAAGTAATCTGCAATCGTACCTTGTAATCTGCTGCCGCCCAGCACTGGTCCTGCGCTGTGTAACAACCAGCTACTTCGGAATAGCTTTTTCCATGAATAATGTCTCCTCGAGAGTGCCCTAGAAGTTTGCAGGTCAAAGGGTGTATAAGGGTGGGCCAAAAAAATTCTATTTCTTCATTTCCGCCCTAATGGCGTAAGCGTTATTTTTTTTCTTCAAACGAACTCTTGCGGAGACTCGTAGTTCAAATATAAGTGGTGTCTCACGAAACTTCTGATTTTTTGTAGAATTGAAGTATCAAAAATACTGACTTTGTGATCGTTAGGTCATAAATCAACAACATTGATTTGGTTGCCTGAGTCTTTTTTTAATGTGCCATTTTGTGGAATTGCCCTAACCAAGTGAGGTTCTTTTCTACACAAAATTTTTCTACACGGTGACTTTTCTACACGAATTATTCTACACCATTTTTTCTACACCGTTTTTTTTCTACACCAATTTTTTCTACACCACAACTGTTCGACACGGGTCGGTTCTACACAACCAAGATATCATTAATTGCCCCGCAAAATTTTGGTATCTTGGTTGTGTAGAACCGACCCGTGTAGAACAATTGTGGTGTAGAAAAAAACCGTGTAGAAATAATTGGTGTAGAATAAATCGGTGCAGAAAAAAACGGTGTAGAATAAATTTTCGGAGGGAATTTATTATATCCGGGTTGTGTAGAACTGGCCCGTGTAGAACAATTGTGGTGTAGGAAAATTGGTGTAGAAAAAAACGGTGTAGGAAAAATTGGTGTAGAAAAAAAAACGGTGTAGAAAAAATTGATGTGGAAAAAAACGGTGTAGAAAAAGAACGGTGTAGAAAAAATTGTGTAGAATAATTCGTGTAGGAAAGTCACTGTGTAGAAAAATTTTGTGTAGAAAAGAACCTCTTCCCAAATATTCACAGTTATCGCAATGCTATATTAAGACCTCAGACAACCCAAATTCCGAATATAACTAAGTACAGTGGAACTTCTGCATTTATATCATTCGCACTTGTACAGTTTTCTCGTTCATACGTAATATTTTTTTGGTCCAGGCAATGAATTTGCAGGACTTAGGTATTCAAATTCACCGTAATTCGCACTCAGACGTCATTTTCCCCATACCCATTACAGAACGAATAAATGTTTCACAGTGAAACATAGTGGGAAAAGTCATGCCTTTTCATGAAATAAGATCACCATGTTTGACCCGCTGGCTGCGAGATGGAATTCCGTGCTGCCTCGAGAAGGGAGAAAGGAACAAACTATTCTTGTTCAGTCTGTCGTTCAAAAGTGGTATGTATGGATCTGATATTTGAAGCTACCTTAACCGGAAAGATATAATGAATCATGGCAACCAAAAATCCTAAACTCGGAAAATGTAATTGTGAAACATCATTTCTCTCGAGAACACGCCAGAATGATTATGAAAATAATAACGGAATAGACATTTTTTCCGCGAAATCGTTTTTTTTCCATGATTTCGCGAAAAAATGAATTTTTGCGAAAAATATTCTTTTTTTTTTTGGTTATAATCCGCAGTGACATAGGAGAATATTTCAGCGAACATCTATAGTGGAATAACTCTCGCATCCATTGAAGAAAAAAACAAAACAAAAAACACAAGAAGCTTGAAAACAGTGAGAAGGAAAAATGCCCCCAGTTCGGCGCTAGGCTAACAAATTTTGATATGCGACAGACGCTGTTTCAGAATTTTTTCAGATTTTTAAATTATGTCGATCAATGTGACCATTTTCGAAAATCATAGACAATACATTTGGTGGCGAAAAGAAAACCCCAAAAACTGAGTACCTTTCAAAGTCAGAACAATCATATAAAAATATATTTATACTCGAAGAATTAAAAATAAAAATTTGATTTTTCTATAGGTTTTTTTCGGTCCCACCAAGGTTTGCACGCTCGAATAGAGCAAGAATCTCTCCTTGGTGGGTATCAATAATTAATTAATTTGGTTCGCCTCGTCCGATAAATTCAAATATGTGAATAATCTTATAAAAAATTCCGGACCAAATCCGAGAGGTCGAGGCTTAGACCCGGGTCGATTTGGCATGGAATGCCCCACATGCAATAGGGTAGACTGGGGACGGTTGTAACAGGGTACGGTTGTAACATTGTTAATATCTCTAAAACTAAGGGTAGGACATTTATATACCGCCGCCTGATAATCCGTGCAAGTGGTCCGAACTAGCACATTAGTAGTTGGCGGTCCTCCGTGCAAAGCGGAAGTGGGTAGCGGGGTCCATTGTTATTTTCGGGCCTAAAGTAAGTTCTTACAATCTTAGTTAAACATCGATAATTAGACTTCTATGACAAATCTTCAATTTTTCTTTTGTTCATATGTTTCCTTGGCCAATTCTGTGTCAGTATTCACAGTATTTTGAGTTGATAGATTCGACAGAATAAATGAAATTTTGACTTGAAGTAAAAAAACTCGTCTGGGGTCAGTTGTAACAGTTGGTCCGGGGACAATGAAACCATTTGATGGCGGATGATTACAGCTAACGACATATTCCTTCTCCTTCTTTTATTCAAGCATTATCGTAGTTTACGTTATGAAATAATAATAATAATATAAAGAAAACATTATATTTATAAGATTTTATCCAAACGAAAATATTCGGCCATCAAGAGGTGATGAAAAGTTATTTTTATATTTTTTAGTTCCCGAAACACGTATTCCTTATGGGAATGTCTGATACTAATCATCAAAATCTTGATAAATAATCTAATTTTGTGAAAAAATCTTGTGTTACAACTGACCCTGGGGTTGGGGTTAGTTGTAACACTTTTCCGATTTTTTTTGACAGGCTTATACTTTTTTTCTATTTATGCTAAAGAGTCCTACTAAGCGCCATTTTTTCAGCAATTGAATGCTCTTTGCTATGGTATTTGGAACATTGATGTGTTCACTGTAGTTTGAGCTCACTGAGGGCAAAACCGAAAAATGTTACAACCGTCCCCAGTCTACCCTACATGCCATACTGTGTGCCAACTATATGGCCGATATTTCCCTAATATATAGCTACACAAGTATGTTAAAAGGAGATGAGATAGAAATGTCACTGACAAATTATTTCAATAATAATATTCTTTTATTTCAACTGAATGAAGATATCATATTGATTGATCTAGCCAGTGTAGAGTATAACCCAGCCTTGCCCATTTGATATTCGTGAATTGTAGAGTAATAGTTGAGTAAAGCAGATATCGAATTCGACATCCTTACCTATAGTAGTTTTATTATATTTCGAATGTGTATTTCTTGCGTGTAGCACTGTTTGTAAATGTATACCAATTATTGAAAAAACTGATGAGAAAAATTAACGGACGATCCGGGAATCGAACCCGGGATCCACGGATGCTTAGCCGGAGACTTACTCCACTAGAACACCTTCTTCGCCCATAGATCACGTCAATTCTTCTCATCATATACTAGCTTTTTTCTGTAGGTCTTGTATTGGTTCTTAGTGCTCGAATTTTAATTGAATGTGTATTTCTTGCGTGTAGCACTGTTTGTAAATACAAGGCAAAGTCGTGTACATTATTGCTTTTGCCTTTGAACTATGACGGGTGTGTCACCAGTAGGACTATTCATTCACATGTACACCGCGGCCTTTAGTTGCATTTATATTAATAATAACGACGGGTGTATCGCCCCTAGATGTAAATTATTAATGTAATCAATTGTAAGTATATACCAAGTGTATGTAAGTGTATTTATTATTTTCCATTGACATAATTGCGTTCATCGTGAATCATTTACCCGAAAACTTTTTTCTCTACACCAACTGATACGGATTCCACTTCATGGGATTGCATGATTTCATAGAACAGATAGATCGGTAGGTCGAACTCAGCACAACGATCTCTAATCAAAAAGATTCGTCGAGGAATTCTTTCGGTAATATTTTCATGAACTTTTTTCGATTCAGTTGACCACCGAGTTTTTAATGATTACTCGTTCATCCTTCACTAATCGATCATTTCCACGAAAATAATCAGCCTAGTCTTTCACATTACCGATATTTTCATTGATTATTTTTTATAAATTCATAATTTTTCGAAAAATTATTGACTACTTTTACCTCATTGATACATTTTCTGAAAATTAGATATTCAATTCTCACTATAGAATTTCAAATTGAATGATAGATTTTCGGAGTATGAAAGATTATCAATAGTGTAAATATTATCAATAATAAATATTTGTAGGCTCAACCAATATTGGACAGACGAATATATAATAAATATTTGTAGGCTCAACCAATATTGGACAGACGAATATTTTTAGTTTTGTTAAACTAGATTTGCAAGTTTCGAAACGATAGGCAATTTATCATTTTCGCCGATCTCCGCATGTACATACACAGGTACATACTTTCACGTTCAGGGGAAGTACCTGAATAGCATGCGTGAAGAATAGGCGAATTTCAGGAATCATTTTTGCGGAAAGTATTTGATCCGAATTTGGTTTATTTGAAAGAACATCTATTGCTCACAATTTTTTCTATGTATATTCATTGACTGGGAGCGCTGTTATCATGGCCGGCATGAAAAGTGTCACACGCTCGCACGGTTTTCGGTGCCAAAAATATTACGAAAATGGCTGGACTGATTGCTTTTTAAATTCTATACAATGTTCTTGGACATATTTTCTAGTACTTCTCGAAGGATTTTTGTTTTTTGAACAATCACTTTTTTTTATCGAGCCAGTAAGATCGGAAATTAAGGTCGGAATAAAATAGTATATCATGCTTCTTGGGAGGAAAAGACGCCATTTTCACCTCGTGGTCGTGCTGCGCTCACTCGGCTCACTTCGCTCGTTGGCGCTCTTTAGTAGCATAATATACTATTTTTTTCCGACCTCAATTTCCAACCTATTTGGCTTAATGAAGAGAAAGTAATTGTGAAGAAAAAATTTCACGAGTACTACAAAACATGTTCAAGAATATTGTGTAAAATTTTCAAAACAATCAGTCCAGTTTCGTAATATTTTTGGCACCGAAACCCGTGCGAGCGTGTCACACTTTTCATGCCGGCCATGATAGCAACGCTCCCAGTCAATATAAAAAAAAATTGTAAGCAAGCCTCAATAGATGTTCTTTCCAAGAAAGCAAGGGTGAATCAAATACTTTTTGAGAAAATGATTCCTAAAATTCACCTATTTTTCACGCATGCTACTCAGATACCTCTCCTCAAAACCGACTGTTTCCAACCCTCTTCCGAAGAACTGGTCACTTTTTATATGGTCGTTCACTTTCAGTGTGTGGTCAAGGTAAACGAGAGCGGGGCCAGAAGTTACAGGGGTAAGTTGTTACAACGCTTATTATTTCCTAACTATAGAAGATGGCACCAAGATTTGGACGAGAACAACTAGGACAGAGTCTTATCTGGTCGTTTTTGTCTGAACCTTGCAGCCAGCTTTCATAGTTAAGAAATCATAACAACTCACCTCTGTAACTTTCAGCCCCGTTCTCCTCCACAACAGTCGGCCCTCCATAATAACAGTAGTCTATAAGCACGTCTGCCCTAGCTCTAGTGAGAGAGTTAAGAGCATGCTGGAGTCAGGCTTTACCGACCGTACCCGGTTTTCACTTGTTTTCACTGATAGCAAAGCCTACGCGTCACGAACGCGGAAAAGGAATTAATAGCGCAATTCTATATTGAATTCCGAAGATTTATATTGCAAAACTTCTTTATTTCCTGTCTCGATTAGTGCATGAAATAAAGAAGTTTTGCAATATAAATCTTCGGAATTCAATATAGAATTGCGCTATTAATTCCTTTTCCGCGTTCGTGACGCGTAGGCTTTGCTATCAGTGAAAACAAGTGAAAACCGGGTACGGTCGGTAAGGCCTGACTCCAGCATGCTCTTAAGGGGACACGCTAGCTGATTTACACTTGGCATTTTCAAACCCTACTCGAGCAGCCAAAACACATTCGATTGATGTGAAATTGATATCAGTGACGTAACAAAATGGAACGAAGGGCAAGACGAATTTTTATTTCCGAAAATCGACAAACAAAATTACAGATTTTTATCAACATTGTTCTGTAATGAATAATTATTGTTTTTGGCGTTTACCTCTCGAATGGACGAAAAAAAAATTCGTCTTGCCCTCGGGGATGATGTATTACAGTGACTGACATCAATACACGTGATATTTATCAAGAAACAACCGCTAGACTAGGTTTCGAAAAAATTGTTGATAACCGTATATACATTTCGCAATGACACTTCCAACGTCGAGGTATTCGGGTAAAGAATAATGTGGAGAATAGTACCCTGCGCGCTGCTAGATGGCGCAGCAAGAGAATTTATATTCTGACGAGTGGCGCCACTCGTGTCTCATATGTTTGTTCAAATATGCTAGGATGTAATGAGTCCAATCCCTAATCATTTTGACGTTGAATAAAATTTTCAAAATCCATCACTTGTGAAAAATTGAATAATTTCTTTCACGCAATGAAAATATAATACTTTCTACGATGAATGGTCATCGACTGGTTTAATTGAATATTCCAATTACCATTTGTCAAGTTCCTCAATACTGGTTTTTATTCGTGATGATCATTGAAATCATGCAAAGTTGATAATAATGGTGTCATTGACCGCGGAAGAAAAATAAAATCCAACTGGAATCGGATACCTATACCGATGTGCAGAAATTTTGTCATACCAGCAATTTTCTTCTCAAGTAGTTATTGTGATAAAAAAAAAGGAAGGAAAAATAAAACAGGTATTCACGATTGAAATATAATGAGTACATTTTCCATTTGTTTGTTTGTTTTTTGTTTTTTGTCAACTTTATTAAATTCATCACAAGTTTGCAATTTACTGTGATACATGACAATTGTATCAGTACATTGCTTTTGTCCGTCAAAAACATTCTGTTCTCAGCCTGCTTTGGTTATTGTTTACATGGTTCACTCTTTATTCAGTCTCCTATTTATGTAGTATTTTGTTTTCAGTGTTTCGTACAGAGAGTATCATCAATTGAAAAGTCACTTGACCACAAATTTCGAGTATGAAATTTGGAGAGTATACTAAAGTTAGCTGAAATAAAATTCCGAATGTATAATTCATTCAATTGGAGATGCGAAAATGAGTGATGGCAGCAAATATCAAAGCCTCATGTTATTCACTGCAATGTATACTTGCGTTATACTTATTGTTAGATAGTATCATTGGTATAATATTGTGGATGCATAAAAACTTGGCACTTGTCTGCGTTGAAAGAATTGTTAAAAAAAAAACGAAAAAATATTAAATAGTATATTATGCACCTAAGGGCGAAAAGTTGTTTTTGACGAGTGCGAGGTTGTATCACGAGGCGAAGCCGAGGGATACAATCGCACGAGCCTAAAACAACGTTTGCCCTGTGGTGCATACGATATTTTAGACACCAAAGGAAAATAAAGTGGTTTTTCCGGCTGGAACAGGGCAATAAACCGCCGTTTATATCCCTGAGGTGTATAATAGATACATTTTACATTAGGCAAGCTCGTATCGTAAAAAGAAATGTGCGACAATTACAGATCTGCCATCCCAAAAGATTCTGAAATAATCTTATAAAATAAGATTATAATATAAATTATAACATTATTTTTGAAAGCGTACACAGAGGACGACTTTTGGTTGCCACTTCTCACAGATTTCGAAATCAAAGCGACTTAAAAAACCGTCTAACATTGTCAGGGTGATTTGGAATTCGTGACGAGTATTCCCTGGAATGAATCGGACCAGTACAGCTTGATTCAAAAAATTCTTCGTGCTCCAAAAATCATGCATATCTTAACAAAGTTCAATAATTCACTTTTTTTCAAAGCACTTGCAAGGTTTCAGTCACACGGTTCATCCGATTATGTCTCCGAAGAGCAGTTATTCATCGTGTGAACGAGGGAAATTGAGAAGAAAAAATCTGTGACAAGTTATGGTCAGTTATCGAAATTTAAGGCAAATCTGGTCACTCTTTTGCTCATAACTTGGTCCAAGCATTTCTTTTTCTCAATTTCCCTTGTTCACACGATGAAGAATAGCTCTCCCAAGAAAATCAGACGTCAAAAGTCCATTTTTCGATGTGTAATGAACTTTAGATAAGATATGAATGATTTTTGGAGAGTATGGAGAATTTTTTGAATCACGCTGTATTTGTCTTCAAGACTTATTCTCTGTGTTTTCGTTTTTTTTTTTTTGTTTTTTTCTCTTCATCATTCTACTTGAATATAAATTTTGAAAGAAGAAATTGAAGAATATGAATAATTACTAAGCAAAGTGTGATCCCTGTGTGAAATACTCGAACCAAATTCTGAACGACCCTGTATGAGGTACATGCCGTTGCTTGGGCTAACAGAGGAAATAGAATCAGAGGCCCAAATGCTTTTGAAAGGTGTCCAATAGTCGCAAGTGGTACGCAATCAAGTTGAAACTGCATAGTTTCAACATAAACAGAATTTCAAATGAAAATCTGTTCAATTGGCGAATCTAGTCCTCTTCTTGGTCTAGCTTGTCTTCTTTTTCTCCGGTATGCCATAGTATTTCTTTCGCTGTGGTCGCAGGTGCTGCAACTTTCGCTGCGCTTTTCTTCTTACGTGTTTTCATCAGACATCCCGTGCCTGTTTCAACACGCAGCGAGGCATCATCAGGGTCGTCCATGACCCTATCTCTCCGGAGACTGAAGGATACACGTGTGAGAGTGCAACGAATAAAAGCTATAGTTGTGTCACACTACAAATGTCATCTGTAAAGTGAAATATGTGAAGTGAGAACGAGTTATCAAGAAATTCGGCTGTACTGTTTTTTGTGAAGTCAAGTAAGTATCCGTAGCATAATCGTTATAAATTAGAAACAAGCCATCACTCGACATGGTGTAGTCGAGAGTGTTCCCATTGGATCGAGTCATTTGAGAAAAAATACTGAAATTTTTTGTGTTCCACGTTTCAACGTATCTACCCATCTGAAGAAGAATACCTTATTTCAAATTTACAACATTTATCGGCAGTAGTCATCTGCAGGGTATCTCATTTCAATTTTCCAGCTGATTTATCTCGGAAAATACAGCTCCGATCAAACATTGAGTGTGATGAAACTTTGGGGGTTCGAAGGGGGACGTTAAAAAAATTTTAGTTTTGAATCAAAATAAGAAATGGTGGCGTAAGAATGGCCAACATGTTTTTTTTTTCAATGGAAACATGACTGTTTCCTTCTACCAAAAAATTTGTCAGGTAAAAAGTAACAACTTTTGTAGGAAATTCTTTTCCATTGAAGTCCATAAGTTTGAGGTGAGAACGCTAAGCATGTGCGTGGGCGTGCGGAACACTCAAAAGAATTAGGCCTCTGCGGCTTGTCAACGAATTGTGTTCGCACCTCAAAATTATGGACTTCAATGAGAAAAAAATTTCCTACAAAAGGTTTCAGTTTTTACCTGAAAAATTTTTCGGTACAGGAAAAAAGTCATGCATCCATTTTTTAAAAACATGTTGGCCATCCTGACCCCGCTATTACTTACTTTGGACTAAAACAAACAGTTTTCTCACCGTCCCCCTTCGTACCCTAGAAGTTTCAATGTACTCAATGTTCGATTGGAGCAGTATTTTCCGAGATAAATCAGGTGGAAGATTAAAGTGAGATGGCCTGTAGAGGCACCTCACATCAACACGTTACAACGGCTAAGAGTAGCAAAATTGTTCATGACTTGCTCTTCCAGCTGAATCTATCTCTTGTATCCACTGCATGTGTGTATGGTGTCTCGACTTTCATAATCTTGATATGTCTTGCACGCTAACGCTCTAAATAATCGATCTCTTCGGTTAGCGAATCAACAACACTTTTACAAACATAATGGACCTGTTGTTAAACTCAGGTCTCTGTTTAAATTCTTTACAGTTTGTCAATATTCGGCATAGGAACTCATGATTATTTTGTCACCTGCGTCTATCTCTTGCTTTGATGCATGTATCAATGACTCGTGTCCATGTATTGATCAGTAATCATTCATTTTTCACTAGTTTGACTTCTACTTTTTGATAAGAACAGCAAATCGCCACTGAAACGTTGAACAAGCTAGTGTTCGTTTTTTTTTTTAGTTACCTGACTCGATTCGAATGAAACAATTTTCAATTCACAGTTATCGTCGAGAACCATAATGTTTTCACGATGAACGTATAGTTCTTGCCAGCTGTAGCGTTGGCTGAAGATTCGGTTTTTCTGTCGCTGGAACAACTGTACGGACTGGAATAAGGCAGCAGCTGCGAAGTCTGCCCACACTATCCATGAGAGTCGCGTCGCTCCGTCATTTGTATTTGGCAAAGCTGATTTTTGAGATCTAAAAAACATGAAAATGAATAAATTCATGCATAAGGATGACCTAATTCAATCGAGCAGAGTGACTCATGCTTTGACTTCGTATGTGAATAAAGCGCGATAAGACACGTAAAAGATGAAAGACAGCAAACCTTCGAGGACGCCGATCATTATTTGCTTCTGCAATCACCCTGGTACGTCGTGATTCCCAATTTTTCCCAGGAAATGAAGGTCGGGTGTGTTTGGGTAGAGGCGTTCGTTTTGGCCAAGATATAGAACCGATGTAACGAGCAGTTCAATGTAACAGGCATTTCATCTCGACCTTGACAATTACCGAAGAAATAAATATTTCACAACAACAAAGTACTCATGGTTTTGCTCCACAACGCGTGCTGAATATAAAATTATTTGTAAAGCATTGCGTCGCAAAAGGTTCCATACACTTTACCCTTCACCGTCACATTATTTGAGAATTTTACAGCCGTCCCACTACGTGGATTCCATCCAGTCAGTTTTTAAAAAACGATAACTATCCGAAATATTAAAAAAAATTAAACAACATGCTCTAAACCTTCTGGATCATCTACCAAGAATCGACGTTTGGAAAAAAAATGCGGCTCGAAAATAGACATTCATGAAGAGGTAAAAGTGAAAAAAACACGTTTTGGCTAAAAAAAAATCATGACTTCGTTGATTTTTTATATTTCCAACTAAAATTTGAAGAAAGTCCCGTTGGAAGCCAAGGACTGTTGGATATTTACGCTCAAAGTCGGACGATGGGTTGATTTCACCTAGTGTAACTGTGAAGAGTTAACCTAACCTCAGAATTCATGTATACGACTCCGAGAGCTATTCACTACTTCACTCAACATTTTTATGATCTCGTATGACTCGACAGTATTCAATCATCGAATTGTAAGATTTGTGCAGGAGCGACTTGGATGGCTCATTGAAAGATGCAACGAAATATAATCAATTTTTTTTTTTACCAACAGTTATCGGCAATACGCCATGTACCAAATACATTCTATTTTGGCTAAAGCTGGGTAAAGCTGTGGTTCTTTCTCACTTGATGAGAGTAAAAATATCATTAATTGTTGTTTAATTACCTTACGATAGACACGTACCCCCACGTTGCGATGATGCTTATCACGCTTCACGGTCAACCCTAACCAACAAATTTAGACCGCATAGCAGGCGGCAACGCTCGTCATACGCTGTGACATATGTTATGCGCGGGAACGATTCGTCGGCATTCAGTGGTTGTCAGTGGTGGTTGTATCAGTGGGTTGTATTCAAAAATACGTATGCAAACATTGCTATGGACAACATAGATTATTTTTATCCGGTATAGGGATATTGGAAATTCGGATTCTCTTCAAATCAAGTCCTTATTTCCTATGTTCAAAGAAAGTAGCACAAGGCAATAATTTGCGGATTTGCCTTGATGTCAGAGATCATGACGTAGTACGTATACGAGTTTAGTCACTGTGACGACTCAAGCCACATTCATTTATTATTAATGAAATCGTCAGATAATGAAAAGTTTCGAATATCGCATTTTTTACATTCCCGAATACTGAGTCAAGATCAAAGAGGGAAATCTCTTCGGAAGTGATCTATATTTAATCGTTCAGTTGGAATGTATAATGATAATTCCAAGTGGACAAAATAATGAATAACGTGGCTATAGGCATATATTATGTTTTTATATTATATGTATATTTATCTGTTTCATAAGGAAATACAAGAATTGACTTTCACCAGTGGATGAGGGAAAAATGTGCTTCGAAGGCGTGATACGATATCGAATGTAAACTTGTTATTCCAGCTAAATCATAGATTTTCAGCATCAGATAACGTTTTATTCAGGTCAGTCTGGACATTGTCTCGATGAAATTGGATAACATCATACGATTCCACATACCTATTCTTATAAGATTTCATCTGAGTTCTTAAATTTTACAGGATCGGATGAAACTATTCAAAATAATAGAATACATTCAATTTCGTATAATTTATTTGAGACAAAATCAGGATTGAATAGCATATCATTTTTTACAATCGTATCTGATGGCAACGCGCCCTGAGGAAACAAGTCATTTTATCACGGCGAGTTGTCCAGAATAGAGGTGATTCAGAAAGGACTACAATATCGACGTGTCCTAATGAAAAAGAGCCAACTCGCTGTGCCGGTTAGAAAAGAGCCAACTCGCCGTACGGTTAGAAAAGAGCCAACTCGCCGAAACACAATAGAAATTTCTATAGAATTCGGCGAGTTGGCTCTTTTCTAACCGTACGGCGAGTTGGCTCTTTTCTAACCGGCACAGCGAGTTGGCTCTTTTTCATTAGGACACGTCGATATTAGTATACACGATGTTTATGTTGACTCTGGCCATACTTCTAGGGTGTGTAGGGGCTATCTAGACAAGTATTTTGAGGTAAGACACCCATGGTCAGAAAATCGACCCACCAGTTTTGGAGGGCTTTGAAAGATTTAGTACCGCACACTGGATTGTAGTGTATTGAATCAGATGTGATCACGTTCGACCCAAATATGGTTCTTCCATTGATTTGTTATCCTTCTGATTGTTTATTGTTCTCTCCAAAGTTTATCGTTCTGTTGATCTTACAAATTACTTGTGCAAGATCAAGAGAACGATAAACTTTGAAGGAAAAAAATTAACGATAGAAAAAATTACAAATTAATGAATCACATCTTTTTCTTTGTAAAAGGGTTAACCCCCGTGAACTATCTAAAATAAAAAATAAATAAAATAAATATCTGATTCATTACGTTACTACCAAGGGCGCGGTACCATATCCTTCGAAGCCCTTCACAGCCGTTAGGATGAGTTTCCGACCATGGGTATCATACCTCAAGATGCTAGTCTACGTAGCACCTACACACTCTGAAGTATGGCCAAAGTTAACATAAACATCCTGTGTAGCTCTGCATACACTTTCCATAGCGTCTGCAGAGTTACGTCTGTACTCGGTGCCCAGTCAGATATCTCTTTTTCCATAGGACCTGTCAAACTGCTACACGGTACGTCAAGTTTGCGGTAAAGTTGGGAAGTATGATAGATAAGGCAGTGGACATGGTGTTGGCCCGTTTAAAAAATAAGCCATCCCTCGGTGCCAGTGCGTCACTAATATTCTTGTGGAGGTACGGAGCCACATTCGGCGTTGGATACAGTGGCAATTGTTCCAGCAGGGGCTGATGCGGTTCACTCTTTTTCTCCTTCTTCGCCGATAACTTTCCCTCCGCTGTTTTTTTAGTCTGCTGCAAAAACATACAATTCAATGCAATATTTATATCCAATTTAATCATGGATCATGAACATTCTCACAGTAGTATGCATTTTTTTTTTGGTCCACGATATTTAATAGAAGAATACTGAAATTGTCAATAAAATCTATCAACCTATATATTTATATCCAATTTAATCATGGATCATGAACATTCTCACAGTAGTATGCATTTTTTGTTTGGTCCACGATATTTAATAGAAGAATACTGAAATTGTCAATAAAATCTATCAACCTATATATTTATATCCAATTTAATCATGGATCATGAACATTCTCACAGTAGTATGCATTTTTTTTTGGTCCACGATATTTAATAGAAGAATACTGAAATTGTCAATAAAATCTATCAACATTTATTCCCGCCATCACCGAAAGGACTAGTTAAAAAACGAAACTCTACGTTTCCGTGAGCACTGTATTGGTGCCTGTGTCAAAAGCAGGTTCCATATTTCTACGGTGACAATCTGAGCTCAGGAAACCTCCCGCAAGTCACTGTTACTTCGATTTGCTACTGTACATTTTCAATATTGCCCAAGTTTTCCAACCAATTTGTAAAATATTGCGACTCCGTAATTCGAAGAACGTAAGCGATGGCTTAGAGATAATGATTAAAATATATGGTCAAATCAAAGTGGAATTCCTGCGACACCGAAAGACTGATAATAAATAAGTGTCACATAATATCGAATATCAGTCACAGTAAGAAATCTGGTTATATCCTCATCCATCGACTCGTGTACATTATTCCCTGAAAAGCTTTTATTTTGTTGGCGTCACATCCTCTTCGCCATCCTTGCAATGCACCGGTGCCAGTACCAGATGCGTAGGCGCAGGTATCGGCAAGCTAGCCAACCATACCGCTAGAGTCGCGGGTACAAGCAGTCCCAGAAGCAGTACCACAGAAGGCGCAGGTAGTGCTAATCGATGCTGGTGAGCTCTTGGCCCCTCTGTACGTATCGCATATACCCATGAGTAGATGCGTGCTCAACCTTGGAGAATCACACGATGTGTCACGTTGCACTGCATGTAACATGAAACAAAATTAGTAACTGTGAACGATTCTTGTTGAAGCATTTCCAGTCTACATTAGGAAATTACAAAAATTCAATTCGTGCGAGTTGCTCAAATTCGAAAAATCTGTCTACGCATCCGGTTTTTATGTCCCTCCGTCACAGATCTTGGCCAAATCTCTTGATCCATGTTCGACAAATGACTATATACCTCATTCAATGGTCGAATTCGTAATGAAGGTGATAGTTGTAAAAAAAAACACGCTGACAAAACGCTTCCCTTATTCCCCCTCTGAACATCGACCAATTTATCAATCAGGCTTTGTCTGAAATAACAGATTCGTGATCGGCGAGACATGTTAGTTCAATTTTCACGGCCTACTCCTGATTGTGTACACTCTATATTTCAAACCCTTCGTCACACAAGTTTTTGTAATGCTTCCGCCACACAAGTGGCGTTTATGTGTAGCCAGAATTTTTGTTTTATTCTAAAAAATCTGAAAAGAATTCATGAATACTCCCTAGCGCTGCACCAACGTGCTCCGATTCTCTTTAGAATGGAATACGTTGGGACAAGCGAGGTGCTCCTTCTCCAAGTTCCCTAGATATTCGAGCGAGACATTTCTACTGGGTCTCGAACGACCCACCTGTGACAGAAGGTCAATACCGGTAGATAATTACCGAAGTGTCGATGATAATTCAGAGAAACTTTTTTGGTAAGCCTTTGTCATTATTTTATGTAAGTATAAATTTAATGATCGACGCAAGAGAAGCACGACCTGCACGACGCTTCGATAGTACGATCGAATAAAGAGTAAACAACGAATTCGAGAAGCTAGGAGGTTATGTTCGTAAGATGATTGGAAATGAAATTAAATCGCGAAATGGGAACCTCGTGCATGACGTAGTTGCTATATTTGGAAATGTTCTACACACTTATGATAAAGCGACATCAGAAAAAGGAATAATAAATAAACTTTTTTTTCCAACGAATCGATGACCGAAAGTCACATCAGAATGATTATTCAGTGAGTTCATGATATCATGGTCTACAATGGGGTACCAGCGCGGCGATGCAACTAGACGTACTCTCTGACGTCACGCAGCAAAATCTTATGGGTGATCACGTGACGTCAAAGAGTACGCGTCGCGTCGACACATAGAGATCAGTGCTGGGTATCCTATTGTGGACTCACCTTGATTGATGATACCCGAACATGCCCCCCCGCGGCTACCGACCGGCCTGGTCTCAGACACGGATCTCGTGGCGACCGATGTTTGTTGGCCTGTTGGTATGATCTATGCCCATATACGGAGCCACGGAGGGGGCACGATATATTCCATCGGGCAAGTGCGAGACGCTCGGACTGACAGAAGAGCGAGTATACATCCCCTCCCTGTTGCTCACCGTGGTCGCTACAAAAGCCTTCGTAGCGCGTTGAACTGGGCTCGTCATCATGTTGGAGCGTGCATGGTGCATCTCCACTGACACCGTAGCTCGTTAGGCGCTCGGAGCCGCGGCATGACGTAGGCCGGACAAACAATTAGAAAAAAAAATGATACCATTCTAGGAAAAAATGGATTATCCGCGATGTCGAGTAAGATGTACGGTGCTACTTTTTACATGATTTGAAAAACGGAAAATTTTGTCCAAAAAATCGGTAAATATTCAAATCGTTCACAATAACTACGATATATATTATTTCAAATCCCGGTCTCGCCATATTTTTCCGAAAAGTTTGTTGCTTCAACTTTTGAATGCATTTGAATTCCAGGGTTTTTGCTATAAGAAAAAATATGATCTCATTACTTTTGACCAAACTACTGACACATGAAATGAAGAAGATACATGCAAAATCTCAATCCATTGATTTCTAACTTTCCTGGTGAAAATTCGCGACGAAAGCCAAATGTATGGTTTTCTTTCAATTCGCGATGAAAAAGAAAACTGAATAAAAGCCCAAGCAGCCCAATTGAGGTAGCACTGTCCAGATATGCTCAAAGATTTCATTGTTTCGTAATTTTCATTTCACGTTGCTTTGATTTTAAATCCATCATCACTTCAATTCTCGTTTAAAAAATGATTGAATTACAACCTCATTATTTATCCGTGAACGGGTGATATATTGAATAATCAAACTAACGATGCAAAATCCCGATTCCTTCCGATAGCTATTCATATAACTTGTTATTCTTTGACAGATTTTAGCCAATACGAAATTACGGTATCCGTTAGAGTGACCGGGAGGGAGCCCATAACACTTTTTTTTGGTATCATCGGTGCGTTTTGGCCATTGTGCGAACCTGCTCAATTCAACCTTCAACTACACGGAAATGCCTTCGCCGAACAAAAATCGTGGACCAAAATAGGTGAACCAGCGAAATCACATGCAAATGTATATCTATATCGTGATTGTATATATAGATATACATTTGCATGTGATTTCGCTGGTTCACCTATTTTGGTCCACGATTTTTGTTCGGCGAAGTCATTTCCGTGTAGTTGAAAGTTGAATTGAGCAGGTTCGCACAATGGCCAAAACGCACCGATGATACCAAAAAAAAGTGTTATGGGCTCCCGGTCTATAACCGTCTGAACTTCTACGTCAGCGCTTGTCTACAACAAGAGTCGAAGTAAGAACAGACTGAGGTTTGTCAATTTGAAAAAACGCGTTTTTCACATTAATCACGGCATTACACAATGAATTGATGTATTGAAGGCCCACCACACACCCCCATCGGCATTAATATACCGATGGCCCTTCCTTTTGATATCAACATTTCTGTGAGAAATACTGACATTCGTCAGTTTTCAACAAAGTGTTCTCCACTTTTGAAAATGCATCGAAAATGAATGTATAGGATGGTCCTACCGTTCGATATCGACCTTTGCGCGAATTATGCTTCAATCACACGCTTTCGCGTCAACTGAATCACAACCTTTTTCGTTGTTTTGACATAACATTCGAGCTACAAGTATAACGTGTACGTATGACATATTCTCCTCAGAAATTACTATTCAGTCGGGAATAACACCAACTCCCTGATTTGAATTATTGCCGCCATACGCCGTCTCATGTCGATTGCGTTTCTCACGTGCTTCGGATTACTTGGATCCTCACCCAACGCTAGTGCGGTCGCGAACGCAGCTGCGTATACCCCACAGCTCTTACCGTCGGGTTGCCTTGCAACATCTGGGTAAACGATATCATTCATTCGTATCCTTGGATACCTTTTCCGAATAAAAGCTTTCTCGTGGTCGCGCAGTGCTTTACGCCCAAGACTATCGTACACGTAAAGAGTTGTTTGCTCGTAACGAATACAGCACCAATGTCGGAAATCAGGGCGGCCACCGATAATTAGGAGATCATGCTCCGTGTTTGACGGTTTCACCGCACCTGGGTAAGCGAAATCAAGTACCGAGGTGATATTGTAGTCACAATTTTCGGCAACGATGAGGAGAAAATATTGAATACTTGTATCTTCCAAGTAATTATCGGCATCGAGCACATTTGCTAAAACGGCTTCGGGTTCAATACATTGGATGTATTGTTGGTACACCTCCTCGTCTATCCGTTCTTGACCATTGTCCACGGCCACGCATGGAGTCGGAGATTCCAAGCGAGCGTCGTTGTTTGTACTTGACAGGTCAACGACTGTTTCCGAATCTACTTCCATAGATTCTAACGGAGGCTCGATTGCAGACGCTGCCCGATTTCGTGACAGCTTTCCGGCTCTTTTGGCTTTTTGCTCTTCTTGAGCTTGCAATATACGTTGCGGCTCGCGAATTTTCATATGCCTATTTTGCCTGCTATCGACGATTTCAGGAAGCATGCAGTCGTCATAAAATGCCGTCAATTTCCCCTCCATTTTGTCTTCCCAGAATTCATTATCCCGCTCTACTCTGACATGTTTCATCCCAAGCGGAGCCCATAGCGCGAATATACAGTACTCTCGATCAGTAACATGCAACTGACCTTGCACTTGATAAAAATGCTTATGATTTTTATTCATATTTTCGGTACTATTTTTCGCGAAAATATTCCTGTACAAGGCAAACTTTTCGATTGCCTCCCCGGGAGTATAACCGTGTTCCGCTGCTTTTGCCATATACTTGATCTCTACGATTCCGCGCCCGTCGTCGATGAGACCGTCTGGCGAAGCACCCAAAAACGCAAGAGACTGATCAATGAATAATCCACTGAGCGATATTTCGACGCCTAATTCGCGCGCCAGTTGCTCTCTCGCCTCGTTTTCGTGCTCTTTTCCGTCAGCTACATGTGCAACGTCGAGTGCTTTCGGATAACGAATCTCCTTCACTAACCTAGAACACGATGTGTACTCCCTCATTCGGCATATTTCACCGAATTTAGAAGCGGTTAGCATGTCTTTCCGGTACATGTGCCACATGTCGCAGTCACTTTGGTCCGCGGTCTCGCGTTCGATATCATCGCGTTTTGATTGACGCACACGCAGTTTTTCGAGGTGCTCCTCCTTCAACGCGTCGTACGTCTGCTGGCTCACGTCAGCCTGGCGACAGGATGGACCGTAGTCTTTATCTGTGCCACGACGCTGTCGACGTCGCTTTCTACCATTAGCGAGACGATGACGGTTTGTTCGCGCGACCTGTAATCGCCTGCTCCGTTCCATACCCTCAACTGCTCGGGGAACTCGCTTCCCAGCGCTCGCGTATATTTTTGACGTTACCGCAAGCGTGTTGTGCTGTACCGCTGCACAGTGTGCACGGAGTTCATAAGAGTTGCGTAGGCTATGATTCTCACGCCTCCCGCCGCAAAATCTATTGCCCTGAGAATGTACAGACTCAGCAGCATTAGTTGTTTTGTCTTCCAACAAAGAGTCCGCATTTTTCGCCAAACGGTTTACGACCTCGTCGATGATGCTCCAAAGACCGACTTCAGTGAGCACTGGGACTAGATTCGGCTCTGATTCGTCGCAGGGTCCGAACGACGAGTCACATCTATAGCGGTCACATCTCGAATGTTCGCCGAAGAAATGTCCCGGCATATGCAAAACGTCATACAAGAGACCTTGAACTTGTTCGTCTCGCGAGCTATCGTCGTCCGCTCTGTGGCGTTTTATAGCAGCCTCTACAAGCTTACGCATTTTGAAAGCGCTACTTTTGACGCGTGCACGAAGTTCCATTACCGAAACTGAAGACGGCTTTTTTGCAAACTTCGCCTCCGACGCATTTCTGATATGCCTACAAAAATTGCGAAGCAAGTGATTTTTACACTCTTTTTTTTCTACGCGAACAAAATATGCTGCGTAAGGATCTTTATCGAGTATAGTTTGATACACACTGCTATCTCCGTCACCGATAACAGTTCGATAAATTAATCCATGGGTTTTTAAGCTACTGGAAAACCCTTCAGCGATTATATCAGCTTCCATGCTCGTCGATGATAGATCATGACCATAGTTTTTATAGCAGTCGTGGATCGGTGGTTCTTCACCGCGGTTCGTAGCTTCACTGCAAATACAGCAATACTTGTTTCGGACTCCACAGAACAAGACACGCCCTGTCTGATAACCCACGATTACCGCATTTCCAGACAATGCATCGTATCTGCCCCCGCGGTAAGATCTCTTACCCCAGGCTCTGTCAACGACAACAGTAATGTACGGGATGCCTTCGGGAGTAACACGGCCCTCTTGTATAGCCAATGTTTTCTCCATTTCGGCCGAATCCCTCATTTCTTCGTCGCTGGCATTTTTAATATGCGGAGTTAGCGAGTCCCTGACCTTGCGATAGGTTGAATGTGACAAGCAACGTATCCCCATCGCAGCCAGTTGAGCTTGCATCGTCGCGAAACCGGTTCCCGCCGCCAAGCTACCACACACTGTCCCCTCGTGAATGGACATTTCATCGCTCTTATCTGGGAGAGTCCAGACACTGCAGTTAAAATCGCAAGTTTTACAACGAAGAAATAATTGCGATCGCATCCCAAGATCAACTTGCTTCCACAAGTCTACGTCTTTGATACTACAGGGACAATGAGGATTATGCCTGGCCATTTTTTCGTGCAATGTTCGCAGAAGATGGTTGACATCGACAACATGTCTGACACTTGCGCCCTCGGATTCTACATCCGAGATTGTGTCTTCTCCGTCTGGGTTTACGGATTCATTTTCTTGGGCAATGGGCGAATCACAGCCACTTTCGGTACGAAGCAGCTCATCAGCGTCATTGTCCCAAGCCTCGTCACGCATCTGTTGATTTACAACGTGAGGAGCAGCGCTATCATCGTCAAATCGAGTGTTTCTCAACTCAAGCATTGCTTGGTGTAAATCTGGATTATCAGTACTAGAACCTGCGCTAGTTCTTTTCGTACTGTAAGTTCGAATTGGTTGACCAATCCTTTCTCTGCGGTTTTCAATGTCTCTTTCAACATTCGCAGAACATGCGACTGGTTGTCTCGTGGTGGGTGCTGCAGCTCGAGGACATATTTCAGTCCCGGTAGAGTCCGAAAAGTCTTTCTCCGCCTGCAGCACTCCCACCGTACAACCAATCTTTGTCACTACACTATTGATAAAAATCCTATCACCTATACTGACCCGATCTTCTGGTTCTTCCGGGCGCTGGTCATCCGGATCCTGGTCCATAGCCTCTTCTTCTTGGCGCTGGTTATCCAGGTTAGCGTCCATCGGGTCATGTTTCCTCGCTCTTCGCTTCGCTCCTGGCTTCGGTCCTCGCTTCGCTCTTGGCTCCGCTCCTGGCTTCGCTTCCAGGCGCCTTCAATCATTTCAGCGCTTTATTAATCTTGTCGGATATTTCACAGATAGGCATGCTATCTTGACCATAATGATTTTCCCTCACCACTTTTGACCTGGTTCATAATTTTTCATACGTTCTATCTTCAAATCTCCAAACAGTTCGACAATTTTTTAAATTCGTTACAGAATTCACGACAATCCTTCGTTCCAATACGATCATTTCAGGCCCAATTCAAAAGTGGAAACAATCTGTCTTATATTCATGGTTGCATTATCTAAATAGTATATTACACACCTAGGGAGGGAAAGTCGGCTATTCCAAACTGCATGTGAGATTGACACCCGAGCCGAAGGCGAGGGTGGCAAGAACGCAGTTTGGGATGGCCTTTTTCACTCC
>JAEUYN010000364.1:0-34108 GCA_018257835.1 Euura lappo | reverse complement strand
TGTAACGTGGTGAAAGGATACACTGACGTAAAAACGTAATATAAACAGAAAGAAAATATTTGTGATAATAAAATTAAATAGAGAATAAAAAATCGAGTAAGCAATGACAGATACGCACGATTAGATGATTGAGAAAATGTATAAAAGACGAGCGATCTGCATCAAAGCTTACTTGAACCTGATTGGCCTGGCGCAGGCTTGAGAAAACGTATAAAAGACGAGCGATCTGCGTCAATACTCACTTGAATTTCGATAACTGACAAGCTAACATAACATAACCTTTCATCAGGATGTATTATCGATCAGTCTTCTACTACTCGACTGATACTCCTAATTAAAATCCCTTGATCACCTTTAAAAATTAAAAACTATATACATAGGATGTATTGTCAATCATTTTTAATGCTTGACCGATACCCTTATATAGTTTAGGATGTATTATCGATCAGTCTTCTACTACTCGACCGATACTCCTAATTAAAATCCATTGATTACCTTTAAAGATTTAAAACTATATTACATAATATACAGGATGTATTGTCAATCATTTTTAATGCTTGACCGATACCCTTATTTAGTTTAGGATGTATTATCGATCAGTCTTCCACTACTCGACCGATACTCCTAATTAAGATTGATTAATTATCTTTGAAGATTTAACTTGACCGATACTTCTAATATAATTATTAAAATCATTTTCTTTTATTATCAAGGGTAATAATATTGAAAATATCGTTATTCAAGTCATAATTTATAAGTCAGGAGATAATCTTGGAGGAGATTATAATTCAAGGTTAGATCCTTATTCCGTTATTAAATATAAACTCTTTGTAATGTTTGTAATTGTTCTTAAGTAATTAAATAAACGGAGATCATTATTTAACGATACTCCAAAGGTTTTTACCTAAATAAACGTCTTATGATTTTACCATCTAATTATCGAACTGTATTCTATTGATTTTAATGAATGTCTAGACCCAGGAGATTTCTCCAACACCCTAGAATAAAGAGAATACATTCCATCTCTCCGATTGGATAATTTTTTTAAATCATTGCTTTCGCAATTGGCGCCCAACCAAAATAAGATAAAATGAACTTTTAGCCAGAGTGTCACAAGATGAAGAGTCATTGAAATAAATGAAAAAGAAGCTACTTTGCGTCAGTTAAAGCATGAACACACTGTGTCCGTCCGCCGTATTGAGGTTCGCTTCTGACTCGTCAAAGTATCTCTAATCACTCAAGAATTGGACGCGGGCAATTAGATAACATTGGTATTTTCCCATCATACGAAGCTTCTGGCCAATTTCGGACTACGGCGCGTCCGAAATGACCGTGCGAAGTCAATCTTCCGCGGACTACGGTTTGGTGGGGACCGGTTGAAGATGCCGAGTTTTGAGGACTTTTCTCCACCAGGCCGTTGACAATTTTTCCCCTCTGGTTCTCTCGGGATCGTTGAAGTCTACGCTTATGGCTCCAAACTTTTGTCTATGGAATCGGGAAAAAATATTGAAAACATAAAAAAAACTCAATATAATGATCCCACTCACGTGTAACCAGAATCAAATTCAAAATCGTCCAACAGACTCCACATAGTGTAACTCCGAACGTTACAGTCGTCCTCCTTCACGGCTTCCAACATCGATCTCAAGTAGCCATAATAGTAATGAATTCGACCGTAATCGTTCAATTCACCATTGTCACCCCAACCGTTCTCCGTTACCCTTATAGGTGGATTGTTGTACTCCTTCTTTATCCAACGCAGCAGATTGCGAAACCCCCAGGGGACATCCTATAGAGAATTGTGAAAACGAGTCACGTGGGTTGCAGAGTTATCATAATTATTATTAAGGCTCTGCAATATCCGGATCACATATTTAAAAAATTATCAATTACGTATAACCACGTTGTAGTTGAACGGGGCCACTTGTGGTCAGCATCATAGTATACGCCTGAGTCGCTGGTGTATATCCCTCGCTTTTCGTCAGGATCAGGGGCAACGAGCGAGGTTGTGTAATGGTTCACGCCGAAAAAATCAGCAGTTCCTCTGTGAAGAAAAAGGAAAACCGATTCCGTTTCACCATCGATTTGGATACATACATGATTATTACTGTGCGTATACGAGTTTGGGAACTAACTTTATGCGTTTTATCCATTCGTCAGAAAACTCTGGCAGAACTGATTTTTTGCAACCCACGGCTTTACTGATCATGGCTAATCTCTCTTTCATTATTTTCGGATAATCGCCGTGATAGATGGGGTGATATATCCATCCGCAATCGAATTGAAAAGCGGTTTCCACCGACACAGTGTCATTCGGGTACACTCCTCTAAAATTGTCACAGCTAGGCCCAATGCTCACCTCGCCATGTTGAGTTGGACGGAACTCCTTATCGTACACGTGGTACGCCGATGCATGAGCTTTCAGAATATTGTGCATACAGAGGTATATCCCGGTTCGGTTCAGAGATTTGCCTGGAAATGTAAAGTCCTTAGCTTATTGGTTCATCACTGATGCACACTCCTTCGGTGTACGTTTGGCATGTTATGTCCGAGACTCAAGTAAATATGTTCCGATACCTGGAGCCAGATGTGGTTGCACATTTCCACCGTAAGCTCCGGTGCAAAATATGTTTGGTTCATTCATGGTTTGCCATATCTTGACATTGTCCCCTAGTCCTTCAAAAAGAATTCTCGCAAACGTCACGAAACGATCTACCATCAATTCGTTGGTCCAGCCTCCGAAGTCTTCCATATATTGTGGATGATCCCAGTGGTAGATTGTTACAATAGGCTGAATTTTATTTCGTATCAATTCCGTCACCAAGTTCTTGTAGTACTCGAGCCCTGCTTCGTTGACTTCGTTCGCGCAACCAGGTTTGACGACGCGTGTCCAGCTGATCGAAAATCGATAATTTTGCATCTGAAAGACGTGCAAGTCAGAAATATTCATCCCGAACGGTATCGAACTCGCTAATCTGGAACCTTACTCCAACAGATTTCATCAGTTGCACATCCTCTTTGTACTTGTGGTACGAGTCGCAGGCAATATCTCCGTTGCTCCCATTCCGTACTGTCTTTGGGTGAGTGTGCACCATTCGGTCCCATATACTTTCACTCTTGCCTGGAATTATTTACGTAGATCAAACAAATTTTCAAAAAAACTTCATTCAAACGTTATTCCTAAATGAAGAAACTCTCTCACCGCTGACGTTCCATGCTCCTTCCACTTGATAAGCCGAGGATCCAGCTCCGATCGATAGATGTCGGGGAATGACGAGATCATCATCTCTGCTGTCTGCAAGTCTACAATATTCGATACATTAGTAAATTATCATAGGGGTCATTATTACCCTGGCAAAACGCACCCCGCCAAGAACACGCAAATGATCGCAACTACCCAGCACTGCTTCATCATACAGCTGTGAATCAAGCAACCACCCGTCTCTGCATCTTGATTCGATTATTCATCATTTATATAGTCGACACGATACATTAATAACACTGCGTGACAAACATGATAGACATCACAACACATCGTGAGAACAATAAACAATAAATTTTTTCAGTCTTTCGTGAAAAATATTTACATTACGAAGTTGTTGCATTGAAATGTTAACCCTCAACTACGACTTTCAAAGCGTACAATGCGGCTGAGGTGGTACAGTGATGGGCGGAAACTGATTTTTTGTTAATAATGTCATAGTTTTACTCTTCCGTCCATGAAGCCATAACTTTCGAACAAGCTGGCAGTTGAAAAAAAATTCCTTCCGAAAATGTGCATATTTTTGTCCTCTTCCAGGCTATTCCGAGACGTAGTCGATTCTTCCGGAAATGCAGGAGTCATATGGACACAACGTGAAATAATCTGAACAAATTCGACCACGATTCTCACCATTTTTCTGCATATTTCGTATATTCTTTCGAACAGTCTACAAAATCTACCAACCTTATGAACTAGTTTTGTCAGCAGCTTGCGAGCTCTCGAAAGGAGGTTGTGGCAAAGTCTCTGTGAATACAACATACAAATTCGGGTTGTCATTCAGTTTGTGATCAGAAACTAGAATCATATGCAATCGAGCAATTTACTTTCATGGTGATGGATACTAAAAAATGGTTCACCGTACCAAACAAACGACGAATCATTATTTGACAGTTTTTCACATTTTTCTGATACTAAATCTTCCCATTGTCATTGAATACTACCATACGACTGATTTGACATCTGCCAGCTGTTTACTATTTCACTCAGTTTTTATCAGCATTATAGTTCCAGTTGACAGCTGCAGCTCAGCTGTAGGTATATTTCTGTTATCGACGATTATAGATTCATTGAGTGATGATAAAATATTGCTATTACAGTTAGTGGTGACATCGATACGACATTTTTCTCGTCTCGTCGAGATTTTCGAGATTTGCGTTATTATTGGTATTTTTTTTTTTAGATTTTTCGAGATTATTTTGATTACTCACCGTTTTGTATAATAATAATAATATTGAATGTTTTCACCGTATTTTCGGACAACATATTGGCACTCTCAAATAATAAGATTCCAAGCCTTACGGGGTTGATTTTCTTATCACCAAAAATCGACTGATAAAATAGAAAATATATTCAAGCAGTTACATAAAAGTATAATAGGATGCATCCATCCATCAAGTAGTTATATAAAAGTAGGAGTCATCCCGTATTTATTTCTTCGGTGATATTCTTTTTTTCCATCCTCCCAGCAACTTTTTGGAAAAGTTTATTTCATAATGTATAACTCAATTGCGAATATGAATTTGACCGCTTTTCAGAAGCTGAATTAAAGCCCTATTCATCCACCTTGTAGATTTTCACTGTGGTTACAATTCAGCCCAGTCGTTTCTGACAATCTCGAGAAACCCAGTTTCAAATACGAACTCGAAAGACCAGAATCTCGATGGTCCATAATCTCGAGAAATTAAATTTCGCACAGATGTCATCATCGTGTTTTTCGTTCTTGAATCAAAATTATTCGAAGCGATATGATAAATTGAGCTGAATTATTATCCATGAATCAAGAAGAATTGAGTCAGGAAGTCAGTGAATATACGGTGCATCGGTTTACCGTTTGAAATAAATATCTTTTCAGGTACGCTGATCATCCCGATCAACCGGATATTCAGATTGTCTCAGCAGAATCAGGTGACAATGGAAGTGGCGGGTTCTTCACGAAAAGAAACTTCGGACTCAGAGACGAGCTCTTTAAAGACTTATACCGTAATATTATTCTCAACAACAGAATTTACAGTGTAGTGGTCACTCTCTTGAACCAAAATAGCAGAGGCCATATCAAACTCAAAAGCGCCAACCCTCATCATGATCCGCTGATAACAATAAATTACCTCTAAGACCCTCGTGATGTGAAGGCGTTGGTGAGTTGCTCGCATAGTATCCGTTTGTCGAAGAGTTCCTCAAAATGTATCTTCTTCGCAGGTAGAAGGATTGAAAATAATGTTGAATATTAGCCAGACGCCAAGTTTCCAAAATTGAACTCACGTCTTAACCCCAACCTGATCCCCGCGTGCGGGCATCATTTGGCTCGTTCGCCTAATGACTCGTGAACGCGAAGATCCCAACATGCCGAACAAGTACGAATAGTTTGTGGAGTAGAGTGTGAAACCATTATTGTAGGAAATGATATCAAAGATGCATCTATTCATTTTGATACTTTTAGTAAACTATGTACTAAACTATTAACTCGAACCCTCTTCGTCTCCAATTTGTTCATCCTCGATAGCCCCGTACCGATCATAAACGTGCCCCAAGAGATTTCGACTCTTTTCTATGACAACGAGCATTTTATGGGATACTGACAATGAAAACTTGCATTTGTTTCCGAAATTCATCGATCAATAATAAATCTGATCGTGATTGTTCCGCAATCGAATAGGATAAATGAATTCACAGTCACCGCGATCGATATTATCAATAACACATCCGTACCTCTATATGGAGCCATCCACGTTAATTCACCTAGCATCTACACCACAGCATCCCCGATTTGCTTCGTGATTTTTCATATTGTCTTCCTTGCTCTGAAACATTTGCCAAAATTCATTCAAATCTTTTCGATCAACCCATTCTGAGGTCTAATTTTTCATTCAAACTTAGAACTGATTAGATTGTGACTTCCATCGGTTCAGTACTTTTTGAGTTATTCCAATAACGAAATCCCCAAAAATACAATCAAAACGATGATACCTTGAGATCGGATCAACGGATTTGAAGAGTCTGAAGTCAGATTTGCGAAATCCAAAATGGCGGATCCAATTTTCTGGGAAAACACTGAAAACATTCGAAATCTCATGAAAATTGGTACTCGAAGGTATTTCGAACCGCTGGTTAAGAATCTGATATCAAATTTGCAAAATTCAAAATATCTCGAAACAAAATGAATAACGAGAAGTCGGAAGGCTGGCTCATAGTTGGCTTAAACTCGCTTGTCTTCAAAGTGGTGCGATCAAATAAATAGAAGTGTATAACAGAAGCCTCAAAAGTTGGAGAAAAAATCCTGCCAAGTTTCGTTTCCACATTTTTACAGATTAGATACGTCCAATGGATTGTCGTTATATCAACGAACACTACATACTGAGGCTAGAAAATCTTTGACTCCGATCTGTGCAGAATTCGGATGTGGCATAATTTATTCGGATGTGGCATAATTTATAGTATTTAAATCATTGACGCCGAAGGTATTGAATATAGCAAATGATGAATGGTGGTTTAGGATGCACAAATTTGCAGAGTAAATCTCCGTGAATATGAACAGCTATGAGCTGTGTGAGTTTGATTGTTTAGTGCGAGTTTTATTTGAAAAAAACAGCTCATCTTTGGCCTTTTTATAACTATAATTGATAAAATTAGTATAATTGAGTTCGATAGGTACCAGAATGACTAAAATATGACTTATTATTTAAGGGGGAAAAAATAAGTAAATAGGTGCGCAAAAATTTCACAAGATTAGTAGTGATGACCGCTTGAAGTAATTTTTTTGCGGATCACGGGTTAGTAGGAACCGGCTGAAGCTCTCGGGTTTCGAGGACTTTTCTCCACCAGGCTGCTGACAATTTTTCCCGTCGGGTTCTTTTGGGATCGTTGAAGTCCACGCTTGTAATTCCAAACTTTTGTCTGCGGAATCGGAAAAAAATATTTAAAATATCCTACAATTTTGGAATACTGGTCGTCCTGCTCGAAGCAGGCTGGGATTATAATCCCACTCACGTGTAACCGGAATTCCATTCAAAATCGTCCAACAGACTCCACATAGTGTAACTCCGAACGTTACAGTCGTCCTCCTTCACGGCTTCCAACATCGATCTCAAGTAGCCATAATAGTAATGAATTCGACCATAATCGTTCAAATTACCATCGTCAGCCCAACCGTTCTCCATTACCCTCACAGGTGGATTGTTGTACTCGTTCTTTATCCAACGCAGCAGATCGCCAAACCCCCCAGGGACATTCTAATTGTGAAAAACGAGTGGCGTGAAATTCAGTCATTCTAATGATCATTGAGGCTCTATAATATCGGGATCAGAGATTTTTGACATTGTCAATTACGTATAGCGACGCCGAAGTTGACCGGGGCCAGGTGGGGTCAAAAGTATTGATCAGGCCTGAGTCGCTTTTGTATATCCCCAACTCTTCGCCAGGGTCAGGGGCAACGAGCGCGGTCGTGTAATGGTTCAGGCCGTGATAATCAGCAGTTCCTCTGCGAAGGAAAGGAAAGAACAATTCCATTTCACCATTGATTTAAATACATGCATGATTATTAATGTGTGGACACGAGTTCGAGAACTGACTTGATAAGTTTTATCCATTCCTCAGAAAACTCTGGCAGAAGTGATTTTTCACAACCCTCAGCCTTGCTGATCATGGCTAATCTCTCTTTCATTATTTTCGGATAATCTCCTTGATAAATGGGGTGATATACCCATCCGCAATCAAATTGAAAAGCAGTTTCCACCGACGCAGTGTCGTTCGGGTCCACTCCTCTGTAAGCCTTACAGTTAGGTCCAATGCCGACCTCACCGTGTTGAGTTGGACGGAACTCCTTATCATACATGTGGTAAACCAATGCATGCGCTTTCAGAACATTGTGCATGCAGAGGTATTTTCCGGTGCGGTTCAGAGATTTGCCTGGAAATGTAAAGTCCTTAGCTTATTGGTTCATCATTGATGCACACTTCTTCGGTGTACGTTTGGCATGTAGTGTCCTAGACACAAGTAAAGATGTTTCGATACCTGGAGCTAGACGTGGTGGCGTAATGCCGCCGTAAGCTGCGGTGCAATATATGTTGGGTTCATTCACGGTTTGCCATATTTTGACCTTGTTACCGAGTGCTTTGAAAAGAATCCTCGCATACGCTAGGAAATGATCTATCATTAATTCGTTGGTCCAGCCTCCCATGTCTTCTATATACTGCGGATGATCCCAGTGGAAGATTGTTACAATGGGCTGAATGTTATTTTTCATCAATTCCGTCACCAAGTTCCTGTAGTACTCGAGCCCTGCTTCGTTGACTTCGTTCGCGCAACCAGGTTTGACGACGCGTGTCCAGCTGATCGAAAATCGATGTGCTTGAATCTGAAAGACGTACAAGCTAAAAATATTCATCCCGACCGGTATCGAACTCGCCAATCGGGAACCTTACTCCAACAGATTTCATCAGCTGCACGTCCTCTTTGTACTTGTGGTATGAGTCGCAGGCAACATCTCCGTTGCTTCGATCTGGTATTGTCTCTGGATGAGTGTGCAACATTCGGTCCCATACGCTTTCACCCTTGCCTGGAATAATTCAAGTAGGTGAATGTGAACCAAAATCTGAACACCTCATTCAACCGTTATCTCCGAATTCTCACGGAAATACTTTTCTACACATGTACCTACATCTGCATTTTTCGGAAATTTTCCACGCGGCAATAGAGAAAGCTGATATCTTGAGTAAAATGTTTTACTATTGAGAAGTGCAGCAACTAGTCAGCGGATATTCAGAATCGTCACATGAAGATAGTAAAAATGAGAGAAATAAGAAATGCCAGCGGTATATTAATAACCGATTATATCAGATCGAAAAGCGAACAAATACTGAGAATTCTGACGCTAATTGTAATGTCATTTTTCCCGTGACATTCTAACCTGACTGGTAAAATTTCCAATGCACTATGGTGATCTTTCAGTGTCTTGCATACTGACTTGGAAGCATTGCTGCTGTCGTAGATATGTTTACCATCTCTGATGGTAGAGAATAACTATAAACATACCTTTTATCAGAAATGGTACAAACCTCTGAGGTTTTATTTCTGTATAAATTCAACTGGTAACACATGGCACCACTGCAGCTGACTACTACGCAAACCAGGAACTCTCACATAAATGCAGATATGTCCGAGAATTACTTGAACAAATAGTAAAACCTGATAGGAATTTTGAAAAACTTGGCGAGCAAAAGTCCGGAGTTATTATGTAAACTCTTACCGCTCACGTTCCAGGCCCCTTCCACTTGATAAGCCGAGCTTGCATCTCCGATTAATAGATTTGGGGGAATAATTAGACCATCACTGCTGCCTTCTGAAAGTCTACAATATTCTGTACAATAGTGAATGAATTTGAGGATCATTATAACGTTGGCAAAACTCACCCAGCAAAGATCACGAAAATGATCGCAATTATCCAGCACCGCTTCATCATAGAACTGTAGATTGATAACCACATGCCTCTATTGGAATTCCATACGTGTACCTCGATTCGACGTTCCATCATTTTATACAGTCGACATGGTACTTCATTAGCATCGTGATCAATATATTATACAATACAATAGGTGGTGAAAATGATAAAAATACAGTATTTTCCGTTATCTATGGAAAATACTGACGCGATAAAGTCGTTAGATTATAATGTAAACTATCGACCATGACTTTGAAAGCGTATCGCGAAGCTAAGCTGATGTGATATTCATACTCCTTATAGGTTCATATATTCACAAATATATTATACATTTTGATTTCATTCTCGAAAATGTGCGCATTTTCGTCCTCTTTCTGGCGATTTTCTATGGATAATTCCAAAAAGGATGAAGAATTTCGAATAGATTCAAATTTTTTGCTGTGGTCGATCAGAAAATGATCAGCAACTACATCAGATGCAATCGGGCAATTCACTTTCATGGTGATGGTTAGTAAAAAATGGTTCACTGCACTAAACAAACAATATAACAATCGTGCGACGCACGTCACCATCACAACGTGCGGCTCACGTCATGCGGGCGAAAACGCACTATTCTCGCCAGCACGAAGTGATGCAAATACAAGTGCGAGCGTTATGAGTCGCACTGAACAATCACGCGTGCGGGAACACACAATCACGTGTGTCACTAATGTGCAACGCACCGCGTGCGGGCATTATGATGTCAGTATGCAACCATTCGATATAGGTAAGATGATTATAATATTTCGTCATAAAACTGTCCGTAAGATACATACGATGTTTCATAGTACGAGAGATGGTGACCAAAACCATGTTTCATAGCAGCCCGGCTAAAACCGTGTAAAATCGATAGATTAGATGACCCTAGAGCCGACTGGTAAGTATACTTACCCAGATAACAAAATGCCCGCACAGTGCATGCATAGTGCGCGCACGCGTGCGGGTTTATCCGCATAGCGTGCGCGCAGGCGAACATGCGACATGCGTCCTCATTTGATGGATATAACGCTCGCACGTCGTGAGGACGCACGCGTGCGGGCATTGTGCGGTTGCTCATTATTCCCAATAAAACGACATAGGGATTGTACGATTGAGGTAAAATTTATTACGAAAAATAATAACGTGGTGAAACCATTAAAATAATTTGAAAAAAAAAATTCCGCTCGATGCACACCACTGTGTTTTTTGTCCCAACCGGGATTCGAACCGTGTTCGCCTGACCGCTCAGATGTCTAGTCGTACGCCTCTGCTACCTACTGCGCCAAACCGCCTTATGACAATGAGTGACTTCATGTGAAATATAATTCAACGGTCAATACGGCCAATAATACAATTAATAAGTACTAAATTTACCAAAATATACAGAAAATTCAAAATACTGTGTATGGTAAAATATTATTAATCGATCATCTTATGTCGAATACCCCGACGGCATAATGGCCGCACGCTGTGCGTCGCACATGAGGGGCACACTACGTAATTGACGTGTGGCTTCGCACGCGTGATGGTTAGGTGCGACTCATACACCCGCACGTCGTGAGTCGCACGTCGTGATGGTTAGGTGCGACTCATAAAGGCCGCCGCCGACTAGAGCACTGCACTGCACTGCACAGCACCTTTTGTATGTATGAATATATCTATATATAATATATATATAGATATATTTCACGTGATAGAAGGCGCTGTGCAGTGCAGTGCAGTGCTCTAGTCGGCGGCAGCCTTAACACCCGCACGACGTGAGTTGCACGTCGTGATGATCAGGTGCGACTCATAACACCCGCACGGCGTGAGCCGCACGTCGTGATAGTTTCGCGCGTCGCACAATTGTTATCTGGGTAGTAACGCTCAGAAGTGTCACCTCTTCGCGGGGGGCCATTTCTGCTGTGTAAAAAAAAATTGGTCGACTGTCGTATAACAGCCCGTCTGATATTGAAAATGTACATAGATTTTGTTATTTCATAACTAAAATTTGTGTTTTCAGACATATTGTGCGTAGCGTTTGACCTGAGTGCATTTTCAAAAATGTCAACAAATCTGACCTAAGTGACTCATAGCAGCTCGGTTCATTTTTGTTCCAAATCATTCGTATGGATGCCCAGAATACAAAAATACTGTTTTCAGACATTTTGAGTGTCGCCTATAACGAAAAAATGTGCCGGAGTCGCCCGGCAAATACCCCGGCGCTTGTTACGCTCCTGTGTCAAGAACGGCCATTTACGTGTACGTCCCTGTCTCTCGCTTCACCACAGCTGCTACGCGAATACAAGATGGCGTGAATTTGACGTGAAATATCGAACAAAAAATTTTGTGTCGAACAAAAAAAAAAAAAATTGAAAAGTTGTCTGATTAGTTACATGCTACATTCAATTTGTCTGATATCATTTTTTTCCACATCTGGGCAACGTATTCAATCATTCAAGACGAATTTCAGACAGATTGCTATGGTTCACTTAGGTCAGATTTGTTGACGTGTTCAAAATGCTGTAAAAATGTAAGGTGACATGTTTTTTGTCTGAAAATTGATTTTTCCACATCATTTGACCCGACTTTACCTATAAGAATGATTTTCAGACGGGCTGCTGTAAATTTTTTTTTTTTGTCTCATTTTTTAATTTTTTTTATTGATCTCCTGGGTACGCGCTACAATCTCGGTGTCTGAAAACTGTGTTATTGGTATCTCAGGGCTATTATCTAACTACATTCCGGAAATCAGACGGGCTGCTATACAACACTTAGGTCAGATTTGTTGACATGTTTGAAAATGCGCTCAGATCAGACGCTACGCGCAAAACGTCTGAAAATCGCATTTCATCACGCCGTGCAGAAAAGTGCCTTTATCTGCACGCAAGCGTGCAGATAATCGCACTTTACGCACGTTTGTGATGAAAAATTTTGTTCGATACACGTGAAAAATTTGTTTTTACACTCGTGAGATTGTCACCCTCGCTTCGCTCGGGCGACAAACCTCTCACTCGTGTCAAACAAAATTTTTCGCTCTAGTATCGAAATGTACTATTATAGGTACAGGGTCATATAATCTATCGATTCCATGCGGTTCTAGCCGGGCCGCTATGCGGCAAAAATCTTGGTCACCATCTCTCGTACTATCAGAATTCGAGACAAATATTTTCCGAGATCGAACCTTGTCAAAATTAGGAGCGAAATTTGTTGAACATTTTTTCCGAGATTTGGGCGGGGGTCATAATTTGGAAAGTTCAAAATTAAAAAAAATTTCAAAATTATGAAATCTAACCCCCATCCGATTTTTTCATTCGTATTTTTTCGTTAGTTTTTTTTTTTGTATCTTACGTTCGCAGAATCCGAAGTGACGCAACATAATTTTTTCCAAATATTCGGAACATTTGTTCAATGTAATAAGAAGTGCTGGGAGATCACATGATTGGAATAAGATTATATAAAATTGAATAATGTAAAGGATTACCAGTTATAATTTGACAAAAATAATTGTTGCGATAAAAATTACAAATATGTCTTCCCGCGCGGAAGGATGGAGGCTTCAGTGTGAGCTAGGGCTGGTTATATAGAAATTAATGTCAACTTAAAAGTCGGAATTATATGGTTTGAAAAAAAGCATTCAAGATAATTCAACTCTAAACTTCTTTGTAACCTTTTTCGGGGTACTTTTTTGCGAAGATAGCTAGAATTACCGATGGTTATCAGATTATCAGATAATTCATAATAATCATCTAATGGCGTATGAATAATATTACATTATTCGAAATTATGATATACATCAATTGCTCTGATAAGTATATGGTCGGTTATTGGAGATGTCATCGAGTGGAAGTATATCAGTAAATGATTCGCCATCGTTACAACATAATGACAACAAAGTACCACTAAATTTTACAAGACATAGTTGGAGCGCGTGAGACACCGGAATTCAGTCGAATAACGAAGTTAAGCAACATTGGTCGCGACTAATAGTTGGATGGGTGACCGTGGAGCAAGCTCGGGTTTCAGCCCGTCTCGGTACATTTTTTTCAATAACTAGGGGCTCCGCCCCTCCGCGCTTCGCGCGGCAACCCCGCTCGGCGCTACGCGCCTCACTTTTCCTAGGAATGGCTGGCCTAACTTTTTCTAACCGTCAGTGGCTGTTCTACCCATTTCTAACCCTTCTTGGGACACTCATTTTTCCTAGGAATGACTGGCCTAACTTTTTCTAGCCGTCAGTGGCTATTCTAACCATTTCTAACCCTTCTTGCAAAAACAGACGAATTATTGTTAAAAGACCTGTATGCCCTGGCCTGGACACCCAGAACTATGGCGCGATAGACCTGGACACCCAGAACTATGGCGCGATAGACCTGGGGACCAAAAACTATGGCGCGGTAGACCTGGACATCCAGAACTAAGACCTGGACATCCAGAACAGACCTGGACACCCGGAACTGAGACGCGGGATAGACCTGGACACCCAGAACTGAGACCTGGACATCCAGAACTATGGCGCGATAGACCTGGGGACCAAAAACTATGGCGCGGTAGACCTGGACATCCAGAACGATGGCGCGATAGACCTGGACCCCAGAACTCTGGCGGGATAGACCTGGACACCCAGTACTGAGACCTGACATCCAGAAGTATGGCGCGATAGACCTGGGGACCAAAAACTATGGCGCGGTAGACCTGGACACCCAGAACTATGGCGCGATAGACCTGGGGACCAAAAACTATGGCGCGGTAGACCTGGACATCCAGAACTAAGACCTGGACATCCAGAACAGACCTGGACACCCGGAACTGAGACCTGGACACCCGGAACTGAGACCTGGACATCCAGAACTATGGCCGATGGTCCTGCACATATATGTATACACACACACACACACAGACAGATCAACAAGTGTCAGTGTCAGATAACCTAACCTGAGGTAAGAAGTCGGAATAGGTCTCAATTAATCGGCCCATAGTTACGGATCGGCCCATAGTTACGCAAAGAAAGGACATCCAGAACTATGGCGCGATAGACCTGGAGACCAAAACCTATGGCGCGATAGACCTGGAGACCAAAAACTATGGCGCGGTAGACCTGGACATCCAGAACAACGCGAATATAACCTGGATGCAGAAATGGCGCGGTAGACCTGGACATCCAGAATTATGGCGCGATAGACCTGGACATCCAGAACTATGGCGCGATAGACCTGGAGACCAAAACCTATGGCGCGATAGACCTGGAGACCAAAAACTATGGCGCGGTAGACCTGGACATCCAGAACTATGGCGCGATAGACCTGGAGACCCTATGGCGCGGAGACCAAAAACTAATGGCGCGGTAGACCTGGGAACTATGGCGCGATAGACCTGGAGACCAAAAACTATGGCGCGGTAGACCTGGACATCCAGAAAAACTATGGCGCGGTAGACCTGGACATCCAGAACTATGGCGCGATAGACCTGGAGACCAAAACTATGGCGCGATAGACCTGGAGACCAAAAACTATGGCGCGATAGACCTGGAGACCAAAAACTATGGCGCGGTAGACCTGGACATCAGAACTATGGCGCGATAGACCTGGAGACCAAAAACTATGGCGCGGTAGACCTGGACATCCAGAACTATGGCGCGATAGACCTGGAGACCAAAAACTATGGCGCGGTAGACCTGGACACCCAGAACTATGGCGCGATAGACCTGGAGACCAAAAACTATGGAGACCAAAAACTATGGCGCGGTAGACCTGGACATCCAGAACTATGGCGCGATAGACCTGGAGACCAAAAACTATGGCGCGGTAGACCTGGACATCCAGAACGATGGCGCGATAGACCTGGGGACCAAAAACTATGGCGCGGTAGACCTGGACATCCAGAACTATGGCGCGATAGACCTGGAGACCAAAAACTATGGCGCAACTATGGCGCGGTAGACCTGGACATCCAGAACTATGGCGCGATAGACCTGGAGTAGACCTGGACATCCAGAACTATGGCGCGATAGACCTGGAGACCAAAAACTATGGCGCGGTAGACCTGGACATCCAGAACTATGGCGCGATAGACCTGGAGACCAAAAACTATGGCGCGGTAGACCTGGACATCCAGAACGATGGCGCGATAGACCTGGAGACCAAAAACTATGGCGCGGTAGACCTGGACATCCAGAACTATGGCGCGATAGACCTGGGGACCAAAAACTACTATGGCGCGGTAGACCTGGACATCCAGAACTATGGCGCGATAGACCTGGAGACCAAAAACTATGGCGCGGTAGACCTGGACATCCAGAACGATGGCGCGATAGACCTGGAGACCAAAAACTATGGCGCGGTAGACCTGGACATCCAGAACTATGGCGCGATAGACCGATAGACCTGGAGACCAAAAACTATGGCGCGGTAGACCTGGACATCCAGAACTATGGCGCGATAGACCTGGAGACCAAAAACTATGGCGCAAACGGTAGACCTGGACATCCAGAACGCGGTAGACCTGGACATCCAGAACTATGGCGCGATAAACCTGGAGACCAAAAACTATGGCGCGGTAGACCTGGACATCCAGAACTATGGCGCGATGGCGCGATAGACCTGGAGACCAAAAACTATGGCGCGGTAGACCTGGACATCCAGAACTATGGCGCGATAGACCTGGACACCAGGAACTATGGCGCCGTATACCTGGACACCCGGAACGGCGCGATAGAACGCGAATATAACCTGGATGCAGAAAACTACGCCGAAAACTCATGACCCAGATGCTGACACACAGAGATCAACAAGTGTCAGAGATCAAGCCTAGATTCTGACCGTCCATGGTTACGAGCGCCCATAGTTACGCCCATAGTTACGGGACACCCATAGCAACGACGATTCCCTTATAAAAAAGTTGGTTGTCACGATTATTTATCGCATTTATCGCTGCTTCTCGCATCTAATCGTTGGTTCTCGCAGTTCTCGCATTTCCGTCAGCTCCTTTCGGCGATGCCGATTGGACGGCGGTGACGCCGCTCGGATCTGACTTCGCACCGCTCGGAGCTGTTCGCCGGAAATTCTGCTCGGGGCGCGCGAAAAATATGACTGCCGGCCGTCACGATTCATTTGTGTGACACGGTCATTAAACTTCGGTTCATTGACGTGAATTATTCTTGCTGTTTGCACGAATTCTGTGCCAAAACTAACACGATTAGGAGTTTCAAAGTTCTTGCTGTTTGCACGAAACGAATTCTGTGCCAAAACTAACACGATTAGGAGTTTCAAAGTTCTTGCTGTTTGCACGAATTCGGCGAGTTTAAAAATTCTTGCTGTTTGCACGAATTCGGTAAAAACTAACACGGTTATAAGTTTACAAGTACAACATAACCTGAGTAGCCAAGAAGTGGGCATATTCGATTGCGGGTAATTATTATTATTTCATAAAATGATGAACTCCGACTAATGTAGCTTTACATTTTTACTAAGTCTCAAGTATCGATATTCTTACAGGCTCTATCAGCTCACGTGCATTCTGCAGTCGCGAAAAATTGAGTGGGCAGATTCGATTGCGGTTCGATAAATGGTAATTGTTATTGTATAAAATCAACTCCGCTTAATTAAGCTTCACATTCCTATTAGGTCTCAAGTCTTATTATTCTTACAGGCTCTGGCAGCTCACACGTAGAACAATCTTGGTACATAGGAAAGCAGAAGAAAGGCAGAACCTACCAGAGAAGTCCGAAGTTCGCTAGGAGTATGAAAAAGACGCAAGAGCATTTTTGAACGAAGTGAGTAATCTGATACATTTTATTAAAAAAGAAAAGAGTACTGAGCTATCAAAAAACGAGTACTGAGAAAACACAAAAAGAGTACTGAAAAAACACAAAAAGAGTACTGAGAAAACACAAAAAGAGTACTGAACAAATCCAAAACGAGTACTGAGCAAACAAAAAACGAGTATTAAGCTGTGATTGGAATGAACAAAAAAAATTGATAAGGGTTTAGCTGTCTTTACAATGCCGCGTCGAAAAATAAATCGAACTGAGGAAGAAATCGTAAAATTTGATCGTTTGCGTCGTGAAAAAAACGTGCTGTATCAACGTCAGCGTCGCGCGCAGCTTGCTACATTAAATACCGCAAGTTTCAGTCACGTAGTGGCTCAGGATGATGGAATTGTCGATACTGCAGGTTGCAGCCACGTAGTAGCTTATGATGTTGAAGTTGTCGATACTCCAAGTTGCAGTCACTTAGTAGCTCAGGATGTTGAAATTGTCGATACTCCAAGTTGCAGTCACTTAGTAGCTCAGGATGTTGAAATTGTCGATACTGCAAGTTGCAGTCACGTAGTGGCTCAGGATGATGGAATTGTCGATACTGCAAGTCGCAGTCACGTAGTGGCTCAGGATGTTGAAATTGTCGATTCCGTTAACACCATACCGAATTTTGAAACTGAATGTAATTTGCTTAGAAATCAGAAGGATCGCGAGCGGATGAGGCAGTCTCGAACGAGATATACCGAACAGATACATGGACAATCCGAGCATTATATAGGAAAAATGGATGTGCTATGTATGCATTGCAATGCGAAACATTTCGCGGCAGAAAAAGTTGCTAACAAGGGAAATTCATTTAACGATTGTTGCAGTCATGGAAACGTGATTCTTGATAGATTGCCTAATTTTCCAGAGACCCTCCGTGCACTTTTTGATAGAACTCATGTGAAATCAAACGATTTTCATCATCATATTCGGTGTTACAATAGCTCTTTCTCCTTTGCTTCATTCAATGCTAATTTAGTAAACTTTGGGGCACGAAGACCAGGACCGTACTGTTTTAAAATCCATGGTCAAATTTATTATCAAATAAACACAGCACTCTATGCTGAGCCTAACGAAAATCCCAGTTATGGCCAACTTTTCATAGTCGATGCGAATGAAGCCGTGGCACACCGGCTAAGTCACACTACGGTATTAGATATTGAGATTGTTCAAGCACTTGAACGAATGATGCGTGAATACAATGCGTTTGCACGTTCATACGTAATGATGGGCGAGGAGATTGAAAATCAGCGACAATTAGCAGTAGCGAATAATGATTCTGTACCAGAACTACAGTTGTTATTCAATCTGAAGCCTGGAATGGATAGACGTCGATACAATTTCCAACGAACCAACGAAGTTGCAGCTATTTTTTCGACTACTGCTGATGGAGAAATTCCAGAATCTTATGTGTCTGTGCGTTCACGGAATACCAAAGTATTGCAATGTGTTAGTACTATGGATCCCAATGTCGAGCCATGGGTCTATCCATTATTTTATCCGCATGGTTCACCAGGTTGGCACCGTGATTTGAAGCGTCAAAACAGCAATAAACGTATAACGCGAATGGCATACGTAAAATATAGATTAGGCATACGCGATGATTTTAATGCCTTTCTCAGGGGTGGTAGGTTACTTCAACAATGGGTAGTAGATAATTATGTCAAGATTGAGAAAGATCGAATGGAATATTGTAGGACAAACCAAAAACGTCTACGTGCTGAATCGTACAAAGGGCTTGTAGACCATCTACATGAGGTAGCAAGTGGCGCTAATGCTCGGGTCGGAAAAATGGTTATTCTCCCATCAACATTTATCGGATCGCCACGAAATATGCTACAGAACTATCAGGATGCAATGGCGATTGTCCGTAAATATGGGAAGCCGGATATGTTCGTGACAATGACATGTAACCCTAAGTGGCGTGAAATTGCTGAAAATCTGCTCCCAGGGCAGCAAGCATGTGACAGACCAGATATTTGTGCAAAAGTTTTCAGTTTGAAGAAGAATCATTTGATTGATTTGATTGTAAAGCACAAAATTTTCGGAGAAGTAGCAGCATTTGTATATGTCATTGAGTTTCAAAAACGCGGCTTACCACACATCCATATGCTGGTAACTCTACGGCAAAACTTCAAAATAACAACACCCGAAGTAGTCGATCGCTATATTTCTGCAGAAATTCCTGACCCGGCTGAGGATCAAGTTCTTCATGACATCGTCATGAGACATATGATTCACGGACCTTGTGGTGATTGGTGTATCGTTGATGGAAAATGTTCAAAGCATTATCCTAAATCTTTTCACAACGAAACAACAATGGACGGAGATGGTTATCCTCATTATCGTCGGAGGGATATCGGTGTAACCTTCGAGCGGCCTGGTGAGTACACTGTGGATAACCGTAACGTGGTTCCATACTGCCCAATACTGTCACGTTTATTCAACAGCCATATTAATGTTGAAATTGTCTCAAGCATTCAATCAGTGAAGTATTTGTTCAAATACATATATAAAGGCCACGATGCTGCCAATATAACGATTGAAGAAACCTCTCCTGGTGGTGTAGTTAATCACGATGAAATACGTGATCATATAGAAGCTCGGTACGTGGGACCAGTAGAAGCATGTTGGCGCATATTCAGTAAGACTTTACACGATAAAAGTCATTCTATTGTACGTTTGCCGGTGCATTTACCAAACGAACAGAGTTTGACTATACCTGCAGAGGCCACTGAGAACGATATAAATAATGCACTAGACCAAGCAACTATGTTGATAGATTATTTTGCTTTGAACTCGCGAGACGATGATGCCAAGCAACATTCGTACATTGATATACCATCTAACTACACGTATAAGAAACAGAAGGATAATACTGGCAATAGTTTCGCCCGATGGGAAAAACGAAAATCCCACTATAACTGCATTGGGCGTATGTATTCAGTCAGTCCGACTCAGGTAGAATTATTTCATATGCGATTGTTATTGTTGACAGTGAAAGGGGCTACAAGCTTTGATGACTTACGAACTGTGAACGGGGAGCTTTTACAATCATTTTCAGCTACTTGCTTGGCCTTAGGTTTGATAGAAGATGACGAAGAATGGAAACGTGCAATGCATGAAGCCGAAGTTTGGATGATGCCTCGCCAACTGAGAAGATTGTTCGTTCGAATTTTGATACACTGTCATCCCCTTCACCCTGAACAGCTTTGGGAAGAATTCAAAGATCAAATGTCCGAAGATTATGCCCGACGTTCAGGTAAAATACTAGGGCAAAACGAAGCATATGCACAGATCAATGCAATGCTTTGTATTGAAGGGTCGAGTTTATCTAAATTTCCTGAAATGGCGCAGTTAACGGATGTTGTTGAAATCGAAGACGAAATATCGGTTCAACGTGCTAGAGAAGTCGGATTACAGCAATACGATAAACTCAACGTAAAACAAAAAGAGATTGTCGATATGATTTTAAACGTCATTGACGTTGAAAGTCAAGTTGAACATAAATATATTTACATTGACGGGCCAGGAGGATCTGGAAAAACTTACTTGTACATCACACTATGGAACTTACTGAAGAGTCGAAGTAAACGTGTAAGTACAATGGCGTTCACGGGTATTGCAGCGACATTACTACCTGATGGCAGGACCGCACACAAAACTTTTGGATTACCTGTTCCACTGTTTTCGGATTCATCTTCCAGTATCAAATTACAATCTAAAGAAGCGAAAGTATTAGAGAACACTGATGTTTTCATTTGGGACGAAGCACCAATGGCACCGCGATATGCCATGGAAGTGATGGACAGAACACTCCGAGATATTATGAATAATGATTCACCCTTCGGCGGTAAAATTGTAATTTTTGGAGGAGATTTCAGACAACTTCTTCCAGTCAAGATGCATGGTACTCGCAGTGAAGCAGTGAATTTGTCCATAAAATTTAGTACAACATGGAGGCATTTTGTGAAGTATACGTTGACGGAAAATCTGCGAACACTGCCTGACGAAGTTGAATTTGCCAAATTTTTGCTGGATTTAGGCGATGGAAAGCTGAATGATGCAGATGAGAATGTAGCTATTCCACGTCGTTGTCTTCCTTCTACAGACGCTGACATAGTAGAAGACATATTTGGTTATTCGATTCAACAGAAACGATACAGAGACGCAGCAAAATGTGCTATATTATCTGCACGGAACGTTGACGTTGACGAAATCAATCAAAGGATAGTACAACTTCTAGATGTTAAAACTGAGCGAGTTTATACCAGTGTCGACAGTGTCGATGACGATAACACGAGTGAAGCCCTTTTACCTGAATATTTGAATTCACTTAATCCATCGTCTCTTCCTCCCCATGAACTGCGATTGAGGGCTTACAGTGTTGTGATGCTGATAAGAAATCTAAGTATACATGAAGGTCTTTGTAACGGGACTAGATTGCTCATCTTAGATCTAGGGAATAATTTGCTACGATGCGAAATTTTGACGGGTGATAAAGCTGGCGAAATCGTGTTTTTGAATCGTATCACATTGTATTGTGAAAATGTTTATCCATTCGTATTCAAAAGGCGACAATTTCCGATTAAACTAGCTTTTGCAATGACGATTAATAAATCGCAGGGACAGACTTTTGATAAAATTGGGCTTGATCTTCGCAAGGACGTATTTAGTCACGGACAATTATATGTCGCTTGTTCACGAGTTCGTTCGTGGGATTCTTTGAAAATTTACATCGGTCAACAGCGCGAGAATAATCTCATCAAGAACTACGTTTACAGAGAACTCTATTTATAGTCTCGTGATTTTTTTTTACATTAAAGTTTTATTTGAATCCTTCACCAAGTATGATTTGTCTTGAAAATTAAGGTGTACATAACATGAACATAAACGAAGGGACTGTTATCTATGAACTTGAATACAGTCAACGAAATCTTCAACCTGCTGGGCGTCCTTCCGTTTAATCAAAAAACGATAAAAGCGACTTTCATTCAGTTGACATTAGAAATGTCGATAGATCAATTAAATGCATTCGAGTAAGTAACAATATCGCACATTTTTGATTGAAAAAATTATTGAAAAAAATATATTCCATGCACATAATAAATTTAACATCACTGTAGAACTGGATTCTCCAACGAAGAGGAAGAGATAAGAACGTTCCAATTCATTATTTATCAATATTTAAATTGATTATTTATCGATGAAGCTTTTAAAGAACGAAATCTCGTTCCAAGGAGAAACATTGTTCTCGGAGCTGAGATTGAATTCACATTGCCTCTTTTCCGTGTCCTGTGTCTCATCCCTGTCCTCCAACTCCAGGGTGTGCTGATTCCTCCGGTACTGATGGTCCTTTTTGCTGCGATCTTTAGTTCCTGCGTCCTTGATCCATTCCTGATGAAGTTCATCGACCGATCTTCATACGGATGAACAATTCTAATTGGTTTAAATGCATTCGAGTAAGTAACTATATCGCACCTTTTTGATTGAAAAAATTATTGAAAAAAATATATTCCATGCACATAATAAATCAAAGAACGAAATCTTGAATATGTTCCATTTATTATTACTATTATCATTGTTGTTATTATTTTGCTGTCTAATGTTTGTCATTATGATTATTTTATTGAAATACCAGGGACAGATATATCAGGTATGAATGGGGTATTCCAGCCATTATCGCTCAAGATTTGAATCGACATTTTTAATTTTTGAATCTAATTTTACACGTTGTAGGTCTATAGCACAGGAGCATTTGTGAATTTTCAAAACTTTTTAGTTATAACCGTTTTATTGGTATGAATTTCTCATTTTTGATTAGAATACATCCTTCGATCCTCTCCAAACAAAAAAAATTACATACAATCATAATTGAAAAATCATTATTTAGTACCTATAAATGTTCGTATTAGGCATCAGAGTCTAGATGGGGCGGTACTCCTGATTGAAAATATCATACCCACGGTGAATGTGGTGATCCCCCACAAAAGTGGTCTATGCATAAATATTTGCCGACAAAAAAGATTTTGACAGAAAAAGCTATGAAATCGAACGCTTCTGCAAAGTATATGCCTGTCTAAGAATAATGGATGGTAGATAAAGTTATATAAAGATTGAATCACCCACAGTCTGCTGAGTATCAAAAATTGAATTTTCGGAGTAGAATACCTGTGTTTTGTTTGTAGAAGATCGAAGGACATATTCTAATCGACGTCTGTGATATCCTTAACAAGAAAATGATTGAAAATAAAAATTAAAGAAAAAAAAACAGATCTTCCTGTGATATAAACCTACATCGTATAAAATTATGAAAAGAAAAAAAATTAGTTTTAAATCTTGTGCGATAATGGCTAACACACAACTACTACGCGAATGAATATCACATGATAAATAACTAGATTTCTTCAACCGTTCAAAGAAAAAACAATATACACATATTTTTATATTTAAATAACTTAAAAAATATATATATTTTGAATATAATACGTCATTCGTTTTTTTACCTATAATGCAGAAACAACAATAATAACGATCTGAAAGTTGGTCTCAGAAGCGCGCGAAGCGCGCTATTGTGAGCTAGTTTATATATATAAAGAGATATTTCGTTCCCGGCGCACGACATGCGAGCGATATGCGTCTCATATGAGGACGCATATGTCCGCACCCTGCGCGCACGCTATGCGGACAAACGCGCACGCATGCACGCACTATGCGCGCACTGTGCGGGCATTTTGTTATCTGGGATGGTAAACAGCGCGTGACTCATATTATGACTCTGATCTTCAAGCGCGTAATCCTCACGATCAGTTCATGAAATTTGCATCGGCAGACGAGTCATTACTATATGACAGTTTTCGACATTTCTTCTCACACTAAATCTTCCCATTTTGATTTAATACTGCCAGACGAGTTGACATCTGCCAGCTGTTTACAGCTATTTCACTCATTGTCAGTTCTTATCAGCATAACGTTTCCAGTTGACAGCTTGCAGCTCACCTGTAGGTATATTTCTGTTATCGACGATTCTGAATCCATTAAGTGATGATAAAATAATACAAATACAATCGTCATAACTGCAGGAAAAATCGATTCATATGCATCCTGCTTATACTTTTCTTCCGCAATTCAACGAACACTGATTATCAGATGCTGTCCTTTTGCTGCTGCAAATAATGAACAAAAATACGCCACTCTACTGATCAAACGAATCAGGAAACCTTACGAATATTCCAACCACACCATAAATCAATCTTGACCCTTCCTTACCGAAAAACATTAAGAGCAAGAATCCAGTCTTTTCTGGGAGCTAAAACTAGGAGAAGCATGAACTTAGTCTAGTCCGATCATCTTTACAACTCAAGCAAAAAAGAATTCAACTCTAACTCGAAATTATTCAATCATCAGTTAAACTTACTAATAAGAATTTTCAAGATGAAAAAAGTATTAAACAATTACATACGTGTACATGGGGCAGTCCACGTCAACTCACCCGGCATCCTATATCCGCACCATCTCCCCTCATTATCCTCAATTTTTTCAGATTTTCAGGGTCAACCCTTCCTGAGTTATAATTTTTTTTCGCCGGAAAAAAAGAAACTCTTTCCAAAAATTCATTAAAACTATATGACTAACATAAAACAGCCTTCTGCTCAAAAAATTCTCCTAATATTCCGTCTCACTTATAGTCAACATTCTTTTCATCCAAGAAAACACTGAACGCACGACTTTTATTGTTTCGTAGATGTGCTAATACTATTTTTGGTCTCATCGAATGAAATTTACTACGCTTAGCTCAAAATACATAAGTTTGACAAACTAGTATCATAATTCTAAGTGGACCCCATAGGTCGTTAATTCTATGATAGATAGAGATTCTAATTAACTACGTACCTAATGATTTCATCTTTGATATTCTCGGTTGTTACCTTTCAACCGAGGAGCTATTCGCTTGAAAATCTTTGGAAGTCTTTGAAAGTCAGAGATCATTTGTACATCCAAAATTTCAGTGAATCTTTAATCGTTTTCGAATATTAGTTCCACGATTATTTCTCAAAGTTGATACTGGAAAAAAATAAAAATCAATCGTATTCTGTATAAGCCTTCAGCAATTGGATTATGTCATTGAAGGATACACACTTGTTATCTCACAGTTATCTTACATATTAACAATTGAGGAAGATCAGAGTATCGATAATTTGGTCTCACTGTGTCAATTACTGGCACATTCGCCTTATCACATCGTCACAAATTTCACATATAACTGTTATTAATATAATAATTATAGAAATGAGATATTAACAAGGATTCAAATGATGGTGAAAAAAAGGTATAGGAAAGAGTGATTAGTTTGACAATTTTTTTATCGTTGACTAGGCTCCCGCGCGCGTCGCGCGTCCATCCCGGTCGGCGCTTTGCGCCTCAAAAATTGGTTTCACACCTTTTCATTCCCTGAGGACTCGAATTTCAAAAAACGCTCAAACTACTTTCTAGGTATTTGAATGAGCAATAATTTGAAGCCAAAACGAAGTCAATATCTCATCGCGCCGAGGAGATATCCATGAATCCGCGAAAACATGTTTTACCCCTTTTATTCTCCTTGTGGGGCGAATTTCGAAAAATCGCTTCTTAGTGGGTGTTTACGAAGGGAAGGGAACACGTTGCCCAAATTTCAAGTTTCTAGGTCATGGGGTTTGGGCTGGGCGTTGATGCCACTTGTTCCTGGGCTTTGATGCCACTTGTTCCTTTATAGATATAATAGATTAATGACAGTTTTCACACAAATCAAATTTTATCGTCAGATAAGCCTGGTTTGTCAAGACTGCAGTATTCAAGTGCTCGAAATCTCGACTTGCGGATGCAAAGTCTAGGTGGGGTATAGAAACCGATACTTTTCTTGACAGCATCCTTTGTTTTTTAATCAAGTGAGAAAACTAAACTCGGAGCAAATATTTTTCGTTCACCTAGGTCAACAAAAAAATTGTTATTGGAGGAAAATGGTGAATAATGAAATTATGTACGACGTGATACTGGGAAGGCCCGAAAGTACCTAAAAATGTGAACCGGCCGTGAAAGCTACGAATATTCTGGATCGAATCGATCATGTTTGCTTTATTAATAAAAAATTATCATATCTCAACTTTCCGTGCTCCGATTACAATGAAATTGTACAAAAAAAATCTGTTCGGGGCCACACGTTGGAATAAATGTTTGGTTCTTGTGTCTCACGGAACGGAAAATAATTAACATAATCAGGGCAAAAATCATTCTTGTGATGAAGGCTGAGCAATAGGCATTCACTACGGAAAAAATACTGCAGAAATTACTGCCAGTACAGCAGTACTTTAAGTACTGCTAAACTACTGCTGTACTTATTTCGCGAGTACACACAGTACTCATAGTACTTGCAGTACAAAAATTACTGAGAAGGAATATAAGTAGGTGCCAAGTACTAGTGTAGTATGACTGAAGTATTACTTTGAGTACTAGCCCTTTGGTATTATAGTCCCAGTACTACCTAAGACCGTACTGCAGGACAGCTGCTGCATATATATATAAAGTCCACGTTCTGCAGTATTAATAGTACTTGGACTAACACTGCAGTACAGTAGTAGTAGTACTAATTCTGGACTTAGACTAGGTTCCGGGACGTTTCGGTCAATGCCTTTTGGTCCATCGCCCTTTCGTCCAATGCGAATTGGTCCAATGGTACTATTCGGACAACAGCTTATTGGTCCAATTTTTTTTTCGTCCCATGGCTATTTCGTCCAATTTTCTTTTCGTCCCATGGCTATTTCGGCCAATTTTTTTTTCGTCCCATGGCTATTTCGTCCAATTTTCTTTTCGTCCCATGGCTATTTCGTCCAAAACGAAAATTCGTCCAACAGAAAATTATGAATAATAAATTTCTTATTTTATTGATTAAAGATAGATATATAAATTATTTATTATATATGTATATATACATATATTTAGTTGTACAGTTGCATACTTGTAGTTGCATACTTTTGGCTAGAGGATAGTTCTTCGTTACCCCGGGGTGCATGGCCCCTACGAGACCACGCAACAGAACCCTTAAAGGGCGCGTCGCAATATACTCGATAGTTTCATTTATATATATGAGGCATTCCATGCCAACTGACCAATGATTTTCCCTCACCATTTTTGATTTGTTTCATAATTTTTTCTATGGTTGCCCTCACTTTCAAAAACACTTTGAAATTTTTTCAGATTTTTCTAAATAGCCGTTCATTTTTTACGTATTTTCAAAACTCCAAACAGATAGACATTTTTGAAAATTCTGAAAAAATTCTCAAAATACTTTGTTCCCACACCATCATTTTGGGACATATTAAAAAGTGGAACCAATTTTCTTATATTTTTTTTGCGTATTTAAAAAAAACTATTTGATAATTATTGTCCTATCGGCTCCGAAAAAGTTTTAGAGTACGAATTACTCGTATTTTTAGTAAAAACGGGTTATAAAAATAAATGAGGCGAAGGTTTCGTTATAAGACATTTTATCGAATAATGACAGTAATAATCTTGATGTCATTATTGAATAAAATGTCTTATAACAGAAAGGTAGTAATTATTATTATATTATATTATTATTATTAGAAACCTTCGCCTCATTTATTTTTCATAACCCGTTTACTAAAATACGAGTAATTCGTACTCTACAACTTTTTCGGAGCCGATAGGACAATAATTATCAAATAAGTTTTTTTTTAAATATGCAAAAAAAATATAAGAAAATTGGTTCCACTTTTTAATATGTCCCAAAATGATGGTGTGGGAACAAAGTATTTTGAGACTTTTTTCAAAATTTCAAAAATGTCTATCTGTTTGGAGTTTTGAAAATACGTAAAACATTAACGGCTATTTAAAAAAATCTGAAAAAATTTCAAAGTGTTTTTGAAAGTGAGGGCAACCATAGAAAAATTATGAAACAAATCAAAAATGGTGAGGGAAAATCATTGGTCGAGTTGGCATGGAATGCCTCATATATATATATGTGTAGTAAGCAATGTTGTTCACGTTTTATTTATTAACAAGAGTATATGATGTCTTCCACAATATTGTGGTAGCCGAGTGTACAGTTGCAGACTTGTAGCTGCATAGTTTTGGCTAGGTGGATAGTTTTTAGTTACCCCAGGGAGTGCGCGAAGCGCACGAGGCCGCACAACAGAACCCAAAAGGGCGCGTCGCAATATACTCGACACTTTCATTTACTACACTAGGGTTCCATTGCGCGCGCTTCGCGCGCGCCAATATATATATCTTTTATTAATTTATGTATTTGTGTGTCCATATTTTTTAATTTTTTTATAATACATTTATTTTTTTATTACAATGATAACATAACGTCTCAATAATAAATTAAATATTTGAATACATATTACGTTACTATAATTAATCTCACGTTCTGTTGCGCGAACGTAAGTTACCCAGTGGTTAACTTTAATTTGTGGTTACCACACGGAAAATAAAGAATAGAATTGAAAGATTTATAATTTTTCGTGTGATATAGATGTGTTCAAATTATCGCCTGGATAAGTTGATGTTCGTGCGATGGCGTATAAATAAGTTAAATTTCACTTTTTTTCCTTGTTTTTATATTAGATTTGTGGTAGTCGAGTGTAACGCACGGTCTTTCTTCAGGTGATTACTTATCCGGATTTGTCCAATTTCTTTTTCTGTAACAAAAATCCCAATGAATTAATAAGGTTTTCAATTTTTGTTGTTAATTAAGACGTTATTCAAATACATAATACTTATTGTACACTTGTGAACGTTAATTCTGACACAGTCGGTATAGTTTGTATATGGGTGCTCAGGTATCCGCAAGCTACTGTGTCACAATCAACTTTCCCAAGTGTACACTGTACTTTTTTTCGTTCACCCTCCAATATAACGATTTTTTATTTCAAAATACGATGTTCTAGACCTCTTTGGAGAGTTACGTATGTATTATGTGAATTGCCCCCAATTTAATATGTGAATATTAAATGTTTACTTTTTGTTGTGTTAATTCACTGGTAGAAGGTTCGTGTGTCCTTTTCAATGATTCCGCTCCATGTATCAGCTTTTCCAAAGGCATCTTGTCTGCTATCAACTTCTCTATATCTTCCGAAGAATTCACTAAAATGTGTGTGAGTGACGATGATCCTCTCTTTATATATCCAGTCACCCTAATTTTTTCGCCTTTTTGGTAGCTAATCGTGTTCGCAAATTTAGTGACCTGAACTTCCAATTTATATTTTCCATCAGTGATTGATCCGATTGCAATCACGGTTTTTTCTTGTATCGTTTTTTCTTTGAATACAGTTTTTACGTATCCTTCGATAGCTGCAATGAAAAGAAATATTCGTTTCAGTTGATTGCTTTGAACGTGTATTGATTCGGTATACCTATCCGTTCGTCGTAGGAGAGTGCGGTTTCAAGCGCAACTATTTTGGCTGGTTGCAATTTGAATTTTTCCGATCTTTTCCCCAATGTGTTGACGATGCTGTTTTCTTGGAAAGTCAAGTCAGTTGTGACGTTTCCCATGCTGTACGTCGTTTCTCTTGGTTTGGCCAAGACACCATCGAGGTGTATGATCTGTTATAATCAGAGAATGTATATATTTTAATTTCATGATAGTTCATTCGTAGAATATTTCGTGCACTCTCTAAATCTGAATCAGCGAAATTTCGCTGATTGTCAGCGAATAGTCGCTGATTGAAATAGCTATAAGTATACCACTGACAATGAGAATCAGCGACTAATCGCTGTTTGAATCAGTGAAAAGTTATATCACTGAATCATTCAGTGAAAGTTTCACTATTTGAATCAGTGAAACAATACTTCACTCATTTGACTCATTCAACCAGTGAACGTACCATTCGAACCGGTGATCTCGCCAACACTTCCCAATTCGAAGCAACCAGCTCTACATGATCATCAGTTAAGATTTATTTTTGGGTATTTCTACCTCCAAATGAATCCTCATTGACAACCTTTAAAGTTGGCTGTTAGGACAATTAAAAATTTCACATTCACGAATCTCATGTTGTCAGATGAAAGGAAGGGGTGGAAAAAGTGTAAAATCCTAATTTTATCGTTCAAACAGGTCAGTAATTTATTTCAATACATATTATAAAAACTTACAAATATTTGTTTATTTTTCGACAAAAAAAACTTTCCCGGTTCAATGAACCTCTGCAATAGTAGAGCAGCTTTTCCTCAGGCATTGTCAAGGATGATATTGATCAAGTTGACATGCAGGGAGGAAACAACACCTAATTTCAATATTCGAATTGTTTCCCTCGAAACGCCGAATGCTAGAAGCTCTCTTTCGACTTCTCGCATTCAATACTTTCCGTCGTCCTGCGGCTCGTTCATCACCGGATTTTTTTTATGGCTTGAAAAAAGATAATATTTAATAAATTGGGTTACAAACACAGAACACACAACATACGCTTGTAATTGATAGAGGTTATGTTTGCCTCAATGACACAAAATATTGGCGTGCGGACGCTAGAAAGTATCGAAATGTACTTACCACGTATTGAATAAATAACACTCACACTTTGATGTGGCAAATTCCGTGTTCTTCGTTTTACTTTTTCGTGTTATCGCGAAAAATACCGTCAATAAACACACGCTTGAAAATGGGAACCACACGTGCTGTGACTGCGCTGTGTAGGGCTGTAGTACCAGAAGCGGCGGAAGATAGTGCTGCGAGCGCGGTAGAGCGATTTTCGCTGTTTCTTCAGCGAAACTCGCTGATTCTCAGTGAAATTTTTGTTCACTGATTGTAATAGCGGAATTTCCGCTGATTCGGATTTAGAGAGCATGAATCCTCACATGATTTGGTGTGATGAATGGCAAGATTCGGATCGATTTCCTCGTTCTCCAGGTTGTAATTTGTACTTTGATCCATTCCGTTATTGAGTACAAATTTGAATATTCTGTACCTGTTCCCTTCTCCCCTGTAGATTGGCGCGTTAACGCTCTCTACCAAGCCTACGATTTCACCAGAAATATAATATTTGTTAATTTTGTTCATTAAAAAAAGGCATTTTGCGTTTATGTTTGCTCGCAAGGAAATATTTGGTCGCACCTTCGGTCCGTGGCGCCTGTAGCGGGCCACCATACATGGGGGTATCCCATGCCAAATCGACCTGGGCTTGACCCTCGACCTCTCTGATTTGGTCCGCGATTTTTTATATGATTGTTCTCACTTTGAAAGGGACTCATTTTTTTTCGCCACGAGACGTATTATCTACGATTTTTTTAAATGGTCATATTGATCGACATAATTTTAAAGTCTGACAAAATTCTAAATATGGTGGTCAGATATCATCATTTTTGAGCCTAGAGCCGAAGTGGGGACATTTTTTCTTCTCACCGTTTTCAAGCTTTGTCTGTTTTTTTTTTTTTTTAACACTCTTTGAAATAAATTCCTAAAATTGAAAAAAATAAACAAATCCGAGAGGTCAAGGGTCAAGCCCAGGTCGATTTGGCATGAAATGCCCCGTATATGGTTGCCTGCTTCAGGCGCACCGACCTGCCCACATATTGAAAAACTCATAGTATGTAGCTGGATAAAATAATACCATGCCAAATGTGTTATTGGATATTAGTATTTATTCTTCGATGTAAATGTGTATTTCTGTGTTATGTATGTACGTAACACGCCATAAAACGATTTTAGATAAGTTTTATAGTTGTTTTATAGTTGTACTTACACAGTTGTGTCAAATGGTGCTATCGCTGCAAAAGCTTCATTAGAAGTCAATAGCGCCATGGGATCTTCTATGTTGTCCAAGATATTTTGTTCTTCAAATGGCTGTTGTTGCATGTAACTTTCGTCGTCTGATAAATTCATGTTCGTGAATATCGCGTCATCGTTTTCAGATTCCAAAAGAATTCTCTCTTCTTCCCCTTCAATTGCTAACACATTTTTCTTTCCGCTTTGATCCATTATTGATTCCTCGATCTTTTACGACTGCTGCGAGTTCGATACTTTTTCACCGATTAATAATTAACAAATAATAAATTTTTACTCGTGAAAATATTTCACTTGTTTCGTTCTTCTAGTATTTGAATTTTTTGTTTTGTTTTATAATCCAATCAAATTATAGATTTAGGAAGAATCAACCAATCTTGAAGTTCGGTGACGTTCTCGCTCGAATGAAGAAACACACGAGTGGTTTTGTTTCACATCTATCTTCACAGTATAGGATATCGTTTGTTTTTGTTGCTATGTGTTTTTCAAGGAATCGATTTTGCATTAATACAGACATAAATGGTGGTCTCTTGTTCATGGACTATACACACTCAGAGTTATTATTCGCTTTATGCGAACATTACAAATTATTATCAAACGGTACCTATATTATATGTGAAAAAAGTGGTGTATGTGATTCGATCCTAAAAATTGCCATTGAATCGTCTTGGTGACATATTTATCGATACATAATTTTGTCATTGATAATCAGTTCTGACTTATTTGTTGATTACTGTTTATGTGAAAAAAGTGGTGTATGTGATTCGATCCTAAAAATTGCCATTGAATCGTCTTGGTGACATATTTATCGATACATAATTTTGTCATTGATAATCAGTTCTGACTTATTTGTTGATTACTGTTGATTATCTGTTAAGTAACATGTCGAACAAAATCAATAAAAATCTGTTCAGTTCTGATTCTGTGTTGGATAATCTTCAGCCGCAAGATTCTACAGTGTGAGTATTACATAATTTAAACTTGCATGGATCTACTGCAGATAACTACGTTATCTGGTGGAACAATCCTTATTATAGTAGAACCTCGATTATCCGAACCTCTATCCATCTCATATCTATCCGAACCAAATCCTCCGTTATCCGAATCCCGATCGGTTTATCCGAACCTTCTATTATCCGAACCTCAACTTGCCTTTTTTTTGGGTTATGCATGCGTTTTTTCATATTTTATTACAGAAATAGTATGTCACTATTTTAACGACGGTGCGAAATTTTTTCCGGTATTATCCGAAATGAGCCCGGTCCCAATTTTTTCGGATAATCGAGGTTCTGTATAAAGTTTACGCCCGTGATCTTTGTACACAGGAGTTACTTGTTTCATAATTTTGAAAGTTATATGAATATGAAAGCTAGTTCTATTTTTAGGGAAGTGATCGGGTACGTTGATCGATTAATCGGTAGACATCTCGTTGGTGAGACTGTGAAATACGAAGTATTCAAGTTTTTCCTCAAAAATGCTTCTGGAAAGACTGTTCAAGTTTTGGCATGGGCTGATAATATTGCAAAAGTGGAGGATCTTCTTACTGTGAATTCTGTAAGTAAATAATTTAATTTATCACATTACAATATGCAATCCGGATTCGAAAATCAGTAGGAATTATATATTTTAAAAACTGCAGTTATTTGTAATTCATAAAAACACTGTTGTTTTCTTACGAAAATTCCGTCGTGGTTCGTACCAATATATTCTGAGAAGCATATTTTTGTTTTAAATAGTCTCGTTTTTGTTCTTCGTTTAATAAAATTCACAAAAATTGAGTTGAAGGCAGTTACATTTTCCGGAAATGTGTCATCTTTTTTTTATATGTATAGATAGATAGAT
>JAEUYN010000363.1:0-125000 GCA_018257835.1 Euura lappo | reverse complement strand
GCAAAACGTACAGAATACAAGAGATAGCGGCAGGAGGGAAAGTCGCAGATTCAATATAAACACAAGATAGACTTAAAGGTAAGCGTCACAGAGCGACGTCTTTATTACTGAATAGACAAAGGTGCGAACAATCATCGTTAAATACGGTGGAAAACCTGAATACTCAGTAACGAATTAATCTGTACGATAGATTGACGATAGAAAAGGGAATCAGAGAAAATATTTACACAAACATACTTGAAGGTAACGTAATAAAGGATATACGCGGAATACAAGGTAAACGAACGGAGAGTTCGGTAGAAAAACTGAATAAATAACTAAAACTAAGATCCGCGGCTACTTCCACGCTCGGAAATGAACTCAAGGAAACTCGATCTACGATAGCACGCGTTAGCATGCATAAACTAATAATGTACCATACAAAATCATGGAAAGAATGAAAGATCTACGTAAATGAAACGTAACCGAAGTTACAGATTTCGGAAACAAATACTCAAAGAAATATCCAGAAAATAGTTCAGTCGAGAGGTCGTTCGATAGATAACGTAGTCAACGTAAACGTATCGAAACAGAAACGGAATTCGTCTACGGACGGTAGACGATAGATAAACGTAACACAATGAATAATAACGTAACGTAGTAAATCAGAACGTTAGACGATAGAACAACCTCGTAACTTTACAAATAGACGAAGAGCTTTACCTGAAACACAGGAGAGACAGATCACTGACTCTAAGTTAAAGATACGAAAGATGGCTCTAATTACTCGAAAAAACCTAACGGGAAGGAATATCGGTAGGAGAAACTGAGAGTAACGATAGCGAGAGATGGAAATGCGGTAGATTTTACAGAGAGCGATGGATAGGAGACGGAAGGCACAGAGGAGGAAAGTAAGATGTAGAGACTTCGTAGCGAGGGCTGGAGACATCCGAACCGGAGAACAGCGGAGCGTGGAAGAGATCGAGGCTCGGTGGTATCGCCAATATATAGCCGGCTGGCTATTCCTCTGCTCGTCGTCGCACGAAGTTCATAGTCGTAAATCCCTTAGCGCCGATAGGCCAAGTGTCGCCCCACTCATCAATTTCCATATACATTCGGCAATCGTCGGTTCCTCTGACGTCATGAGCCGTTGCTGCTCTCGCGCTGTTGCTCGCCAAGCTATACCGATCTGCTGCTGCCTATGCCTGGAATTCACGTGCTATCCCTCTGGCCGAGATACTGGTTGGAGGATCGGCAGGTACGCAAGTTTGTCACCTCCACCAGTCGTGCCGGACGTTTTTCAGCACCGATCACGAGTGAGCACTCAAGGTTAGGAGACGTCTCGTCTAGGACTATCCTGGCGACGATGCGGCAACCGAAACGCTAGATAAAACGGGTCTGCAGGTTTCGCAGCCTCGGTATCCGAGCCGGGAGGTCAGCGGTACGCCTCCGCTCAACCCAAGACACCGGTCTCGGGACATCCTTAGCGGTAGCGGCGGTCACTGCATTCAGGAAATCAGCTCAGCTGGCGGGAAGATTCGTATTCACTCACCCCTATACGCCGGCAACTGGACTGGCGTCGAGAGGTTCAGATCGTCGGGAAACGCTGTCTATCTCTGGCCCCTTTATCATAGGCTAGGTAGCTTGCACGTTCGTAGGCGTAGAACTCGTGGCGTAGGGTAACCTCATCCAGGCGATATTAGGCAGACGGTGTTCCTCGACAAAGATTACATAGAGATAGCGTAAAAGTACAATAAATTAACAACAGGTACATTATTCCTAACATAAAGCTAGATCGAGTTTTCCTTTGAGCTTTTCGGTGTTATTTTTCCCTGCTGTCTCCGTTCAGATGTCTCCGTAGAACGCCACTGTAACGGGCGCGCTAAAACGCCACGTTACACAATCAAATATTGATTTTATTATTATTTTTTTTATTTTTAATTTGTAGAATAATTATTATTAGGTCTAACATAAGTCGAGAGAGTCGCGAGAAATAATTAGGCGGCATAATTGAACTAATGTAGATGATGTAAGAGCTATTATTATTATTATTATTAATATCGTGAATTTGTAATATTAATTAGTACAATTTATTATTATTTTTTTTTCATCACTTCATATTCATACTTCATAAAATGTTGTTTTTTTCACGATTTAGTAAATTTTCTAGACTCGACTTGTCGTAAAAGAAAAGAAAAAAGAAGGAAGAAAAATGTTAGGATCAGATTTTTGCTTTTACTTTTTTTTGTCGCGCTAATTTTTCCTCTTTTCTGGATTTTAGTAATAATAAACTAATTATAGAAGCTATAGATATTTTAATTAGACGAAAAAAAAACGAAAAAACAACAACAAAAGATGAAAATCAATGAATGAATAAATAAATGCCACTATTATAATAAATAAATTCTATTCAACGAGAAGTAGTAGGTAGTAAAGAGAAACGCTTCAGTCAGTATTGCGAGTCGTTATTACTATATACTTAAATATTTAATTATTACAATTATCATAATGATCATAATGATAATAATAATAATGATAATTATTTGTGAGAGATAATGATTAATAATTTATGATTATTCAAATAGTCTCGATATTATCGCGATTGGATTTTTAATATTAGATGTAAACGATAATTAATAATTGCACGATAATTAATTAACTAATTAATTAATTAAGTAAGTAAGTAAGTAAGTAGTGTTTTGATTATAATTATAGTTTCTCGATAGCGAAAAACATATTAAGATCGATGATTAATCAAATTGAATGGATTCCAAGACACAATTAAAACAAACATAGAGAAAAAGAAAAAAGATACGAAATAAAAATATTCTTAAAATTCTCTGATATAAAATAATTTTTTTGTATATCTTTTATTTACGTTTTGAATTTTTTTTTTTCTTGCAAAATCTCGATCATTCTAATTAAGCTATGAAACTAGATATAATGATTGAAACAAAAAAAAAAAACTAACTAACTGACCTACGCCGATTACATTAGTACGGTAATAATTATAAATATATTTCCAATACCCAGTTTATTTTAATTATTTCATTTTTTAATCTATCTATCCTTTTGTTTTTTTCCTTCTTTCTTTGCTTTCTTTACCGTTTGAGATTCTATAACTATACGATTTAACGCTTGATCGATAGATTTAGTAACGCAATTATTTTTTATATAAGGTAACAGAAGAAGAAGAAAAAAAAGGAAATCAATCGAAGTTTTTTTTTATTTCTTTTATTTCTTGCTTCATTAATTTAATTATTCTTCTTCAATTTCTTGAACGTTTTTTTCTTTCAATAATTTTCAGTTAGAATTTCCAATTTTTTAGTAGCTTTTCATTTTTTTTTTCTGTCTTGTGAATTTATTTATTTATTTATTTATTATTATTATTATTATTATTTTATTCCATATCATCATGATATTATTATTATGTGCGTATGTATGTATATAACGTGTGTGTAAATGTAATTGTAACGTTTTAATAACTATGATGATATATGTAAAACACAGAAATAAATAATTGTTAAATTGTTTATGTCTTACACAAGTATAAAGTATAAAAGTTAAACTAAAGTGAAAGAGGAAAAGAAAAAATCGAGGGAGGTTAAAAATATATCGTCGGTATTTGTATGATAATGGATAATTTTTATTTTTTTGCTCAATAAAATAATTATAAATTAATTACCTAAATACTCAGATAATTATTGACTCGTGTCGATATAATTCATCGTTCAGACCCCCTAGGATAGAAAAAAAATTAAATTAAATTGGTACAGTAATTTTTGGTGTTGCTTTTTAAAAAGAAAAAACTTTTATTGTGACTAGTAGCGTTTTTTTTTTTTTTCATTATTAAAACCTGTATACCTGAATATTAAATATTCATATAAATAAAATGAAAAAGATAAATGAAAAAAAAAAAAAACTAGATACCGTCAAATATTTGATTAATTAATTAATTTACCAATGAATAATTGAGATTTTTTATCGAATTCTTTCACAAGAATTATGAAAATTATTCTATATTTATGCTCTCTAAATTTGAATCAGTGAAAATTTCACTAATTGAATCAGTGACTTGGTATTTCACTGCAGAAACAGTGACTTGAACCCTTTTTCACTGGAGTATCAGTGAAGTCCATTTTAGCAGTGATTTTACCACTGCTAAACCAGTGCATAACTTCACTGTTTCGTCAGTGACTTTTGTGACGAACGCTAGGGGCGCCGCGTACGCCGAGTCTTTAACCGCCACGGAGCTGCCTACTAACCGCCAAATCGTTCGCGTTCATATGTTGCGTGCTGATTTGGGCGTCGGTTCAACCACGTGAACTGTTCAGTAAAAATCACAACGCAAGTACAAATGCGGATTTATAAAATTCTTCACAATTTGGCTTGTTAGTTGCAAATAATTAATGAATTGTGTGAATATTGCTGTCCACTGTCTTACATTGAATTCATTATACTTTTGGTAGGTTAGGTTTTCTCACTGCGTCCAGTCTTGGCTCGCCCCGACGAGATGGGAAACGGAGAAGTTTCATCTGCGTTAGGAGTCTGTTTTTTCTTTACTTGCAATAAAGACTCGCGAAACAAAAATGTGTCGAATATACCATATTGTCTTTCCTTTTCGAGAATATCTTCAACCGGATCAAATATATATAAGAACCAATAATTTTCGCTGATTCAATCAGTGAAAATTTCACTATTTCAATCAGTGATTCAAATTCACTGGAAAAATCAGTGACTTTTCACTGATTTCCAGTTGCATACTTATAACTGGGGGCTTCAGTGACTATTCACTGATGATCAGTGACTATTCACTGATTCAAATTTAGAGAGTGTGATTTTTTTTTCATTTCTAATTTCAAATATATCTTCCACTAATACTAGAAGGCGTACAACAGGCGTAATACAGAATACTGTTCCTCATTCGCTCGCTTCGCTCGCTCGGTTGTCAGTGGTTTTTCAAATATTTTGGGAGTGTATACTATCACGCTGTGCAATTGAAATCGGGAGAGGATTGAATAACGATACTGCCCACTTTTAGCGTTCGGTTATTAGGTGGAAGACCATTGGGTGTCAATGAATTCATGAATTATATCGGGAGAATATTACTCATATCAGTATTATCTTCGTCTTCGCCTGTACCGACACTCATTTATTCTACTCCATCTGAGAATACTAAAAGTGGGCAGTATCGTTATTCAATCCCCTACCGATTTCAATTGCACAGCGTGATAGTATGTATGTATCTTTATTTTTACGGCAGAGGCATGATAAAGTCACTTTATGACGCCTGTTTTCGGCCCGTCAAGTGGCGCTTTATACGGCTGTAGTCCACCTCGACACATAAAGTCTTTATAACGTAGTTCACCTCGACCTGTAAAGTACTTTACAAGTCGAGGTCGGACTGCGCCTGCGCAGTACTGCTGCTCGAGCTAGCAGTCGACTCGGCAAACGGATTATGTGTCATGGTGGACGCGGAGTTCGAACCGGACCTTAACTGGCGTCAAAGTGACTTATCATACCTCTGCCGTAAAAAATATCGTATGATGCTTGCGCGTAAAGTGACTGTTCGAGCGAGGTTATGTTTTTCGTACGAGCCGCTGGCTTTGCCTGAGGCTCGCCTTCGGCTCGCCGGGCAAAACAGCGGCTCGTACGAAAAACCTAACCTCGCTTGTAAACAGTCACTTTACGCGCATGCCGCATAATATACTATTTTCGGCCAGTCCGGCCTGGAAAAAGGGGTTTGGTTTACATTAATTTACATTCTATTCTTGTGTTTATTCTTATAAATTAATTTAGGTTTCATTATTTACAGTTTTTTCTATTTTCGACCCTGTTCCTACTCGTCGCACGCCAACAGACCTGGCGTGATGTCTATTTTGTACAGGTCCAGTTTGTTCCCTTCCTTTTTTCTCTTTCGCCTCACTTTTGACTGCGTTATGTTCCCTTTCTCGCGTCTCTCACTCCCCTCTGTTTTCCTGTCTTTTCTTTTCCAGGGTTCTGAGCCATCTAATTGTTTCTGTGATCTCTTTTTCCTGTACTAGTTCTCTCGTGCTCCTGCCTTTACCCTCTATTTTTTCACAGTGTCTTGTCAGGTGCTCCAGGGTTCCTCTATCCCTCTCGCAAAGCTGGCACGTTCTCTTTTCCTCTGTCATCCAGTATCTATTTGCCTCCTCTGTGTTTCCACATCTTACTCTAGCTATTAGTTTTTGGTTTCCTTTTCTGCTTCTTTGCCTTAGGTATTCCGGACAGTTGAAGCTTGAAGGTATTTGTATCGTTCGTTATACCTCGTCCTTTGTATTTTGTTGTATTGCGTCTGTCCTTGTTCCTCCCTGTCTCTCGTGCGTGCCATCAGGGTTATATCTTTTCCTTCCCTTTTTAGGGTCTCTATTTCTTCCTGGCTGTGCCCGATTCTCCACATGAACTTCTCTCTCTGCGCGCTTCCCCTGGACTTTATTTTCCCCCCTTTCTTTTCCTTCAGGCATTCGTTTAGGATTCTCTTGTTTTCCTCTTTCTCTATACCTTCTTCGTACTTTAGGGCCCTTTGCCCCATTCTTATTCTTAGTTTGTCTCTCTTCGTTTCTTCTAGGACGATGTAGTCTGGTGTGCATTGGTCTAGTCCAAGCGTCCACTTCAGGTATTTGGTCTGGACTCTTTCTATGCCTGCGTTCTCCTCCCACCCCCAGATTTCTGCCCCGTATGCAAGTATACTTGCTACCAAGTAATCGAAAATCATTAGCCTCCTTGAGAAGTCGACTTTTATCTTTCTTTCCCCGATGCCCCATACCTGTTTGATCGCCACGTTTCCTTTCTTTATCAGTTCTCTTATGTGACCGTCGGTGCCTCCGTTTCTGCTCAGTGTGAACCCCAAGTACTTGAATTCTTTTACTTCTTCCAGCGGGCACCCTTTCCACCTCTAGTCTATCACCTTTCGTCTTCCTCCTCCTTTCCTGAAGACCACGACTTTCGATTTTTCCGAGTTGAGCGTCAGTTTTTTGGCGTCCAGGTATCTTTCTAGCCGTTTTACCATGCACTTCAGTTCTTCTGCTCTGGTTGCCACGAGGACCACGTCACAGCGTGATAGTATACACTCCCAAAATATTTCAAATACCACTGACAACCGAGCGAGCGAAGCGAGTGAGGAACAACGCTCTCTTCCGACCGAGTGAGCGAGCGAAGCGAGCGAATGAGGAACAACGCCTTCTAGTTGGGATAATAATATCGGAAAATATCAGCAAAGTAACGAAACATCGAGATTTATAGCCGGCATGTCGAATTGTTTATAATAATATCGAAAAATATCAGTCAAATGACGAAACATCGGGATTTACAGCCGGCATGTCGAATTGTTTATAATAATATCGTTTATAAAAATATCAGTCAAGTAACGAAACATCGGCATTCATAGTCGGTATGACGAATTGTTTCTAATAATATCGGAAAATATCAGTCAAGTGACGAGACATCGGGATTTATAGCCGGCATGACGAATTGTTTATAATAATATCGGAAAATATCAGTCAAGTGACGAAACATCGGCATTCATAGTCAGTATGACGAATTGTTTATAATAATATCGGAAAATATCAGTCAAGTGACGAAACATCGGCATTCATAGTCAGTATGACGAATTGTTTATAATAATATCGAAGAATATTAATAAAGTAACGAAACATAGGGATTTACAGCCGGCATGTCGAATTGTTTATAATAATATTAAAAAATATCAGTCAAGTAACGAAACATCGGGATTTATAGCCGGCATGTCGAATTGTTTATAATAATATCGAAAAATATCAGTCAAGTAACGAAACATCGGCATTCATAGTCGGTATGACGAATTGTTTATAATAATATCGGAAAATATCAGTCAAGTAACGAAACATCGGCATTCATAGTCGGTATGACGAATTGTTTATAATAATATCGAAGAATATTAATAAAGTAACGAAACATAGGGATTTACAGCCGGCATGTCGAATTGTTTATAATAATATTAAAAAATATCAGTCAAGTAACGAAACATCGGCATTCATAGTCGGTATGACGAATTGTTTATAATAATATCGAAGAATATTAATAAAGTAACGAAACATAGGGATTTACAGCCGGCATGTCGAATTGTTTATAATAATATCGAAAAATATCAGTCAAGTGACGAAACATCGGGATTTATAGCCGGCATGACGAATTGTTTATAATTATATCGGAAAATATCAGTCAAGTCACGAATTTATATCTGACTTGACGATTTTTATGAGACAAATCGGATAATAGTTATGATAATGATAATAATAATAATAATAATAATAATAATAATACTAATAATAATAATGATGATAATAATAATAACAATAATAACAACAATAATAATAATAATAATAATAATAATAATATATTAACAATAACAATAATAATAGTGGAAAATTCGGAAATGTGGACAATAATGAGAGAAAAGGCGGAAATGTTGATGACAACAGTAAAAAGTACGAAAAAATGGTAATAATAATAGGAGAGGAGGCGGAAATGTTGATAACAATAGTGAAGAAGACTGAAATGTTGATTGATTCATTCCTATCTCGCAAATCTCGCAAAAATCCGAACATCCGAACATCCGAACATCCGATCACGTACTTTACTGTTATACATATATGATATGTGATGATTGTGTGTATGCATAACGTTTCTATTGATTAATTGGTAACGAGAAAAACAATAATTAACATTTATCGTTATAATCACAAAAATCATATCGTCGTGAGATTTTATTCTCTATAATAAATTATTCAGAGGCTCAGAGACGAATAAAAATCATTTCATTTTTAATCGTCATTTATATTCAATAAAATTATACAAAATATGTTGAATTATTGAAGATAAAATTATTCAGAATTGATAAATTCTTGTTTCATTATCGATTCAGAGTTTGAATAACTGTAATAATTGAATAAATCATATCCACGAAAAAGAAAGAACAAAAAAATAAAAAAACAAAAAAAAAAAGAATCGTTGACTCTAAATATGTTGAAATCATTTTTTATTACGTGGGTGAAAAGAGTTCGCGATTTCGTCACATCGCTATCCTGGAGCCACTTTCTTGAGAGACTCCAAACTCCATCTAGCATATTATCGATGAGCCACAGTCTACCAGGTGGTTCGCGGGTTGCCTTTAATAAGGCGGAATATTTTCATAACGAACCAGCTGCCAGACGCAGTTAAAGATGCGCGTAGAATTTAATATCGCGTGTCTTAATGGCACGAGGTCGTAAGCGCCAAAAACGCGATTTTGGTGTCAAAAGGTCGTATAATTTTTATTTCACGCCATTCCCTCTGAAAACGGCCAAAACGAATGGATCAATTGAAATTGCGAGATCGAAAAATGTAAGTGCAAAAGGTCGTAAGTTGGGCGGATACGTGGTTCTTTCATTACAATTTTCAAGGAAAAATAAAAATCAACGTAAAGGCAAAATGTCGTAAGTGTAATTTTGATTTTTTTTCAATTTTTCATGATTTTTTCAAATAGCTGTAAAAACTCGTAAAACGCAAAGATAAATTGAAAGAACGACCAATAAAAAAAATTCGATGAAAAATAGTGGTACTTAAAAGCAGAAGGTCGGAAGCGCCATTTTGATTTTTTTTATTTCTCACGATTTTTTTAAATAGCTGTAAAAACTCGTAAAACTCAAAGATAAATTGGAAGAACGACCAATGAAAAAAATTCGATAGAAAATATTGGTACTTAAAAGCAGAAGGTCGGAAGCGCCATTTTGATTTTTTTTATTTCTCACGATTTTTTTAAATAGCCGTAAAAACTCGTAAGACGCAAAGATAAATTGAAAGGACCTCCATTAAAAAAAATTCGATAAAAAATATTGGTACTTAAAAGCTGAAGGTCGGAAGCGCAATTTTGATTTTTTTTATTTCTCACGATTTTTTTGAATAGCTGTAAAAACTCGTAAAACGCCAAGATAAATTGAAAGAACGACCATTAAAAAAAATTCGATAAAAAATATTGGTACTTAAAAGCAGAAGGTCGTAAGCGCCATTTTGATTCTTTTATTTCTCACGATTTTTTTAAGAAGCTGTAAAAACTCGTAAAACGCAAAGATAAATTGGAAGAACGACCATTTAAAGAAAATCGATAAAAATATTGGTACTTAAAAGCAGAAGGTCGTATCCGCCCAACTCACGACCTTTTGCACTTACATTTTTCGATCTCGTAATTTCAATTGATCGATCTATACGCTTCGAACGTTTTCAGAGCGATTAAAAAATTATACGACTTTCTGCCATCATAAACAGCAAAACGTCGTATAATGGTGCTTACGTCCTTACGTCTTACGCCTACGTTAAGTTATCGCCGTGGTAGGCGGTCTCTCTGCTGTGTATAAATACGACGGATCGGACGAGTTCTAACCAGACACGAAGTAAGTGGCTACCTTCAACATGAACAAGATCGTCTGTCTTCTTGTCGCCTCATTGGTGTGCGTGGGTGTTGCCAGCTGCAGCAGCGGTAAGTTACAGACCAATAGCACATGCTCGAACGTTCTATTTTCCAATACAATGAAACCTCACTTAGACTTATTTCAATCGGGTACGCTGGAAATTACATACATATAAGTGAGAATAACGTAAAAAAAAAAAAAAACGAATTGAGAGTCAAGTGGTACGATAGCTTCCACGTCAGCATTGCAATTATTCACACACATCATCAACAGGTGAAAAAAACCTGTTCTGTAGATTAACGTAGAAATATTTTTCCATCAAGGAGTAAAATATTTTCGATACAACAAGGATACAATATTCAAACTGAGAATATTTGAATTGTTGATTTCAATTCCAACAGCCAAACTGGAACTCATGAACGTATATCGAAAGCAATCAATTTTTCAAGTATTGTGTCTCGAAATATTTAACAGCATACTTATTTTGTTATGCCCACATTTTCGTATCACACAACGTAAAATTTAAAACCGTAAAATGGTACCGAAGTGGAAAATCGACCATTCATCGAACTCATCTAGATCAAGACCAATCAACTTTTGAAGTATTGTGTCACGAAATATCGCGTGTCCAATGACATAAGCACCTAAGCGCCATTATACGACGTTCTGCTGTTTATAATGGCATAAAGTCGTATAATTTTTTTTTCACGCCAATCGCTCTGAAAACGTTCGAAGCGTATAGATCAATTGAAATGACGAGATCGAAAAATGTGAGTGCAAAAGGTCGTAAGTTGGGCGGATACGACCTTCTACTTTTAACTGCGATTTCTTTTATCGAATTTTTTTAAATGGTCGTTCTTTCAATTTATCTTTGCGTTTTACGGAGTTTTACAACTATTTGGAAAAATCATGAAAAATTAAAGAAAATCAAAATGGCGCTTACGACCTTCTGCTTTTAACTACCAATATTTTTTATCGAATTTTTTTAAATGGTCGTTCTTTCAATTTATCTTTGCGTTTTACGAGTTTTTACAGCTATTTAAAAAAATCGTGAGAAATAAAAAAAATCAAAATGGCGCTTACGACCTTCTGCTTTTAACTACCAATATTTTTTATCGAATTTTTTTAAATGGTCGTTCAATTTATCTTTGCGTTTTACGAGTTTTTACAGCTATTTAAAAAAATCGTGAGAAATAAAAAAATCAAAATGGCGCTTACGACCTTCTGCTTTTAACTACCAATATTTTTTATCGAATTTTTTTAAATGTTCGTTCTTTCAATTTATCTTTGCGTTTTACGAGTTTTTACAGCTCTTTAAAAAAATCGTGAGAAATTAAAAAATCAAAATGGCGCTTACGACCTTCTGCTTTCAACTACCAATATTTTTTATCGAATTTTATTAAATGTTCGTTTTTAGGCACGATCGTTAAAAACGGAGTGCCTTATACATTCGCCATCGCTAAAAACGTCGGATCGAGAAAAAATTATGAAATCATGTAGGGAGCACGTTTTGGCACCTGGGTAGTCGTTTTCGAGCATTTTCAAGAGTGGTGTATGTGACCCCCCCATTTCTTGTAAACACGGTTTCAGCCAAACCGCTGAACCGATTCTGATGAAATTTGCACTGGATACTGTTTTCAGCCTGCAGATGTGCAATTTTGTCTGTGTACTCGATCCGACTTCCGGTTCAGAAATGGCGATTGCTAACTTTGTCAATATTGAAGATACAACAGCGAGCTTTGGAATACAGTCTTCTGATCACGAATCAAAATTTTGGAAATTTTTGAGGATTTTTCCGGCTACTGCGTCTCGGTGTAAAATCGTTGCAGTTGCTTGTAAACACGAGCTTAGCGAAACCGCTGAACCGATTTTGATGAAATTTGCACTGGATACTGTTTTCAGCCTGCAGATGTGCAATTTTGTTTGTGTACTCGATCCGACTTTCGGTTCAGAAATTGCGATTGCTAACTTTGTCAATATTGAAGATACAACAGCGAGCTTTGGAATACAGTCTTCTGATCACGAATCAAAATTTTGGAAATTTTTGAGGATTTTTCCGGCTCCTGCGCCTCGGTGTCAAATCGTTGAAGTTGCTTGTAAACACGAGCTTAGCCAAACCGCTGAACCGATTTTGATGAAATTTGCACTGGATACTTTTTTTACCCCGAAGATGTGCAAATTTCTTTTTAGACCCGATCCGACTTCCGGTTCAGAAATGGCGATTGCTATCTTTGTCAATTTTGAAAATAATAGCGAGCTTTGGAATTCAGCCTTCTAATCACGAATCAAAATTTTGAAATTTTTGGGGGATTTGAACACTATTTCAAAACAAACCAGCACTCTGCGATCGTGCCTTACGCAAAAAAGCGATGAGCTTTTTGGCTGAAACCGGCTAGTTTTTTATTTTTCCTTAAAACTTGTAATGAAAGAACGAAGTTTCCGCCGGACTTATGACCTTTTGCACTTACATTTTTCGATTTCGTAATTTCAATTGATTTGTACGTTTTGAAAAAACGGCGTGAAAAAAAAATTATACGACCTTTTGCCACCAAAATCGTGTTTTTCGCGCTCACGACCTTATGCCATTAGGGGGCATCCATAAAGGACGTCCGCGGTTTTTTTACCAATTTTTGACCCCTCCCTCCCCCCGTGTCACAGTTAGTCACAATCTTCGAACCCCTCCCCCTACGAAACGTCCGATGGTGACAATGAAAGACCCCCCTCAATTCTCTGACAACGAACGTAACCAAACGGAAAAATTGACGCATAATTTGTTCTTCAAGTCTGTCAAATGGGGTTTTGAGTGGACGTCACACCAAGCATGAACCCTCCCCTCCCTGGTCGCAAATAGTCACATTTCGCGAACCCCTCCCCCCCTATAAGCGCGGACGTCCTTTATGGATGCCCCCTTAGACACGCAATATTTAACAGCACACTCAACATTTTGTAGCACGTATGTTCTGCAGGTGGTAAGATTCATCGAATCGTGAGGAATAAAAACTATGCGTACGTCAAAATGTGTTTTTTGAACGTTTTTGAATGTTATGCTCTTTGTTTGGAACCATTTTATAGTAGAAGGGATGTGGCGGTTCTGGATCAAGATCCCTGTCACCGACATGATACCGACCGAGGGTTCGCATCCGTGCTACTTACCCACAGTGGGTAAGTTACCCCGGTGCCCCTGTTACCGACCGATAGTTCGCGCTATTTACCGACAGTGGGTCGGTTACCCAACAGATGGCGTCCCTAATTTTCCCGAGAGATGGCGCTCCTAATTGTTAATTCCCCAGATGGCGTTCCCACGATAATTGTATGTTAATTGTATACTCACCATCTGAGACATGGCGCTCAATTCTCAAATCTCAATTCTCAAATCTCAATTCTCAAATCTCAATCCATAGTGATAATTGCACATTCCTCATCCGAGAGATGGCATTCCCGTGCGTGTGCGCGCGCACATTCTCAGAATTGGTGCAGAAATTCTCGGAAAATGGGTAAAATCCCCGAAAAATCTAGACGTTTCAGGTTTTCCAAAGTTTTCCAAAGATTTCCAAAGTTTTCCAAAGTTTTCCAAAGTTTTCCAAAGTTTTCAAAAGGTCGATTTCTAGGGAAACCATAAAGTGTCACTCATATAAAATATACTTTGGTCGAGTTCCACCCTGTACATACCGAAAGTGGTCACTTCTTACCCCCACCACTACCCCAATTTATCTAGTTCCTGATCCTGCCACTGACTTCGTGCGTACGTGCATTCTCGGTAAAATTCTTGAACAACGGATAAAATATCCGAATAATCTTGGAAATTTCAGGTTTTCCAAAGTTTTCAAAAGTTTTCCAAAGTTTTCCAAAGTTTTCAAAAGTTTCTACAACTCCCTGAACATGTAAGTGCAAGTGAGAGGATTGGATTAAGGATGAGGGATCTACAATATACACAGTCAGCAATTACAACAAAACATATTTATTCAAATTCTTTATTCATTTTTCAGTCAATACACGATTAATTGGTTCACTTATTTTATAGACTGATCCTTTGCTAATGGATGATTTCAGCTTCGCGCAACTCTTCAATAATGGAGACTATCTCGTTAGCAACAGTGGTATCACCAGCTGCCTGCGATTGCATAAGAAGTCGAAGACGATCGACTAACACATTAGGATCATCCCAGCGTACATATTTTATTCTCCGCCCCTCTGCTCGCGCAATCTTATATTCAGGCAATCCGCCACCAGATTTGCCTCCGCCCAATGCTGATTCAACGTATCGCGCAATGAAATACTTATACTTTGGATTAACGTCATTATCCCTCAGCATTCCATCGGGCTTGTAATGCTTTCGAAGCACATTTGTCTCCATCACAATTTTCGCATAAGTTTGTCTATCCTTGTCGGTCAGGAGGGTAACGTCGGGTGATTTTTTGAATAATAATTCAAGTAATCCCGGTGTTGTCTCGTAATAATCATCACCGACATAAATCCCACTTGCAACAAATTTAATCCGTGAACTACCAATCATCATCCCCTGCAGCAACTTTCGCACACCGTATATGTTATCTAGATCCCTCTGCTCATGCGTCTCAAACATTTTCAGATACCGCCACGCTAGATCTTCATCCTTCCTTGTAGATGAGGTTTCACCAGCTACGAGGGTATCATCCCCATCATTATCATCATCCTCCCCATCATCCTCATCCTCATCCTCATCCTCGTGATCCTCATCCACTTCCATAGTATTCACCCCCCTGTACGCATCATCAGAATCATCGGCTGAAGCCCATTCCTCCTCCTCCTCATCAGACTTGTCATCCCCCGCCGAAAAATACAAAGGTTTCGATTCAGTTTTCAGCGAAAGGTCGAGGGGCTCCATTTTCGTCTCCTATCCTGTTTTATCTGCTGCTTCGATGTATGCAGCAATTCTTTCAGTGGGTCAACTATTGGTTTGAGCATTTCGCTGGCGACCACCGCGTTCGCATCCTTGCCGGCTTTCACCATCTTCCACTTTTCTCTGATTTTACCGCTAACCTCCACTAATCCGCGCAACACCTCGGCCTGCTCACGACACCACGCTGCTCTCATATTGTCACTTGGATTATTGGAGCGTAACTGAACGAACTTTTCCTCGATTATCTGTAGGTCTGTAACATCGACAAAGAGCCGGTACTACCAACCTTTCAAACCAAATAATGTCCGACGCGCCCCAAATTTCCTTCGGAACACCACCTACTGGCGAGTGGGGGCAACTTTGGAAAACTTTGGAAAACTTTTCAAAACATTTTAAAGTGGGGCGGGGGTGGTGGGGGTACTTCCGGTAGGGTGGGGGAAGCTCGGTTGATGTATATTGCATCATACTTCATGATTTTCTGCGGAAATTGAACTTTTGAAAACTTTGGAAAACTTTGGAAAACTTTTGAAAACTTTGGAAAACCTGAAATTTCCAAGATTATTCGGATATTTTATCCGTTGTTCAAGAATTTTACCGAGAATGCACGTACGCACGAAGTCAGTGGCAGGATCAGGAACTAGATAAATTGGGGTAGTGGTGGGGGTAAGAAGTGACCACTTTCGGTATGTACAGGGTGGAACTCGACCAAAGTATATTTTATATGGGTGACACTTTATGGTTTCCCTAGAAATCGACCTTTTGAAAACTTTGGAAAACTTTGGAAAACTTTGGAAAACTTTGGAAATCTTTGGAAAACTTTGGAAAACCTGAAACGTCTAGATTTTTCGGGGATTTTACCCATTTTCCGAGAATTTCTGCACCAATTCTGAGAATGTGCGCGCGCACACACATGGGAATGCCATCTCTCGGATGAGGAATGTGCAATTATCACTATGGATTGAGATTTGAGAATTGAAATTTGAGAATTGAGATTTGAGAATTGAGCGCCATGTCTCAGATGGTGAGTATACAATTAACATACAATTATCGTGGGAACGCCATCTGGGGAATGAACAATTAGGGACGCCATCTGGGGAATTAACAATTAGGAGCGCCATCTCTCGGGGAAATTAGGGACGCCATCTGTCGGTAAATAGAATCATCGGTCGGTAACAGAAGGCACCGGAGGTAACCCACTATCGGTAACTAGAACCATCGGTCGGTAACAGGGGGCACCGGGGTAACTTACCCACTGTCGGTAAGTAGCACGGATGCGAACCCTCGGTCGGTAACATGTCGGTAACAGGGATCTTGATCCAGAACCGCCACATCCCTTCTACTTTTTATTCTGTACATTTTATGCTACACGGAATGTGCGAACCATTTTCAACATGTCAGGTTCCACTCGATTCGTCGAGTATTGTCATGATATCCTGATTTTTGTTTCAGGAGCCGGCTCATTCGCGGGTCGCAGCACCAACAGTAAGTTAAAGATACAGAAATTTTCGATAATGACAGATATTCACTTGTTGTTCGAATTTATAACGTTATGCTCTTTGTTTGGAACCATTTTATTCTCTACATTTTATGCTACACGGAATGTGCGAACCATTTTCAACATGTCAGGTTCCACTCGATTCGTCAAGTATTGTCATGATATCCTGATTTTTGTTTCAGGAGTCGAGCCACCCGCGGCTAAAAGACGCAAAGGTGAGTTAAAGATACAGAGATTTTCGATAATGACAGATATTCACTTGTTGTTCGAATTTATAACGTTATGCTCTTTGTTTGGAACCATTTTATTCTCTACATTTTATGCTATAATACACGGAATGTTCAAACCATTTTCAACATGTCAGGTTCCACTCGATTCGTCAAGTATTGTCATGATATCCTGATTTTTGTTTCAGAAGCCCGCCGAACCCAGGCTTCCCCCCCCGGTAAGTTAAAGATACAGAGATTTTCGATAGTGACAGATATTCACTTGTTGTTCGAATTTATAACGTTATGATCTTTGTTTGGAACCATTTTATTCTCTACATTTTATGCTACACGGAATGTTCAAACCATTTTCAACATGTCAGGTTCCACTCGATTCGTCAAGTATTGTCATGATATCCTGATTTCATGTTTCAGGAGGCCGCGCCCCATACATTCCTAGGTCATTCAAGAGTAAGTTCAAGATACAGAGATTTTCGATAATGACAGATATTCACTTGTTGTTCGAATTTATAACGTTATGCTCTTTGTTTGGAACCATTTTATTATCTACATTTTATGCTACACGGAATGTGCGAACCATTTTCAACATGTCAGGTTCCACTCGATTCGTCAAGTATTGTCATGATATCCTGATTTTTGTTTCAGGAGCCGGCTCATCCGCGGGTCGCAGCACCAACGGTAAGTTAAAGATACAGAAATTTTCGATAATCACAGATATTCACTTGTTGTTCGAATTTATAACGTTATGCTCTTTGTTTGGAACCATTTTATTCTCTACATTTTATGCTACACGGAATGTTCAAACCATTCTCAACATGTCAGGTTCCACTCGATTCGTCAAGTATTGTCATGATATCCTGATTTTTGTTTCAGGAGCCCCCCCAACCGAGGCTGCTTTCAGCGGTGAGTTAAAGATACAGAGATTTTAGTTAATGGCAGATATTCACTTGTTGTTCGAATTTATAACGTTATGCTCTTTGTTTGGAACCATTTTATTCTCTAGATTTTATGCTACACAGAATGTTCAAACCATTCTCAACATGTCAGGTTCCACTCGATTCGTCAAGTATTGTCACGATATCCTGATTTTTGTTTCAGGAGTCGACCGACCTGCGGGTACCAGATCACCAGTAAGTTAAAGATACAGAGATTTTCGATAATGACAGATATTCACTTGTTGTTCGAATTTATAACGTTATGCTCTTTGTTTGGAACCATTTTATTCTCTACATTTTATGCTACACGGAATGTTCAAACCATTTTCAACATGTCAGGTTCCACTCGATTCGTCAAGTATTGCCATGATATCCTGATTTTTGTTTCAGGAGTCCGAGTGGACTCAGGCCCGGGTCCCATAATCACCGGTAAGTTAAAGATACAGAGATTTTCGATAATGACAGATGAATCACTTGTTGTTTGAATTTAGCTCAAGCGAGTCGAGCACCGCGGAATGACGACTTAATCACAGTCCTCTTTACTTCAATTTCAGGTCAGGTGGCAACTGTCAAAAGTACACTGCTACTACTTGGGAATTTTGTTACACAGATGTCCAATTGTAAGTTGAAAACAATGTCACCCAATGAAGATATTCAAGTCATAGCTACTAAGGCATGCGTCAAATATTGACAAACTACAATAGTGTCATGATGTACCTATTTTATTTTGCAGGTCGGGGTTCCCAGATGTACGCCGGAGACCCTCGTAAGTGATAAGTGGATACACTTACTTGACCAATTTATACATCTACCAAAACGCTCGAATTATCTTTGTCTCCGTATTCTGGAAAATCATTCCGTTTGATATTCAGGACCTCTCTATTTCTATTCCAGATACTTTGTCGAGTGCCGGAAAATATCTCGAAGACGGTGTAGGTGATATCCTACATGGTCAAGGTACCCTTTGACAATGTTTTTGTGATCTCTGTTCGCTTCACTTATCAGGGTGAAGTCGAGAAATTGTTTTAATTGACCGAGATTTTCTATTTTGATTCTTCATATTTCATTATTTTTTTCACTTATTGCCATTATATCATGCGTCAATTTGTGAATTTCCACTCTGTCATGATACGCCTATATTATTTTCAGCAAACCAATTAACAGTTGCTCTCGGATTCTTGAGTAAGTGACACTCATTCGAAACATACATCAAGCCTAGCTTGATTTTCATCCAGCTGTTGTTAGAACTGAGTGAGAGTCGAAGACGACTTGATCATAACCTCTGTATTCCAATTTCAGATTTAGTCAAGCCAGTAATAGACAGAATGTTAGCCGATATGCTAAGAATTGACACGACACTCTTACGTGAGTTGAAGACGATCGTGCCCATCTAGAATATCGCGCCTCAATGAACACTTGAAAATTGTCTAAATTATTGAGGTATCTTTTAATTTCCAGATGCCTTCGATGAGATCGAACCTTCTGTGACCAGCATTACTGATATATTCGAGTCAATGAACGCCCGAGTCAAAAAGATTTTGGATGTCGCTTGGCGTCTCCGTAGTAAGTTGGAAACAATTGTACCATTAGAAATATAATTGTCATACTGAGATCTATCGTTTGCTACAAACCAAATTCCAATTAGGCTTTCATAAATTGATCTATTTCCTTAGCCTCCAGTTAGGCAAACGTATTTGATACTCAACATTCGATCCCTGATTTCAATTGTACCACCAGTTTAGTACTGCTCAATTACGATCCTGAATATTTTGACTTTTTATATTATTTCCAACATCAACTAAAATATTATGATTTCTTAAATTATACTTTCAATGTGTTCTGGTAATTGCCATTGAATCGTAATTTCACTTTAGCAGGTGCAATTTAAGACCCATAAATCCCATGCCAGTCCAGCTGAACCGAAGCAGCGGAAGAGACTATTGGTGAGTGTCATCGACAGTATCACCTGATACGAAGATGCTGAATATATTTATTCACTAATTTTGGTGAATCTATTCGCAGACCACTTCTTAGCAGCTATCGCGGAGCGGAATATTCGGAACCGCTTGTGCTAATCTGAAGAACTTTTTGTGGAAGAACGTAAATCATCTGCTGGACGAGAGACTACCACTTTCTTCCGGCACGTCTTCCAATTGATCACTGAATATGTATATGCCAGTGAGAATAATGTAAAGCTGCTTAAGATTGTGAGCAATAAAAATCAATTTCGAAAATATTCATTCGCTGTATCGTATAAATTTTCCATTTTCCAACACAGATTCCGACTACAAAAGAATAAAGACATTCAGAGGCCCTTATAAAAACGATTACTTTTTTCCTTCCGAGTCACGTGACATGTGAAAAGGTTTTTTTATTTGCAACACCTGCATGAAAAGTTTGATTCCGTTCAGACCGCTGAACCGATTCGGATGAAATTTGCAAGGCATACTGTTTTTCTTCCGAGGCTGTGCCAATAAAGTTTTCAAACGTCGCGCGCTAACCATGTTTAAATAAAAAATACCGTGAGGAATATTACGATACAGATAATTAGTTATCAAACACTGATTATCCGAGTATAGTGATTCAAAGACCGAAAGACGTTCAGAATGATATCCAAACGAGAAGAGTCGGTGCCTCCCCCGTGCACCCCTTCCATGGTTAAAGACATGACATGATTTTTCAGCTCAAAATTAAGTCACCTTATGGCATCAACGGGCCTTCGATAATCTTCAGTCATTTCGTATCTAGATGTGGTATAGAGGACATTTCAATGACGGGATTCGTTGACCCCGATTGTCGAGTCTGATTCATATTGTATTGGCGCAAGTAGGGGGAAGTCCGGCAGTACCGGTCGGCAGGCAGTACCGGCCAATAGTAGTTTTAGAGTTTCTTAGAGTTTCTGGGCGCCATGGAAACTCTAAAACTACTACCCGTGTAGAAATTCTATTCGGGCTGTGATAAGGGCCTTAATATTTCGCCCGATTTGAATTAAGGCCCCGATCGGGCAAAATCATCAGGATTTGATTAGAAATGTAACGCTTCGAACTACTGGCCCTGATTGGGCCAACATTTCGTGCCCTGATCAGGAAAATCTACGACAGCCTGATAAGGCGCGTAGTACGTTGCATGACAGGCCCTGATTTTCAGGCCCGATCATCGATTCCTGAACAGGACCTGACTCCCGGATCCCATCAAAATCTTCAGATTTATTTTTGAGGACGCTGGAGCAACGCCTGAGCAGGACCCGATCTATCGGCTGTTACCAAGACTTCAAGGCCAAATTTTCAGGACCGATGATCGATTCCCGATCTGGACCTAATCCGTTCGCTTCTCAATACCTCATCAGGTTATTATTACCCATCGGGCATCCCGAAGAAATTTCAACACAGGTAGACATATTTCTGGAATATTGTTGGTATATTTCTGAAATAGTTCCGACGTATTTATATTCTTCGTATCAATTTGTTTTTTGAATAGCGCTAATACCGCAGGAACGGTAGAAGCATGAATAAAAAATGCTGCATAAGTCGCACTCCGAAACGGGCACGTTCAACGAGCGTAACATCATGGCTTTCACGCCGGTAGGTGTATTATGACTGGCGCGTTTTCACTCGCGAGAGTCTTGCGGGAGCATGCAGCGCCGCTCTTGCCTCTAGCGGCAAGTGTGCACACTAATACGTACGGATTCAGAAGGATTGACAGTTTGAGTACAATTTGGGTTGTAGTCATATATCCGGAACATTTCAGAAATACTGAAACTTTTATACATCACACGAAATGTGTACATTTATTACCTGAGCAGGTCCTCATATTTTATGAACCTCAATTTATAGTAAATCTAAAAATTTATCTTTGAAGCTACATATGATCTATCCCTGTCCAAGATTCAATTTACGGGTGGAATTATCGATATCTGAGCAGGACCTGATCTACTTGATCCTATTGAAATTGCGCGATTTATTTTCGAGGTCAGCGAATACTACTTGAGCGGGATCTGATCCTCTAGATCCCATCGGAATCTCGAAATTTATTTTTAAGGATACCGCGGGATCATTGCCTGAACAGGATCTGATCTACCGGCCGTTATCAAGACCTCAAGGGCAAATTTTCAGGACCGATGATCGATTCCTGAACAGGACCTGACTACTGGATCCCATCAGAATCTTCAGATTTATTTTCGAGGATACTGGAGGAACGCCTGAGCAGGACCCGATCTACCGGCCGTTATCAAGACCTCAAGGGCAAATTTTCACGACCGATGATTGATTCCTGAACAGGACCTGACTCCTGGATCCCATCAAAATCTTCAGATTTATTTTCGAGGACGCTGGAGGAACGCCTGAGCAGGACCCGATCCACCGGCCGTTATCAAGACCTCAAGGGCAAATTTTCAGGACTGATAATCGATTCCTGACCTGGACCTGATCTCTGGACCACATCAAAATCTTCAGATTTGTTTTCGAGGATACTCGATTAATGCCTCATCAGGACTCGATCTGCAAGCCCTTGGGCAGACCTCAATATCAGATTTTCAGGACAGACGATCGATTCCCGATCTGGAACTGATCCGTTTGTTTTATCAGAATCTCAGCAGTGCGTTTTTAGGGACGATTAGTTAATACCTCATCAGGTTCTGATGGGGTGATGATAGGGAAATCTTATTATGGAAGCCACAATTTATACCCATTGGGGCCCTAATGTTACTTCGGGCATCCCGAAGAAATTTCCACACGGGTAGTGGCCGGTACTGCCTGCCGACCGGTACTGCTGGACTTCCCCCTACTTGAATCGTTAATTCGTGATCACTTCTGAATATGCAATAAAGTTTTATCATCGCCTGTACCTTATTGATACAGTTGTGCATCGTGGACTACGAATACCTCAATTCAAATATTATTTTGTTCAGAGGTGGATGCCTAATTGGCGTTCACATCATCTGAATTTAACAAAAATTTCTTGACGTTCATCGTTCTTTGTCACATTTTGTGCATTTTTTTTTTCACTTGCATTCCCTCAAAATCCGAAGAAAGATTTCAAGAATTCAGAAAATCAACCGAATCACGCACATTATCTTGAAAATCGGAAAACTCATTTTCTTAAAAATGAAATTTCTTTTTCGAATAAATATTTCACACAATGTGTGGGATGATATGACTCATGGGTTCTGTGAGTTTCATTGTTGCTGAAGCATCGCTTCATACTGAAAAAATATATTTTTTTCCATACATGAACGGAAAGGCTTTGCTACCTGTTTTCGGGGAGCAAACAGTGGTTTTACCGACCGGGAAGTCTTCTCTCCCGGTGAGTCTTTCTTCCCCAGTCTTTCTACCCTGAAACTCTTTCCTCCCTGCTTTCAGTTCCCGTACCGGCCGCGCTACACTTCAGCCACATAACCTCATTGCCGAATGATCATCGTTTTGCCCGCAAAATCGACCTTTCCGTTCATGGTGGAAAAGAATACAGTGTGCACCGCGGTCGCAGGACTTTTCACTCCCTCGGTGTAGTTTTCTGCCCTCGTCTTCGGCTCGCAACTCGTGCAGCCTCTCCTCTCCCTCGTGCAGCAATCCACACGCTCGGGAGCGAAAATGTCCTTTGCTCCCTTGGTGCACAATATACTATTACAAGTGACTGTATGGAATCCGTCGATTTCTGTATTGGTTTCAACATTTTTGCCACTTTCGAGCATCTTTTGAAGTGACCGTTCGGTTCAGAAGATTATCGGTTCAATTAGCTCTATCCTCAAATTTCCCACTCTTCGTAATTTCCAAGTTCCTAAGTTAGTCTGATCCCTTCTAACGTCACGATCACTTTGCAATAGATTTTACAATTTCATATAATACATTTCGATTAAATTTATAGCCATCATGGGGCTCCCGCCTGATATCCTCACAGAACTTCGTCAATGAACCGAAAGCTCCGTAGCAAATATGGTCGAAAACTTACTTCACTTTTTCTAACCACATCTCAACGTTTTCCAAGTCGATTAAATAATTCTTATCAACCGTTAATTTGAATGACGTGATGTGTGAATTAATCGTAACATCATCTGAGCAGAAAAATATGGGTAGTTAAAAGCAGAAGGTCATAAAACTCGTGAAACGCAAAGAAAAATGGAAATCGACGTCGTTTCGAAAAATTCGATAAAAGAAATCGCAGTTAAAAGCAGAGTGTCGTATCCGCCCAACTTACGATCTTTTCCACTTACATTTTTCGATCTCGTAATTTCAATTGATCTATACGCTTCGAACGTTTTCAGAGCGATTGACGTGAAAAAAAAAAAATTATAAGACTTTGTGTCATTATAAACAGCAAAACGTCGTAGGTATAATGGCGCTTACGTCCTCATGTCATTAGACACGCGATATGTATATGAATGGATTTTTTTTGTGATCGATTTTATTGACGAAACCTAAAGCAAACTCGTCAGGGTCTCAATATAACAACGTGCAAGAGCTTTCTCTTCTTAATGATCCAAAATTCAAATACGGATTACTACCTCTGAAAATAGAGCTACGAAATTTTTTGCGGAACATAAAAGTCGCGTTTTGAATTTATCTACAACTTTTGTATGAAACTTTTTTTCATTTGACTTCTGCTTCGTGTGTTAGAGACCCCGATCGATAATTGTTCGGACACAAGGCAGCTGATGGCTGTGTGAGCTATGGTAGTGTTGTGCATTAACACCAAGGCGTGTTGTTGACATGCGGTCCTGTAACTCGGACGAATTATACAATTGTATACTCTTACTATCCATCTCTCTGTACATTGAAATTTAGTATCGACTCACGTTTCACCGAGAACACACGCGTTCTAATGTTTCTGAATAAATTGAAAAGGTTATTGTTAATCGTGTCTCCCTTTACTTTACCCGACTCACATCCCCGCTGAAACCTACTTCCACCCAAAGAACTGGTATTTCTCAAATCATTGGTCCTTCGAGCCGGATTGCGTGACGTATTCGGGAGAAATCTCGAGCACTCGCGAGCATCGGGATGCGAAGTAGAACGGGAGTGAGACGGGTCGGTCGAACTACTAACTAGAGTGCAGTGCGAAGATCGGATTCGAAAACGAACTCAAGGACAGTAAAACTATCGAGTTCGAAGTGAGACTCAACGGTCGCAATCGGCTTCGGTTTAAACTTTTCGGGTGTGTCGGTGTATCGGTGCTCGTGCATACGCCGGTGCGCGGCCGCGTTGTGATACGGTTGGTGATCGGAGTCAATAACCGCGTGTGAATTCGCCGTGTGTTTACCGAGCATCATGTCTCTAACGGAACTTGTTGACATTCAAATCGAGCTGTTTTGGCGTATTTCTCGCGCAGTGGAGAATTTACGTAAGCTACGCGAAGCCAACATCACGTCGGGACAAGTGCAGTCACGACTTGACGCGCTGCACTCAATTTGGGAAAAATTCCAGACCAATCATGAGAAGCTGCGCCAATTGAAGTCCGCTTACAAGGAGGAACAGCGCGATACCATCAACGCGTTGCCGTACTACCAGGACGACTATTTCTCGCGGAGCGAAGAGATTCTATGAACAGAAGGGGATCATGCTCGATGCGCTTGATAAGCTCAAACCTACGGTAGTCCAGCCGACGATGAATGCAGTCGCCCCGCAAGCGTTGCGAGCGGTCGACCCTGCACCAGCAACAACCCCGAGACGGTTGCCACCCATCGAGTTGCCCACATTCAGCGGTAACAACACGGACTGGAAACCCTTTCACGACTTGTTCAATTCGATCGTTCGAGATAACAGGCAAATCTCGGATGTCGAAAAACTACATTATCTGAAGACGAGCCTAACGGGTGGACCCTCCCAGCTCGTCAAGAACATCGCGATTACCGAAGGCAACTTCGCGTGAGCCTGGGAAACGCTCGTCTCTCGATACGAAAACAAACGGCTTCTCACCGATTCACACCTAGCAACATTGTTTGGGATTCCACGCGTCAACAAGAAGTCATCAACAGAGCTCAAGCAGCTGTACAGCGACACGTGCGAGGCTCTTGGAGCCTTGGAAGAGCTTGGCAGTCCAGTAGACACATGGGATCACATTATCGTCTACATGAACCTTCGGAAATTCGATGCAGGATCACTCGAAGAATGGGAAAAGGAAGTCAGTAACAAAACGGACGCCCCTACGTTCCTACAACTGAAGTCATTCCTCGTGAGCAGAATCCAGACGTTGGAAGCCGTGGAACAGGCTCAAAATTCTCAAGGCAAAGCCACTCCAGTGCAAGGAAAACAACCATCATCGACTCGCTCACACACGGCTCAACCAAGGGAACGCTCCTGCGCCTGCTGCAAGGGCAATCATTTCATCGCGTTCTGTCCAGCTTTTAAGTAAAAGTCGGTCGAACAGAGACGCGAAATCGTTATCTCCAATCGGCTCTGCTACAACTGCCTTGGGTCCCATCCGGTTAAGGATTGTGTTTGCGAGAAGACATGCCGCATCTGTCACGGTCGGCATCACACCACGCTACATCGGAAATCCTCAACAACGGCAGCGCCGGCAACAAACACCGGACTTCCAGCCCAGACGAATATGTCTCAAGGACCCCAAGCGACTCCAAGCATCGGTTTCGATCCTCAAGTGAGCAGTCACGCTGCTCAAATGGAATCTACGCAACGGTCTCCAGTCCTCCTGGCTACAGCAAAGGCAATCGTATCAAATCCAGGGACTGTGGAAGGAATCACAGCTCGAGTCTTGCTGGATCAAGGCTCCGAAAGCTCGTTCATCACAGAATCGTTAGCGCAGCAACTGCGGCTGCCGCGACTTCATGCTTCAATCCGAGTCATCGGAGTTGGAACTCAACAAACTGGAGTAACCCGTGGCATCGTCAAGCTCCAACTTCAATCTCGAACAGAACCCTCATTCGTCTGTCGAGTGGAAGCTCTGGTTCTCCCTCGGCTCACGGCTTTTCTGCCGTCGTTTCAGCTGTTGGGGGAAGACTGGCCACATCTTAAGGGAATCAGCCTCGCTGATACAAGCTTTGGACAGCCAGGTCGTATTGACCTCATCCTCGGGGCAGACATCTACTGCCACGTTCTCAAGTCAGGAATCCGAAAGGGGAGTCCAGGGATTCCAATGGCACAGGAAACCAAATTCGGCTGGGTTGTATCGGGTTCTGTGCCTCTCCAATTCACAAACTTCGTCGACAGCGACGTTCAAGGATTCCAAGGCTACCTCGATCATACGCTACTAGAACTAATGCAACAGTTTTGGAAGCAAGAAGAGGTTCCTATGCAAATCCCGCTCACAGGGGACGAAGCAAGGTGTGAGAAACATTTCGAAGAAACTTCGTCGCGTCGCGTCGCTCGTTACGTGGTTCGGTTGCCGTTCAAAACCGATCAGTTCGACCTCGGTGATTCGCGCACCCCCGCGCTACAAATGCTCTGTCGATTGTAGAAACGGTTCGCGGTTAACCCTCATCTGCGAAGGGCATATTCGAAATTCCTACACGAGTATTTGACGCTCGGGCATATGCGTCGCGCGTTCAGCGCACCAAGGGACAATTCGCGTGCATTTTACCTTCCGCATCACGGCGTCGTGCGGGAAAGTAGCTCGACTACGAAGCTCCGAGTCGTATTCAACGGATCTCAAAGGACGGACCTTGGACATTCCCTCAACGATCACCATCTCGTCGGCCCGAAGGTACAAACAGACCTTGCCGACGTACTCCTGCGGTGGCGACAATTCCCTGTCGCCTTCACCTCGGACATCGTCAAGATGTACCGACAGATCATGGTTCACGAAGACGACTGGGACTTTCAACGCATCCTTTGGAGAGAAAGTCCAGAGTCACCGGTCGAAGAGTACCACCTGACTACGGTAACATACGGTCTCGCTTCAGCTCCATTTCTTGATAACCGAGTTCTGCATCAACTCGTGAAGGACGATGGGCATCAATTTCTTGCGGCAAGCCAGGTTGTGCTGAACAACATGTACGTGGACGACGTCCTCTCGGGAGCAGAGGACACTCGTCACGCGCGCGAGAAAATCAACGAGTTGACTCAACGGCTCAAGGCGGGCGGCTTCGAGCTGCAGAAGTGGACGGCAACTCACCCAGAGATTCTCGCTGAAGTTGGATGCGTTCAACAAGCCACTGCACAGAATCTGAGTCTGGATCAGAGCCCTCTGTCTCGAGCTTTGGGCCTCGCATGGAACCCCACTGCTGACTCGTTCGTGTTTGAGCCTCAGCCTCTTCACACGCAGCCGCATCTCACCAAACGAAAGATTCTCTCACAAACTGCTCAGCTGTTTGACCCACTCGGTTGGCTCGCCCCGATTATCATCAAAGCCAAGATCTTCATGCAAGAGCTTTGGTCGCTCGGCCTGGATTGGGACGAACCACTCACCGACGCGTTAGCATCGAGGTGGACACAGTTTCTAGAAGAATTGCAGTCTTTATCGACGATTGCGATCCCTCGATGGATCGGAATCAGCTCAGCAACTCCGGCCTTGGAGATTCACGGGTTCGCGGATGCGTCGCAACACGCTCTCGGCGCAGTTGTCTACTCGCGCGCGTATGTAGACTCGCACAAAGTTCGCGTATCTCTCGTGTGCGCGAAAACCAAAGTGGCACCGTTGAAAAAAGTGACGATCCCGCGACTTGAGTTGTGCGCCGCGGTTCTCCTCGTCAGACAGTGCGACACGTAGAGAAGACATTAAACCTCGCGAATGTGTCGATTTATCTGTGGACGGATTCCACAGTCGCGTTGGCGTGGATTAAAGGCCACCCGTCGCGATGGAAGGACTTTGTGAGTAATCGCGTTAATGAAATTCAAGAGTTCGCGCTCGCGCGGTGGTGACACGTTTCAGGATCCGAAAACCCTGCCGATCTGGCATCGCGCGGTGGATCTCCGAAAGCAATCATGCAATTGCCGCTCTGGATTGCAGGACCACCATGGCTCGGAAAGCCATCAGCTGGCCTTCCTCTCCGTCTCAGCTCAACGAGGAGGACCTTCGCCAGGAGGAAAGGAGGCAGCTGTCCACACATCATGCGGTTCCCAGATCGCCAATAATTTGGGATCTAATTGAACGATATTCAAGTCTGACCAAGCTACTCAGAATCTCCGCACTCTGCCAACGTGCGGCGAGCAAGTTTCGCGCCAAACGAACTTCAAAACCAGTCATCGATTTAACTACGCCTATCAGTCCAATTACGACGCAGGAGATAAACACAGCTCGCCTGTTTTGGACCAAGATCGTTCAGCAAGTATACTTTGTTGAAGAGATACGCCAACTGAAGGCCGACTCGAGTGTTATCCGCAACCCGCTGTTCTTTCGACTCGCACCGTTGATCGACAACAACGAACTCATCAGAGTCGGAGGGCGATTGCACCAATCAGAATCACCATATGAGGAAAGGCACCCCCTCATACTACCTCGCGAATCACCGTTGACGTCGCTAATCATCGATCACTTTCATCGATCACTATCATCGATCAACGCTTCATGGAGGGCCACAACTTACTTTGGCCACCATCAGGCAAAGATACTGGATACTCGGAGGCAGAGTACCCGTGCGCTCATTCATACGACGCTGCGTCCCGTGCGCTCGACAGCGAGCGACGCTTAGCGTCCAGCAGATGGGTCAACTACCGCACGATCGCGTCACACGAGCAAGGCCATTTCTCAACTCCGGCGTCGATTATGCTGGACCCTTTGCAATTTGAGCATCACGAAACAGAAACTCCAAGACGTTCAAGGGGTACATCGTACTCTTCGTGTGCTTCTCAACATCCGCGGTGCACTTGGAAGCTGTGACAGATTACACTGCTGCCGGATTCATTGCTGCCTACACGCGATTCACTTCACGACGAGGAATATGTGCCACCATGACGAGTGATTGTGGAACGAATCTGGTAGGTGCCGACGCAGAACTTCGTCGACTTCTGACTGCATCAACGAAGGAATCAATTCAAATCGCGGATACTCTCGCGTCTCTCGGTACATAGTGGCGGTTCAACCCGCCTTCTGCACCGCACTTCGGCGGTAAATGGGAAGCCGGTGTGAAATCCGAAAAGTTTCACTTAAAACGAGTTGTCGGTGAAACCAAACTCGACTACGAACAATTCGCTACCTTTTTGACGCAAGTTGAAGCTACACTCAACTCTCGACCACTGTGCGCGATCTCCGATGACTCCAGGGATCCAACAGCCTTGACTCCAGGGCATTTTCTGATCGGCGCGGCTCTGAACACACTACCAGAGCCTTCACTCGCCGATCTCCCTACGCAACGGCTCTCGCACTGGCAACATGCGCGTCAGATGCTGGAGCATTTCTGGAAACGCTGGAGCACGGAATATCTTCAGCAATTTCAAACTCTACCGAAGTGGCAGGCACAACACGGAAACATCTAAGAAGGATCGATCGTCCTCGTCAAGGACGACAACCTGCCCCCATCATTGTGGCCTCTCGCTAAGGTTGTGACCGTGCACCCCGGGGCTGACGGACTCGTGCGCGTTGTGACTATTCGAACCAAATCCTCGGTGCTAAAGCGTCCTATCGTTAAACTTTGTGTCCTACCGGTTATGCCTGAAACTCAATCCCCCAAGGCGGGCGGCAATGCATCGAAATAATTTCGCTATCACGCGTGATAGCGAGGCGCGCGGTATGTTCGGACACAAGGCAGCTGATGGCTGTGTGAGCTATGGTAGTGTTGTGCATTAAACGGTGAGAGGGCAAAGTGGCAAGAGGGGGTAAGTATATCCACAGAGTTCCCATGTCTCTATATACACTCCAAGCACCAGAAAGCAATGATAATGGTGTCACAGGTGTTACCATTACAAAACAGTATTTTGTAATGAAAATACCTTCATATTCTCTTAATACAGACAACGGCGAGGGGGGAGGGGGGGTTAATTTACACGGAGTAAGCTGTAAAAACCTCTTGCCCCAACCTGTTAGGATGAAACAGCCCCGGAAAGTCTAGGCCGTCCATTTTACCCCAGAATAAAAAATAAATCTTGATTATAATTGACAATGAGCCGGTTGATGGGTGGAAAATAAAAATAAAAAAAAACTGTATCGATCAGAACTTCGATTGTAAATTATATCGTGGAAATTTTTTTTTTTCATAATGTTTGTGTCAACAATTAGAATGTCAAAAGTTGTGAGAGTCTCTGGGTGAGGATACGGTAATTTTACCCGCGGTTGTAAAAATTATGCAATTGTAAAGTAAATTTAAGCCAAAATTAGGTGGCAAAAATGTGAATTTCCAGGGCCGAACTTAAGCACCGCTGTCACCAAAATGACCGATCGGTTCATTTGCACATTGGTAACGGTCATCAAAATGGGCGATTCACACGGCATCAAAATGGCCGATACGTCTATAGATATACGTGGGAGTAGCTTCTCTACGCGAAAGTTGAGGGAGTACAGATCGAGGGAAGCTTTTAGCCGGTGTTGTAAGTTAACGACAAAATATTTACTGTTGTTTTGTTTTATTCTACGGTTTTCTTTCAATGTTCATTATTAAGTTTTTTTTTTATTTTTATAAAATTGGTGAAGAAGGAAAGAAAAAATGAAATAAATAATAAATAAAATAAAATAAAAGGTGAAAAAAGGAAAAAGGGAAAAGAGAGATTACTAAAAGTATGTTGTGTCCTGTCTTGCGTTTGTCTTACGCGCTACAGCTTGGTGTTAATTTCCAACAATCGCTGGTACTCGCCCTACTGAAAATGATTACATAATTCATCATATGAAAAATCACCCGGTAAAGTACATGGTTAATCATATGATAAATCATAAAATATTATGGCCAATTTCAGCATACAATTTATTGTGTAATTTATCATGTGATATTTACAGGTATATCGTTCATGAAATTTATCATGTGATTTATCTCCTGTTCACGACGAAGGAAAGAAAAAAAATCTTTCCCGGTGCGGGATCGAACCTACGACCTGAAGAATTACAGTCGGTTATGCTACCGCATGAGCCACGCCATCTGTTAGTAGTATAAGAGTAGTATAAGATAACGGTAGAACGGTAGGTAACTTACTCAACAAACGATAGGTTCAATAACAGAAAATAGAAGCACTGCTCGGCTAAACTGCAGTTTACTCAAAACATATGGTAGAGTGGGTAGGTTCTCCAGTAAATGACACGTGGATAAGTAGTTTAAACGGTAGGCAGAGCCATACTATATTGAAAGTCAGTCCAGTATTAACATAACTGACATTTAAAAAACTGACTGATAAATTGACCATATAGCGCAAAAGAGAACATATAATGTTAAAGAAACAGTTCAGTAGAAAAACTGAATAAATAACTAAAACTAAGATCCGCGGCTACTAATTCTACGCTCGGGAATAAACTCAAGGAAACTCGATCTACGATAGCACGCGTTAGCATGCATAAACTAATAATGTATCATACAAAATCATGGAAATGATGAAAGATCTACGTAAATGAAACGTAACCGAAGTTTTAGATTTCGGAAACAAATACTTGAAGAAATATCCAGAAAATAGTTCAGTCGAGAGGTCGTTCGATAGATAACGTAGTCAACGTAAAAGTATCGAAACAGAAACGGAATTCGTCTACGGACGGTAGACGATAGATAAACGAAACACAATAAATAATAACGTAACGTAGTAAATCAGAACGTTAGACGATAGAACAACCTCGTAACTTTACAAATAGACGAAGAGCTTTACCTTAAACACAGGAGAGACAGATCACTGACTCTAAGTTAAAGATACGAAAGATGGCTCTAATTACTCGAAAAAACCTAACGGGAAGGAATATCGATCGGTAGGAGAAACTGAAAGTAACGATAGCGAGAGATGGAAATGCGGTAGATTTCACAGAGAGCGATGGATAGGAAACGGAAGGCACAGAGGAGGAAAGTAAGATGTAGAGACTTCGTAGCGAGGGCTGGAGACATCCGAACCGGAGAACAGCGGAGCGTGGAAGAGATCGAGGCTCGGTGGTATCGCCAATATATAGCCGGCTGGCTATTCCTCTGCTCGTCGTCGCACGAAGTTCATAGTCGTAAATCCCTTAGCGCCGCACAGTGGTTCCAAATGCGAAATGGCTGGCCAGAAATCGAAAAATGAAGTTTAAATTCGAAGAATTTTAACTGTGGGGTCAGGTAGAGGGATACCCCTGGCGTCCCTTTCAAGGGTAGAGGAGTGGCAGGTGGTACGTTTAGCCGTTGGGATCTCATTCGTAACGAAGACCTCGAGCAGGTAGCCTCGGCCGTGAGCTAGTCCGTTAAAATTACTACCGCTTAAAATCGCAATATCTTCGAGTGGAATTGAGCAATTTTAAATTTTCAAAATGGAATCTCCGCCTGAAAGTAAGTACTTTTATTATATCATTGTGATTTTTTATTTAAAGTACACACTGAGCAAAGAAAAATTTAAACATCTACTGTAAATTCTCGTGCCCGTGGTGAAGAAAAGTTTTGTTCACATTGAGTAAAAGTTAGTTGTTAAACGTTGTTAAGCGGTCGGAGAGGTGCCATATGATTCTTTACACTCTTGAGTAAATATATCACCAAAAATTAGATGCCAAAAACTGCCAACCTCGTTACAATGAATTTTTCTGTAAATAGACGCGCTCATGCACGTGCGGTGCGGCACATAAACTAGGCGGTGCATTGCAACGCACACTAGGCGATCAAGTCGATTGATTTGTTTCTCATGAATATCAGTATTAGTCTACCGGATTCGAATATAATTTTTATTAAAAAAAATTATTATTGATTTTTGAAGTCATGTATTATGTATTGTCTCACTGTTAAATTAATTTTTTCAGGTTCTCGGAAGAGTAAGGAAGCGGTCGTTGTTACGCGACAGGATTTGTTCGATTTATTATTGCCTTATTTGAACGATGGTGCGAGTAAAGCGTACGAAATTGTGGAGATGGCACTGTCGGAAAAATTCCATTCCACTTACACGCTATCTACAGATGAAAAAACGAAGATTCGCCATTTATTACATCAAATCCGAGACAGATGGCAAAAAGTTAAACGAACGAAGGCATTTTTTCTGGATCAAAATGCGGATTGGCTAAGCACAGTGGTCGCCTTTGATAACAATAAGGATATCTCCACCGTAAACAGAGATTCAGCTGCAGTTCAGACGCGTGGTCGCCATTCGCAGAGCTTTGAGGACTCCAGCGAACGGTCGAAACGGCGAAAAACTGAAGGTATTCGTAACCAGTCCAGTACCGAAGAGCTTGCCTTTGCCACCCACATGAGTCTTCGAGCAGCAGGTAAATTCGAGGCCGCAAAAATAGTGAAAGACGTTGCTCTGGGCAGTCCTACAAAAGCATCAAAGTACAAGGAAGCTTTACGAACTGTTACAAGTAGCACACCCGCTTGTTATACCGCTGATGCTGCGCTTTCTTTAATAGTTGAATACCGCATGTCCAAACATGTATATCAGGGAATACGCTCTGGCGCGCTGGAACTTAATTCAAAAATGTATCCATCGTACAAATCTGTGCTGGGGGCGAAAAAAAAATGTTATCCGCCCAAAGATGACATTACTATAACTGAGAGTAAAGCTGCGGTGAAACTTCAAGCACTGTTAGATCATACAGTAAAGCGCATTTTGGCAGTTCAAAGTGAAGTTTTAACTTCTCTCCCATCCCAAGGAATTTTCAATATGCATTTAATTTGCAAATGGGGATGCGACGGTACATCTGGGCAAAGTACTTTTAAACAAAAATTCGAGAATGACGACGGAGACAAAACAGATGCGACTATCTTCTTCACTTCACTTGTGCCACTGCAGCTCGTGGTCGTCGACGAAGTAAATAAGGGAGAAATAACCGTGTGGCAAAATCCGCGACCCTCCTCCCCTCGATTTTGTAGGCCCATAAAAATCGAGTTTTTAAAAGAGACTGCACAAGGAACGCGACAGGAAGTGGATGACATCAAAGAGCAGGAAAAGCAGCTTCAACCCTTCCATGGGTTTGAGAACGGGAAAGAAGTCAGTGTAAACTACAAGTTAGCATTAACAATGGTTGATGGAAAGGTTTGCAATTCCCTAACGTCTACGGCCTCAAGTCAACGATGCTATCTTTGCGGGGCCACATCGAAAGAATTCAATGACATCGACAAGATGTTGCAGAGGAAGATTAACGAAGAACACTTACAATATGGGATATCATCCTTGCATGCGTGGATTCGTTTGTTCGAGTGCCTTATACATATTGCATACAGATTGGAAATAAAGAAATGGCAAGCAGATAAAAAAAGCATCGAAAGCCGTAAAAAAAACTATACAAAAAGGTTTCCGTGAGAAATTGGGACTGTTAATTGATCAACCGAAACAAGGATATGGTAGCACGAATGACGGTAATACTGCTCGTCGTTTCTTTCAAGATTCCGAGGTTTCAGCGTCTATAACGGGACTAAATAAAGAACTAATTAACAGATTTCACGTGATCTTACAAGTAATAGCGTGTGGTTTCGAAATAAACGTGAATGAATTCGAAAAATACGCTGTAGAAACAGCCCGTGAATACGTGCGACTATATCCTTGGTATTACATGCCCACTACTGTGCACAAAATTTTAATCCACGGCGCAAAAGTAATAGGGTCTTCGATGCTGCCTATAGGACAGATGTCAGAGGAAGCTCAGGAATCTTGCAACAAATTTATCAAATCATTTAGGCTAGACTTTGCCCGAAAATTTAGTAGGAAGCAGAATATGGAGGATGTTTTTGCGCGGCTCTTGATTGCGTCTGACCCCGTGATCTCAAGTTTGCGTAAGTTGCCAGCAAAGCCGGGTAAATCATTATCGCGTGAAGCAATGGCGTTGTTGACCTCGCCAACTGTGAACAACGAAAAATTTTTTCGAAATACTGAGAGTGACTCTAGCGATAATAATGATAGCGATTCAGACAGCAACTGGAGCCTCTAGGTTTGAGCGTCAGTAACTATTTTTTGTTTTTATAGAAAAATAATATTAATTTGTATTTTTGAATAAATGAGTATTATTATCGTAATTTTTTCCGTATTTACATACCTTCCTAATCCACTATATCCCACAAACATGTAGATATTTATACAATATTTCGTTCTTTCATAATTTATTCGTGTTAGCGACCTCAAAAGCCCCCGAGTACCAAATTTCGTAGCGATTGATTCAAAATTGGAGAAAATGGTCCGCCATTTTTGGGCAGCCATTTTGTTTTTTGGAAATCTGACTTCAGATTCGTGTTCAGCTACCCCAAAAACCCTCGAGTACCAAATTTCGTAGCGATTGATTCAAAATTGGAGAAAATGGTCCGCCATTTTTGGGCAGCCATTTTGTTTTTTGGAAATCTGACTTCAGATTCGTGTTCAGCTACCCCAAAAACCCTCGAGTACCAAATTTCGTAGCGATTGATTCAAAATTGGAGAAAATGGTCCGCCATTTTTGGGCAGCCATTTTGGTTTTTGGAAATCTGACTTCAGATTCGTGTTCAGCTACCCCAAAAACCCCCGAGTATCAAATTTCGTAGCGATTGATCCAAAATTGGAGAAAATGGTCCGCCATTTTTGGGCAGCCATTTTGTTTTTTGGAAATCTGACTTCAGATTCGTGTTCAGCTACCCCAAAAACCCCCGAGGACCAAATTTCGTAGCGATTGAAGAATACCTTCTCAATTTGGCCAGCCATTTCGCATTTGGAACCACTGTGCGCCGATAGGCCAAGTGTCGCCCCACTCATCAATTTCCATATACATTCGGCAATCGTCGGTTCCTCTGACGTCATGAGCCGTTGCTGCTCTCGCGCTGTTGCTCGCCAAGCTATACCGATCTGCTGCTGCCTATGCCTGGAATTCACGTGCTATCCCTCTGGCCGAGATACTGGTTGGAGGATCGGCAGGTACGCAAGTTTGTCACCTCCACCAGTCATGCCGGACGTTTTTCGGCACCGATCACGAGTGAGCACTCAAGGTTAGGAGACGTCTCGTCTAGGACTATCCTGGCGACGATGCGGCAACCGAAACGCTAGATAAAACGGGTCTGCAGGCTTCGCAGCCTCGGTATCCGAGCCGGGAGGTCAGCGGTACGCCTCCGCTCAACCCAAGACACCGGTCTCGGGACATCCTTAGCGGTAGCGGCGGTCACTGCATTCAGGAAATCAGCTCAGCTGGCGGGAAGATTCGTATTCACTCACCCCTATACGCCGGCAACTGGACTGGCGTCGAGAGGTTCAGATCGTCGGGAAACGCTGTCTATCTCTGGCCCCTTTATCATAGGCTAGGTAGCTTGCACGTTCGTAGGCGTAGAACTCGTGGCGTAGGGTAACCTCATCCAGGCGATATTAGGCAGACGGTGTTCCTCGACAAAGATTACATAGAGATAGCGTAAAAATACAATAAATTAACAACAGGTACATTATTCCTAACATAAAGCTAGATCGAGTTTTCCTTTGAGCTTTTCGGTGTTATTTTTCCCTGCTGTCTCCGTTCAGATGTCTCCGTAGAACGCCACTGTAACGGGCGCGCTAAAACGCCACGTTACACAATCAAATATTGATTTTATTATTATTTTTTTTATTTTTAATTTGTAGAATAATTATTATTAGGTCTAAGTCGAGAGAGTCGCGAGAAATAATTAGGCGGCATAATTGAACTAATGTAGATGATGTAAGAGCTATTATTATTATTGTTATTAATATTATTATTAATATCGTGAATTTGTAATATTAATTAGTACAATTTATTATTCACGATGATACACAAGAAGGGCGAGCGAACGAACCCTGCCAACTACCGCGGCATAGCCTTAATAAACTGTGTCTGCAAACTATTTACCACGATACTTCGAGAAAGACTCTACAGCTGGGCCGAGGAACGCTCACTAATCCCTGAGTCCCAAGCCGGCTTCCGAAAGGGCCGGGGCTGTGAAGATAACGTTTTCGTCCTCCAATCTGCGATCCAGATTAGAGTCAGGCTGGACGGCGGCTCTGCCGAAGCACTCGTAGTCGACTTCAAGAGGGCCTTCGACTCCGTGAAACACGATATCCTCTGGACCAAGCTCCTGTGCTCTGGCGTCAGCGCAAAGACCATCCGAATCCTCCGCAACCTCTACGACAGAGCGTCAGCAGGCATCAGGCAAAACGGTGAAACCACCACCCCTACCCGAATCACCGAAGGGGTCCTGCAAGGGGAAACCCTCAGCCCCCTACTCTTCGTACTGCTGCTGGCGGATATCGAGGAGTACTTTAGAGACAGAGGCTGCGAGGGACTCAACATAGACGGGAGAACCGACGTTATCATGCTTCTTTACGCCGACGACCTTGTCATCCTGGGGAAAAACACACCAGACCTCAGAAGGAAAACCGACCTGCTTAAAACCTACTGTGACCGGAACGGCCTAACCATCAACCCCAGCAAAACAAAGACCATACACTTTAACAAATCCGGCAGTATCCGAAAGGCCAAGAAGCACCCCATCCAACTTGGGAGCGACACGCTGGAGGTGGCTAGCACCTGTACATACCTCGGTGTCCTATTCTCCAGCTCGACATCAGGACGGAGAGCCGCCGATGCCGCGGTCTCCAAAGCCAGGATCGCCACCGCAGCAGTCCTCCCCCTTCTCAGTAAGGGCAAATCGGACTCCTGGTCCACCAAAACCAAGCTGCACGACACCATCGTATCCACCACCCTGCTGTACGGGGCCCACCTTTGGGGCCTGAGATACCCCGACATGCTGGAGACCGCCCAGGTGGGTTACTACAAGAGAGTTCTTCTTCTCCCCAACTGCACTCCGGGCTACGCCCTGAGGGTCGAGCTAGGCCTGACGCATACGTGCCTCAAAGTCTTCACACAGGCCTGGAGGTGGCTGATAAAAATCCTGAAAATGCAACCAAACAGACTCCCAAAGATATGTTTCCTCCGACTGCACCAGCTTTCCCGCACCCCAGGCTGCGACCCTAAGTACAATTGGGCTGCTCAATTTCTAACCTTCCTCGAGATCACTGGGCACGCAGATCTTTGGGACGACCTCACCCCCGACGCCTGGCTCCACCGCGAACACGCCGTCCTCACGGCCCTCAAAAATCACCTGGACACCAATGACCTCACCCGCTACCAGTCCACCACCTTCTGCCAGAAAACTTTCCTGACAGGGCTGAACCGAACCCCAGCCAGCTACCTGCTCAGCCGCTGCCCTGTGGACTGGACACGGATGTGCGCCAACCTTAGGCTGGCAAATAACTTCAGACTCAAGATAAGATGGAAGGGCAGGTCATACGAATTCGACCCAAACAACCCCTGCCCAGGCTGCAACACAAACGCACTGGACGACCTCCATCACGTGATCGCGGCCTGTCCGCTCTACGACACCCCCAGACGGAAGTTCCTGAACATCCTGCCCAACCCACCCCCAGAAACCACCACGAACCTGCTCACCCCTGCATGCAGACTGGACCTCAAGAACCTATTCCTATATATGGCAAACGTCCTCGCGATCAGGGAACTGCTAGACGTCCCCTGAGCAACTCCTCCACCGACAACCGGCACTAAACTCGGATCAATCGGCAACATAAACAAACCGCTGCCAACTACCACTCCCCCCCCAGTCGATAGGGATCCACTGTATTCCTAAATGGACTGTACCGATTAAATAAATAAATAAATAAATAAATAATTTTTTTTTCATCACTTTATATTCATACTTCATAAAATGTTGTTTTTTTCACGATTTAGTAAATTTTCTAGACTCGACTTGTCGTAAAAGAAAAGAAAAAAGAAGGAAGAAAAATGTTAGGATCAGATTTTTGCTTTTACTTTTTTTTGTCGCGCTAATTTTTCCTCTTTTCTGGATTTTAGTAATAATAAACTAATTATAGAAGCTATAGATATTTTAATTAGACGAAAAAAAAACGAAAAAACAACAACAAAAGATGAAAATCAATGAATGAATAAATAAATGCCACTATTATAATAAATAAATTCTATTCAACGAGAAGTAGTAGGTAGTAAAGAGAAACGCTTCAGTCAGTATTGCGAGTCGTTATTACTATATACTTAAATATTTAATTATTACAATTATCATAATGATCATAATGATAATAATAATAATGATAATTATTTGTGAGAGATAATGATTAATAATTTATGATTATTCAAATAGTCTCGATATTATCGCGATTGGATTTTTAATATTAGATGTAAACGATAATTAATAATTGCACGATAATTAATTAACTAATTAATTAATTAAGTATTTTGATTCTCTCATTTTTCAAGTCATCTTCTTTTGTTTTTTTTCTTCTTTCTTTGCTTTTGTTGCCGTTTGAGATTTCATAACTATATTCGATTTAGCGCTTGATCAATAGATTTAGTAACGCAATCATTTTTTATATAAAGTAATAGAAGAAGAAAAAGAAAATTAATCGAAAAATTTTTTATTTTTTTATTTCTTGCTGCATTAATTTGATTATTCTTCTTCAATTTCTTGAAGGTGTTTTTATTTCTTTCAATAATTTTCAATCAGATTTTCCAATTTTTTAGTACCTTTTTAATATTTTTTTTCTGTCTTGTGAATTTATTTATTATTATTATTATGATATTATTATTATGTGCGTATGTATGTGTAACGTGTGTGCAAATGTAATTGTAACGTTTTAATTAACTATGATGATGATATATAAAACACAGACGCAAATAATTGTGAAATTCGTTGTGTGTAAAGTATAAAGTATAAAGTTGAACTAAAGTGAAAGGAAAAAAAAATCGAGGGGGGTTAAAAATATATCGTCGGTATTTGTATGATAATGGATAATTTTTATTTTTTTGCTCAATAAAATAATTATAAATTAATTACCTAAATACTCAGATAATTATTGACTCGTGTCGATATAATTCATCGTTCAGACCCCCTAGGATAGAAAAAAAAAATGATTTAGGATGAGATAATAAGATAAGGAATTGCTCCTGGAAAAAATATAAAAAATTTAATTAAATAATATTTATTAAAAAGAGTTGATTCGAGTGGTACAGTAATTTTTGGTGCTGCTTTTTAAAAAGAAAAAACTTTTATTGTGATTAGTAGCGTTTTTTTTTTTTTTTGTTTTCATTATTAAAACCTGTATACCTGAATATTAAATATTCATATAAATAAAATGAAAAAGATGAATGTTGAAATCATTTTTTATCACGCGGGTGAAAAGAGTTCGCGATTTCGTCGCATCGCTATCCTGGAGCCACTTTCTTGAGAGACTCCAAACTCCATCTAGCATATTATCGATGAGCCACAGTCTACCAGGTGGTTCGCGGGTTGCCTTTAATAAGGCGGAATATTTTCATAACGAACCAGCTGCCAGACGCAGTTAAAGATGCGCGTAGAATTTAATATCGCGTGTCTTAATGGCACGAGGTCGTAAGCGCCAAAAACGCGATTTTGGTGTCAAAAGGTCGTATAATTTTTATTTCACGCCATTCGCTCTGAAAACGGCCAAAACGAATGGATCAATTGAAACTGCGAGATCGAAAAATGTAAGTGCAAAAGGTCGTAAGTTGGGCGGATACGCCGTTCTTTCATTACAATTTTCAAGGAAAAATAAAAATCAACGTAAAGGCAAAATGTCGTAAGTGTAATTTTGATTTTTTTTCAATTTTTCATGATTTTTTCAAATAGCTGTAAAAACTCGTAAAACGCAAAGATAAATTGAAAGATCGAACATTCAAAAAAAAATCGATAAAAAATATTGGTAGGGGAGACCGGGGTAACGTGGACATGCGGGGTAAAGTGACCATCTCGAATAATTTCTTGTTGAGCGATTCTAAGAAGGCAGTATTTACACCGAGGGTTTGTGCTGACGTACTTTACAAAATGAAATAGTTGAACCCTATGAAATATTCAATATTTCGGGAAAAATCAATCAATTTAGTTTCGTGCCGTGTAGATTGATAATTTCCGTCAACTCAGATTTCGGATTATCGTGCCGTCAATGGCATGTTTTGACTAGGTTTATTTTTTTCTCGATTCCTTGAAACGTCTACTTAATGGTACTATCAATTCTTTTTTTGTTAAACATAGTTTGCATCAAGTTTTCAATTAAATTGTTGTCGGGTTACCTGCGGGGTAATATGGTCAGGGAAAAGTGGCCATGTACGCCACGAGCGCTGTTAGCCGCCGAGCGTCAACCTAACCTCACTTCGGGTGACATTTGAATCGCGATGTCCGTGGTGTCGTGTTTCAAACATTTTCGATTCGAGTAAGTATCACAATTTTCACAGTCACATGCTTTTATCAGACTCAGGGCAATATGTACAGATTTTGCAATCTTTTGACGTTATTTTCATCCTAATACGAATAAGGAATCCGTCATAATACGAATTTTTCCACTTGACCCCATAAGCTTGATCACTTTACCCCAGCATCGGGGCAAAGTGATCATTATGCAGGTTAGGTTTATATCGATTATGACGCAAGCATATCGCAATAATATCGGGTTTGACCGTCATAATCGCTTACCTAAAGGTACAAACTACACAATATATACGACATGATAAAGCTTTAGTCGATATTTTATGTTTCATGTCCGAATTAGCCTTAGGGTATCCACTTCGCCCCGGTCTCCCCTAGTTAAAAGCAGAAGGTCGGAAGCGCCATTTTGATTTTTTTTATTTCTCACGATTTTTTTTAAATAGCTGTAAAAACTCGTAAAACGCAAAGATAAATTGAAGGAACGACCATTTAAAAAATTTCGATAAAAAATATTGGTCGTTAAAAGCAGAAGGTCGGAGGCGCCATTTTTATTTTTTTTATTTCTCACGATTTTTTTTAAATAGCTGTAACAACTCGTAAAACGCAAAGATAAATTGAAGGAACGACCATTTAAAAAAATTCGATGAAAAATATTGGTCGTTAAAAGCAGAAGGTCGTATCCGCCCAACTTATGACCTTTTGCACTTACATTCTTCGATCTCGTAATTTCAATTAATCTGTACGCTTCGAACGTTTTCAGAGCGATTGGCGTGAAAAAAAAAATTATACGACTTTATGCCATTATAAACAGCAAAACGTCGTATAATGGCGCTTACGTCCTTACGTCTTACGCCTACGTTAAGTTATCGACGTGGTAGGGGGTCTCTCTGCTGTGTATAAATACGACGGATCGGACGAATTCTAACCAGAAACCTATTTCTAACGAAGTAAGTGGCTACCTTCAACATGAACAAGATCTTCTGTCTTCTTGTCGCCTCATTGGTGTGCGTGGGTGTTGCCAGCGGTAAGTTACAGACCAATAGTACATGCTCGAACGTTCTATTTTCCAATACAATGAAACCTCACTTACACTTATTTGAATCGGGTGCGCTAGAAAATACATACATATAAGTGAGAATAACGTAAAAAAAACTAATTGAGAGTCAGGTGGTTCGATAGCTTCCACGTCAGCATTGCAATTATTCACACACATCATCAACAGGTGAAAAAAACTTGTTCTGTAGATAAACGTAGAAATATTTTTGCATCAAGGAGTAAAATATTTTCGATACAACAAGGATACAATATTCAAACTGAGAATATTTGAATTATTGATTTCAATTCCAACAGCCAAACTGGAACTCATGGACGTATATCGAAAGCAATCAATTTTTCAAGTATTGTGTCTCAAAATATTCAACAGCATACTTATTTTGTTATGCCTACATTTTCGTATCACAGAAAGTAAAATTTAAAACCGTAAAACGGTACCGAAGTGGAAAATCGACCATTCATCGAACTCATGTATATCAAGAGCAATCAGCGTTTGAAGTGTTGTGTCACGAAATATGTAACAGCGCACTTAACATTTTGTAGCACGTATGTTCTGCAGGTGGTAAGATTCATCGAATCGTTGAAAATAAAAACTATGCGTACGTCATCACGATATAGATAAAATGTGTTTTTACCACACATGCATTAAAAACTCGTGTTTTTTGCCCTCCTTAACGGGATGGAAGTCACAGTTTTCTGACCGGGACAATAAACCGGGATAAAAACTTGTCAAGAGGGATAAAAACATAAAAACCTCTCGTAACCATGGTAACGATGAAATAAACTAAGAAAGTGCTGCCCCCAGTGGAGAACTCCGGTCTCGTGGTTCTAACCTCACTTTCTCTCGTTTTTAATGCATATGTGGTAAAAAATAACATATGTGCCATGGGAAGGAAGCAGGCGTTTTGTCTCGCGCATTTTGCAGAACTCGTCTTCACTCTCGGGCGCCTTTGGCGCCCTCGAATTGCAACTCGTTCTGCAAAATCCGCGCTCGCCAAAAATCGCCTGCTTCCTTTCCGTGGTGAGTAATATACTATTCTTGAACGTTATGCTCTTTGTTTGAAACCATTTTATGCCACACGGAATGTTCAAACCATTTTCAACATGTCAAGTTCCACGCGATTCGTCAAGTATTGTCATGGTATCCTGATTTTTGTTCCAGGAGTCAACACAACCGAGCGTACCAGAATCAGCAGTAAGTGAAAGATACAGAGATTCTCGATAATGACAGATATTCACTTGTTGTTCGAATTTAGCTCAAGCGAGTCGAGCACCGCGGAATGACGACTTAATTAATCACATTCCTCTTTACTTAAATTTCAGATGACGTGACAAATGTCAAAAGCCGACTGGCATTACTTGCGGGAGATGTTACACATATGTCCGCCTGTAAGTTCAAAACAATGTCATCCAATAAAGATATTCAAGTCATAGCTACCAAGACATGCGTCAAATATTGACAAAGTACAAGTACCTATTCTATTTTGCAGTTAGTGTCATGATGTACCTATTTTATTTTGCAGTTAGGGGTTCTCTGATGAACGCCGAAGACGCTAGTAAGTGATACGTGGATACACTTACTTGACCAATTTATACGTCTACCAAAACGCTCGAATTATCTTTGTCTCCGTATTCTGGAAAATCATTTCGTTTGATATTCAGGACCTCTGCATTTCTATTTCAGATGAGTTGAAGGGGGCCGGAACCTATATCGAAAACGCAGTAGCTTCTATCCTGGGGGGTCATGGGGGTGAGTTAAAGACGACTTTCACCCTTTAAAATAGTATATTGTGCATCAAGGGCGGAAAGAAGGCGATGAAACTCGCCTTCCGCCCGTGGTGCACACGATACTTTTCGTCCCCGCCCCTTGAAACCGCGCCTTTTCATACTTTCCGCCCGCTCGAAGCTGGCTGTAATGGAAATGTGCGCCCGCTCGCCAAGCGGTCACAATAACGCAGGTTCCACCCGCTTCGCATGTATGAAAACGTGTCGTTTTGTGCATGCGAAGCGGACGGAATCTGAGTTATTGTGACTCCTTCCAGGCTGGTGACGGTTGCGCATGCGCACTTGGCGAGCGGGCGAACAAAACCATTCCACTGATATAACATATATATCAGTGATTGCAGCTAGCTTCGAGCGCGCTGTAATGAAATCAGTTCGAAGCGTATGTAGCACCTCTTTGCGATAAGCCTAACGAACTGCTAGGGAATATCATGTCGGTAAGGCAGTCTGCGTCTTTAGAAACGTACGTAACCTATGTAAAGCAGCACTTCCTCCGTCTATTTCACCGTCACCAGATTTTTTTTCCTATCCCAAGCGTTATTTTCCCTACTGAGAATTTTTTCCGCTATTTTCTCTCACGTTTTCAAGGGGTGGGACGAAAAGTACCGTGTGCACCACGGACGGAAGGCGATTTTGACTCGTGTGAAGGCTACCTGCACTCTCGTCAAAATCGCCTCCTTCCCGGCATTGATACACGACGTACTATTGTGATCTACTGTTCGCTTCACATATCAGGGTGAAGTCGAGAAATTGTTTTAATTGACCGAGATTTTCTATTTTGATTCTTCATATCTTATTATTTTTTTAACTTATTGCCATTGGTGAATTTCCACTCTGTCATGATACGCCTATTTTATTTTCAGGAACCAAATCACAAATTGCTCTCGGATTCGCGGGTAAGTGACACTCATTCGAAAAATACATCAAGCCTAGCTTGATTTTCATCCAGCTGTTGTTAGAACTGAGTGAGAGTCGAAGACGACTTGATCATAACCTCTGTATTCCAATTTCAGGTTTTTTCACCCACGTAAGACCCAAAATGATAACCGATTTGCAAAGAACTGGAAGGCTAGCCGGATGTGAGTTGAAGACGATTGTGCCTATCTAGAATATCGCGCCTCAATTAGCACTTGAAAATTGTCTGAATTATTGAGGTATCTTTTAATTTCCAGATAGCAGCGATCAGATCGAACGTAGTATGTTCATACTTACTCAATTATTCGCCTCACTCAACCCCCTAGTCGATGCGACTTTGGATGATGCTTTGTTTGCCCTTAGTAAGTTGGAAACAATCGTACCATTAGAAATATAATTGTCATACTGAGATCTATCGTTTGCTACAAACCAAATTCCAATGAGGCTTTCATAAATTGATCTATTTTCTTAGCCTTCAGTTAGGCAAACGTATTTGATACTCAACATTCGATCCCTGATTTCAATTGTACCAGCTACACCAGTTTAGTACTGCTAAACTACGATCCTGAATATTTTGACTATTTATATTATTTCCAACATCAACTAAAATTGAATAATTTCTTAAATTATACGTTCAATGTGATCTGGTAATTACGAGATCGAAAAATGAAGAACAGCGTGAAGGCCAAACGTCATAAGCGCCATTTTCTTCATGATTTTTAATGATTTTTCCAAATAGTTGTAAAAACTCGTGAAACGCGAAGAAAAATCGAAATCGACGTCGTTTCGAAAAATTCGATAAAACAAATCGCAGTTAAAAGCAGAAGGTCGTATCCGCCCAACTTACGACCTTTTGCACTTACATTTTTCGATCTCGTAATTTCAATTGATACGTTTCGAACGTTCTCAGAGCGATTGGCGTGGAAAAAAAAATTATACGACTTTATGCCATTATAAACAGCAAAAAGACCAATAGCACATGCTCAAACGTTCTATTTTCCAATACCTCAATTATACTTATTTCAATCGGGTACGCTAGAAAATACATACATATTAGTGAGAATAACGTAAAAAAAAAAAACTAATTTAGAGACAAGTGGTTCGATAGCTTCCACGTCAGCATTGCAATTATTCACACACATCATCAACAGGTGATAAAAACCTGTTCTCTAGATAAACGTAGAAATATTTTTGCATCAAGGAGTAAAATATTCTCAATAGAACAAGGATACAATATTGAAACTGAGAATATTTGAATTATTGATTACAATTCCAACAGCCAAACTGGAACTCATGGACGTATATCAAAAGCAATCAACTTTTGAAGTGTTGTGTCACGAAATATTCAACAGCACACTTAACATTTTGTAGCACGTATGTTCTGCAGGTGGTAAGATTCATCGAATCGTTAAAAATAAAAACTATGCGTACGTCATTACGATATAGATAAAATGTGTTTCTTGAACGTTATGCTCTTTGTTTGAAACCATTTTATGCCGCACGGAACGTTCAAACCATTTTCAACATGTCAGGTTCCACTCGATTCGTCAAGTATTTTCATGATATCCTGATTTTTGTTTCAGGAGTCAACACAACCGATCGTACCAGAATCAGCAGTAAGTTAAAGATACAGAGATTTTCGATAATGACAGATACTCACTTGTTATTCGAATTTAGCTCAAGTGAGTCGAGCACCGCGGAATGACGACTCAATCACAGTCCTCTTTACCTAAATTTCAGATGGCGTGGCAAGTGTCAAAAACCGACTGTCAGTACTTGCGCATGATATTAGACGGCTGTCCGCCAGTAAGTTCATAACAATGTCACAGAATGAAGATATTCAAGTCATAGCTACTAAGACATGCGTCAAATATTGACAAAGTACAATAGTGTCATGATGTACCTATTTTATTTTGCAGATACGGGTTCCCAGATGAAAGCCGGAGACGCTAGTAAGTGATAAGTGGATACACTTACTTGACCAATTTATACGTCTACCAAAACGCTCGAATTATGTTTGTCTCCGTATTCTGGAAAATCATTCCGTTTGATATTCAGGACGTCTCTATTTCTATTTCAGATACTTTGACGAGTGCCGGAACCGATTTCGCAAGAGCTGTAGCTTCTATCCTAAAGGGTAACAGGGGTGAGTTGAAGACGACTTTTACCCTTTAAAAATATTTTTGTGATCTACTGTTCGCTTCACATATCAGGGTGAAGTCGAGAAATTGTTTTATTTGACCGAGATTTTCTATTTTGATTCTTCGTATTTCATTATTTTTTTCACTTATTGCCATTATATCATGCGTCAATTGGTGAATTTCCACTCTGTCATGATACGCCCATTTTATTTTCAGCAGCCAAGAAAACAATTCCTGACGCATTCTTGAGTAAGTGACACTGAATCGAAAAATACATCAAGCCTAGCTTGATTTTCATCCAGCTGTTGTTAGAACTGAGTGAGAGTCGAAGACGAATTGATCATAACCTCTGTATTCCAATTTCAGATTCTGTCAAGGAAATGAGAACCAAAATGATAACCGATTCGGAAAGAATTGGAGAGGCAGCCCAACGTGAGTTGAAGACGATTGTGCCCATCTAGAATATCGCGCCTCAATTAGCACTTGAAAATTGTCTAAATTATTGACGTGTCTTTTAATTTCTAGGTACCAGCGATCAGATCCGAGCTTCTGTGATCATATTTACTCAAGTATTCGACTCACTCACCCCCCTAGTCGATGCGATTTGGGATGATGTTTTGCTTGCCCGTAGTAAGTTGGAAACAATCGTACCATTAGAAATATAACTGTCATACTGAGATCTATCGTTTGCTACAAACCAAATTCCAATGAGGCTTCATAAATTGATCTATTTCCTTAGCCTCCAGTTAGGCAAACGTATTTCATACTCAACATTCCATCCCTGATTTCAATTGTACCACCTGCAACAGTTTAGTGCTGCTAATCTACGAGCCTCCGCCATCCTCAGGCTATAACAAATATTCATTCTTATATTATAGATACAAATTAAGTAAGTTAGATAGAACTACTATTATTCCAATATACAGAAACTCTATCTGACCTAATCCGACGAGTTTTTCTCCACTTGTACTCAATGGTCCCGAAATATAAAAACGATCCTGAATATTTTGACGTTTCATATTATTTCCAACATCAACTAAAATATGATGATTTCCTCAATTATACTTTTAATGTGTTCTGGTAATTGCCATTGAATCGTAACTTCACTTTCTCAGGTGGATAATCATAAATCCCATGCCAGTCCAGCTGAACCGAAGCAGCGGAAGAGACTATTGGTGAGTGTCATCGACAGTATCTGCACCTGATACGAAGATGCTGAATATATTTATTCACTAATTTCGGTGAATCTATTCGCAGGCCACTTCTTAGCAGCTATCGCGGAGCGGAATATTCGGAACCGCTTGTGCTAATCTGAACAACTTTTTGTGGAAGAACGTAAATCATGTGCTGGACGAGAGACTACCACTTTCTTCCAGCACGTCTTCCAATTGATTACTGAATATGTATATACCAGTGAATAATGTAGCTGCATAAGATTGTGAGCAATAAAAATCAATTTCCAAAATATTCATTCGCTCTATCGTATAAATTTTCCAGTTCCCAACACAGATTCCGAATACAAAAGAATAAAGACATTCAAGGCCCTCATAAAAACGATTACTTTTTTCTTCCGAGTAACGTGACATGTGAGAAGGTTTTTTCATTTGCAACACCTGCATGAAAGGTTTGATTCCGTTCGGACCGCTAAACCGATTTGGATGAAATTTGCACGGCATACTGTTCTTATTCCGAGGCTGTGCCAATAAAGTTTTCAAACGTCGCTCGCTAACCACGTAACTTTCATGTTTAAATACAAAATACCGTGAGGAATATTACGATACAGATAATTAGTCACTGATTATCCGAAAATAGTACTTCAAAAACCGAAAGACGTTCAGAATGAGATCCAAACGAGAAGAGTCGATGCCTCCCCCGTGCACCCCTTCCATGGTTAAAGACATGACATGATTTTAATTCAATTGACAATTAAGTCGCCTTATGGCATTAACGGGCTTCGATAATCTTCAGTCATTACGTATCTAGATATGGTATAAAGGACATTTCAATGACGGGATTCGTTTACCCCGATTGTCGAGTCTGATTCATATTGTATTGACGCAAGTAATTGAATCGTTAATTCGTGATCACTTCCGAATATTGAATAAAGTTTTATCATCGCCTGTACCTTATTGATGCAGTTGTGCATCGTGGACTACGAATACCTAAATTCAAATCTTATTTTGTTCAGAGGTGGATGCCTAATTGGCGTTCACATCATCTGAATTTAACAAAAATTTCTTGACCTTCATCATTCTTCGTCACATTTTGTGCATTTTTTTTTTTTCACTTGCATTCCCTCAAAATCCGAAGAGAGATTTCAAGAATTCAGAAAATCAACCGAATGACGCACATTATCTTGAAAATCAGAAAACTCATTTTTTTTCAAATCAAACTTCTTTTTCCAATAAATATTTCACACAACATGTGGGATGATATGACTGATAGGTTCTGTGAGTTTCATTGTTGCTGAAGCATCGCTTCATACGGAAAAAATATATTTTTTTCCGTACATGAATGGAAAGGCCGATTTTGCTAGCTGTTTTCGTCGAGCAAACAGTGGTTTTACCGACCGGGAAGTCTTCTCTCCCGGTAAATCTTTCTTCCCCGGTCTTTTTTCCCTGAAACTCTTTCCTCCCAGGACTTTTCACTCCCTCGGTGTAGTTTGCTACCCTCGTCTTCGGCTCACGACTCGTGCAGCCTCTCCTCTCCCTCGTGCAGCAAACTACACGCTCGGGCGCGAAAATGTCCTTTGCTCCCTTGGTGCTGTAACAGGGCAATTTGCTAGCCTGTTACGGGACCAACGCTTCCACCCGTGATTTTATTCTTTTGTCTGTTTTTCTGGCCGTGGACGCAAGTTCGTTTCCAAAAATTATGGTTATATTTAGCTTTTAAGAATGTTTTTTTATTTTTGTTTTGTTTGTTTTGTCATATGTTATGTCTATGTTCCGGAGCCGGAGAAGATCTACAAGGGTCGGTTTTGCTACTGATTCCACATCGGAGAGTTCTAGGGTCAATGTTTTCGGAACCGTCGTGTTGCAGCAACTTCTGTCTTCTTCTTCTTCTTCTTCTTCTTCTTCTCCTTATGGCTATCGCCTGTCTGACGTAAGTCTGGGCATGTGCCAATGTACTCTTTGAACTTCTGTCTTCTACGCTTGGCTTAACGCACGGTCGTATACACAAGTCCGGCAACTCCCATGGTGGGGATGGGTCCCTTAATGAAGACAAGTTTGTTTTCGCCCGCTGCTACGGCTGCTGAGGTGCGCTAGAAGCCTAGTACGGAGTTGGAGTGTAAATAATGTTCATAACCTATTTTCTATACATAACGAACGTCACAGGTTTCCCATAGTTTGTTATTAACAAATTCAATTGCGTGACTTTAATATATCAGTGATATGATGTACATCTGACCGTGATTAAATGATATGTCAAGTAAACTATTGAAGCAGATTTTATTAGTTTTTTGTTGTTTTTGGGGGGAACTTCCGATACAAATCGCTCTGTTGTGGGATATTTTGGAAATTGCAACGCTGAATAAAAATTATTTGTTAGTCTATTGATTCAAGTTCTGTGTAATGAAGATTATTTAGTTGTATAACCATTTCGCTAGAAAAATGTGAAGAAGTTTCATCCGTATTACCAAACAGTCAATAATAAAATTAGTGATATGCCAATTGTAGAGTGCTGTATCGATCATAAAAAATTGCAATAATAATATAAATAAATGTAATTGAAAGAATAACGCAATTTGGACGGAATATAAATTTATTCGTTCACAAGTTTTGAGGTTAGAAACATTGTTTATACTCCGACCCTGCACTAACCTACTCAGGAAACTTTAAAGCATCGCTAAGGGACCCACCCTCACCATGGGAGGTGCCGGACCTGTGTATACGACCGTGGCTTAAGGTGAAATGAAAGTCACGTGACCGCGATATGAGGCTGATGGTTTATACACTTGGAATTTTCAAACGCTATTTTCTCAGCCAAAAGACATTCGATTGATGTGAAATTGATATCAGTGACGTAGAAAAACTCAATGACGCGCCTGCCGATCGTGGATTTTTGAAAATCGAAGAACATAATCAGAATTTTGTGTAACAATATTGTTCTGTAACCCAAGAAGGTGCTGCCCCTCGTGGGAAGAGGCAGCACTTCCTTGGATTACAGAACACTATTGTGAAAAAACTGTTATTACGTCTTGATTTTCGAAAATCGGCGATTGGCAGGCGCTTCATTGAGTTTTTCTACGTCACTGATATCAATTTCACATCAATCGAATGTGTTTTGGCTGAGAAAATAGCGTTTGAAAATTCCAAGTGTAAATCATCAGCCTCATATCGAGGTCACGTGACTTCCATTTCACCTTAAGTAAGCTGACTTTATATATTATATATCAGCATTTATATACTTTTTTTTTTGTTCTTATAAGACAACGGAAAAAATGACAATGAAGAAAAATAACACGAACTCATTTCCTAAATGACAGGAAAAGCCGTGGTTCTCTGAACTCTTATAGCAATAAATTTATATTATATATGTGTTTGATGAAAAGCTATTTCATAAGTGCAATCACAGACATATTCTATTTTGCTCTATACACTTTCCTACATGTATCAATTCAAAACATAACCAATACTAATAGAAGATATCACTCGCCTATTTTGAATCTGTACTTGCTAATCTGAGCCGACAATCAGTGCTATTCGAACTGTCGAATAAATACAGTGTCCTACAGAAACGTCTGTACCTTACTTTTCATATCCTCCCACAAAATCCAAGGATCCTGACGAACTATCGTTAATCTAAGTAGTTCCAATTAACATACTGGTCCTTCGAGCCGGATCCTTGCGAATTGTGTGGAAGAAGATGAATATTGCGTAACGTGTCGCCTCTCGCGATTCGGTCGTTCGCTCTCGGCTACACAGCAGCGAACTACGCGTTGGACACACCAAAACGTGGTGTTAAAACTCAGTTTGTCGAGAAGAAATGTTTCTTTTTTCTCACAACTCCAGTTAGTAGTGTAAAAACCTCCTCTCAATAACAATTGTGAGTGCAAACGGACAGAACGTGTCATATTTCGAACTCTCTCGAACGTTATCGAACTCAGTGTTTACACTATCACAACTTGTATCATGCCGAACTTTCGGACTCTGTTCGAACATCAACAAGAGCTGCGCGGTCTGATCCATCGCGCCGTCACGAATCTCAAGAAGGTAGGAAGAGACAACATAACAGTGAGTCGTGTACAGTCACGCATGGAGTGTATGAAAGCAAACTGGGGCAAGTTTCAAGACAATCATCTGGCTATGCGGGAGATCTATGGCCAGGCGAAGGACGAAACTCGCGCACAGTTAAAGGCACACGAATATTTTAACGGTGATTGGTATTCAGCCGTCGAGGAAGCGTTCCTCGATGCCCAAGAAGACATGGGAAACATTTACGAAGAGCTACATACCCCAGAAGCAACAGCTGACGGAGTAGGGCTTGCCAATCAATCTGCTATTGCCCTGAATCACCCAGATAGAGCCTCACACTCTGGACGCCTACCGCGGCTGGACCTGCCTAAGTTTAGCGGCGACTACAACGAATGGGCCACCTACAAGGACCTGTTCCAATCGTTAGTCGGATACAATACGTCGTTGACGTGTGTGGAAAAACTTCAGTATCTGAAACTGAGTCTAACAGGCTCCGCAGCAATGAGACTGAAGAACATTGCGGTCACAGCTGATAACTTTGAACGAGCTTGGGATTCGTTGGTCACCCATTACGAGAATCAACGTATTCTTGTTCATACGTATCTCAGCGTCCTTTTTTCAACGAAACCAGTGACCCATGGCACCGCAACAGAGATTGAGCAGCTGCTCAACGATACTCAACAAGCGCTCGATGCACTTCAAGCTCTGAAACGACCTGTCGACACATGGAGCGATTTACTTGTCTACATGATCGTCACCAAACTCGACTCAACAACGATCTTGGAATGGGAGAAAGATATCGGTGCAAGCACTGATCCGCCGACCTACAAGAAACTGGAGACTTTTCTCATCGGACGAGCAAGAGCCCTCCAATCTTTCGAACGATCAGTCGGTACACTTCAACCATTCGATACAAAGCCGAAGAACAAAGGAGCAGGCAAATCTCATCACACTGCTGAGGCCCAATCATCTTCAACAACGAAGTGTGTAGTGTGCAACTCATCAAAACACTACGTTTGGTCGTGTGCAAAATACAAAACGAAGACTGTAGCTCAACGAAAAGATCTCATACAACAAAAGAACCTGTGTTTCAACTGTCTTGCTCCTCATTTTCTTCGCAACTGCACATCAACGAAGAGGTGCATAACTTGTGGAGCTCAACATCATACATCGATTCATGACGAATCAGTTTCCTCCTCAACATCAACGCCGTCACTGCCAGCGCAGCCTGAGACTACGTCATCGGCAGCCGCCGTCAACATCGTGACAAACAGTGCGGTGACCGCGAACGTGAGTGACTTTCGTGTCAAATCGGTACTATTGGCAACGGCCATTGTACGAGTAGTGTCATGTACTGGTGAACTCGTGGAGGCACGTGCCTTACTCGATCAAGGGTCGGAAGTTTCTCTCGTGACTGAAGAACTCGTACAGAGGCTCCGACTCCCTCGCTCTCGCGCATCAATCCCAATCGTCGGTATGGGAAGTGACAAATCGCGAACGACCAACGGAGAGGTCGTAATGACGGTGAAATCGCGCGTGGCACCGTCATTCTCGTGTGACGTGAAGACATTGATTCTACCGCGACTTACGGGACGTCTGCCATCGGCAGAGGCGTCATCTCGCGCATGGCCGCATCTCCTTGGTCTCGAACTGGCTGACCCAGGTTATGCAACACCCGGTCGGATTGACATCGTGTTCGGTGCGACAGTTTACAAACGAGTACTTCAAGGAGAAGTTCGCAAAGGCCATGATACGGCTCCGATCGCTCAGAGAACACAGTTCGGGTGGATACTATCAGGTGACACGCTTGGGGTTCAGGCTGAACATGGTGTAGGTCACAGCTACCACTGTGCTCCTGACTTTGAGCTGCAAGACCTGATGCAAAAGTTCTTTCTACAGGAAGAATCCTTTCCGTCATCCTATGGTGAACTGTCGCAAGACGACACGGAGTGTGACAACCACTACAGGGCCACTCATTCACGTGATACCTGCACGGGAGAATACATCGTCCGACTGCCACTCAAACGAACGACAGACGACCTCGGTGATTCGAAGTCTAATGCAGCTCGCATGCTCGAACGCATGGAGGCCAAATTTCTACGCGATCCAAACCTCCACGGTGCGTACGGAAAGTTCATGAAGGAATACGAGGATCTGGGGCACATGCAACGAGCAACTGAGGAACCTCACGACCTACGGAGAGTATTCTATCTGCCCCACCACGCCGTAAAGAAGGAAACAAGCGCAACCACGAAATTACGTGTTGTTTTTAACGGATCAAAGGCCACACGTAACGGTCAATCACTCAACGATTGTCTATACATTGGTCCAAAGATATTGGAAGATCTCTCCGATGTCATTCTCAGGTGGAGACAATACCCATACGTGTACTCAGCTGACATCGAGAAGATGTATCGCCAAATCCGAGTACACCCAGACGATTGGGATCTCCAACGCGTCCTTTGGCGACATACTCTCGAGGAACCAGTCTCGGCTTATCAACTTCGTACTGTGACGTACGGCATGGCATGTGCACCATACTTAGCCATACGTACTCTCCACCAACTAACCCAAGACGAGGGCCAACGATTCCCGGACGCAGTCAATGCTGTGCTCAAAGAGACGTACGTAGACAACGTTCACTCAGGAGCATATTCGATTGAAGACGGACGGGAGAAGATTCGTCAAATCGACAATCTTCTCAAGGCGGGCGGATTCCCGCTACGCGAGTGGGTCGCCAACAACAACGAGTTGCTGGCCGACATATCGAAATCGCGACGCGCCGCTGTCTCATCGCGATCCTTTGAAAAGGAACCAGTGTTTCAAGCCCTCGGACTGTCGTGGCAAGTGCGCAAAGACTCTTTCGTGTTTACGTCGCGTGTGAACCAAGAAACAGTAGTGTGGACAAAGCGCTCCGTGCTTTCTCGCATTGCGCAATGCTTCGACCCTCTGGGTTGGTTATCGCCCGTGATTATACGTGCCAAGATTTTCATGCGGGATCTGTGGGTCGAGAAACTCGAATGGGATGAACCACTCCCCGAACCCTTGGCTAATCAATGGAAAAACTTCCTCAAACAATTATCGCACGTAGAGAATCTTTCCATGCCACGATGGATTGGTTTAACGTTAACAGTGTCTAAAGTGGAACTACACGGGTTCGCGGACGCGTCACAGGCAGCAATCGGTGCGGTCGCCTATCTACGCGTGACTAATGAACTCGGTGAAGTGTGTGTCTCGTTGATCGCCGCGAAAACAAAAGTAGCGCCTCAGAAAAGTGACTCTACTGTGAAAAAACGCATCCGTACTGCTCGTGTGACAATTCCGCGACTCGAATTAACAGCGGCGGTGTTACTCACACGTCTCATGACTCGTGTGCTGAGTGTGCTCAACCGCGACGACATAGTGGTACACCTGTGGACAGATTCAACGGTGACACTTTACTGGATTAAGGGACACGCTTCACAGTGGAAAGACTTCGTGAAAAATCGCGTGAAAGTTATACAGGAGACACTACCAAACGCACTTTGGCACCACGTCTCAGGAGAAGACAATCCAGCTGATTGTGCTTCAAGGGGACTTACCCCCCATCAACTTGCACCAGATCACATTTGGTGGCAAGGCCCGAACTGGTTGACACAGTCTTCTCAGCTCTGGCCAACAACCATACCTCATCTTGAAGACGAAGTGGACCTTGAAGAAAGGAAAAGGGTTGCTGCTACAATCCAATGTGGAGTGCCCGCTCTATGGCCGCTCATCGAGCGGTACTCGAACTTAACCCGCTTACTTCGGATCACAGCTCTTTGCAAACGAGCAATCGCCAGATTCAAGAGGAGTAACGTCAAGGTGCCTTCAGGGCCCCTTACACCACAAGAAATCGAAACATCTCGAATTTTCTGGATCCGAGCTATTCAAACGGCCTACTTTGGTCGAACAATACCGTCACGACCATTCTCAAATTCTGGCGTGGATTACGCCGGCCCGATCACTCTGAAAACCTGGAAGGGACGCGGCGCTAAAACATACAAGGGATACATCGTCCTCTTCGTATGTTTCGCGACATCGGCTATTCACCTGGAACTCGTGACAGACTACTCAGCAGACGGCTTCATAGCGGCCTTCAAAAGGTTCACTGGACGCCGAGGGATCTGCACAACCCTCAGAAGCGACTGTGGAACAAACCTTGTTGGCGCAGACGCAGAGCTTCGAAAACTCTTCGACGTCTCATCGAAAGAGCTCGGCAAGCTTGCTGATCTGCTAGCGAACGACGGGACAGAGTGGAAATTTAACCCACCATCAGCCCCACACTTTGGAGGAAAATGGGAGGCTGGTGTGAAATCAGTTAAATTCCATTTGAAGCGCATTATCGGAGATGCTACACTAACATATGAGGAGTACTCGACGCTCCTCGTGCAAATCGAAGCGGTGCTCAATTCGAGACCGCTGTGCCCTCTATCTGACGATCCTGCCGACGTCGATGCTCTTACTCCGGGGCATTTCCTCACAGGAGCCGCAATCAACTCGATACCTGAACCGGCTCTCATTACTCTGAAACAATCCAGACTATCACGATGGCAATTGCAAAGACAAATGCTCGAGGCATTTTGGCAACGATGGTCACTGGAATATCTACAGCGTTTACAGGGTATCGCCAAGTGGCACAGTCGGAGCGACAACATTAAAGTTGGAGCCCTCGTCCTAATCACAGACGAGCGCTATCCTCCCTCTAAGTGGCCTCTCGCTCGAGTCATCGACGTCAAGCCAGGACGAGACGGACTTGTCCGCGTGGTGACCGTGAAAACTCAGTCTTCAACGTTCACACGACCAATTGTCAAACTCTGTCCTCTACCTATTCCCGGAACGGCGGAGACATCGACACCGGAGCCTTAAGTTGAAGAATATTTATTGTGCAATTACCTTATGCATGTCTTTCCGTCAACTGTCAGCAGTTGACTCGGCGGGCGGAATGTTTGATGAAAAACTATTTCATAAGTGCAATCACAGACATATTCTATTTTGCTCTATACACTTTCCTACATGTATCAATTCAAAACATAACCAATACTAATAGAAGATATCACTCGCCTATTTTGAATCTGTACTTGCTAATCTGAGCCGACAGTCAGTGCTATTCGAACTGTCGAATAAATACAGTGTCCTACAGAAACGTCTGTACCTTACTTTTCATATCCTCCCACAAAATCCAAGGATCCTGACGAACTATCGTTAATCTAAGTAGTTCTCATTAACAATATGGTATCGTACATTATGATTATAATAGATTTTCTACTCAAATTTTTTGAACAAAATATGAACAATGCCTTGGATATAAATTTTTCGATTCAAAATCGTTAAAAATGAAGAAGTAAGCTGTTAGATTTGCTCCATTTCTCACTTTTTCCGGTTAATGAAGTTAATTTTTTCAGTATTATTGTTTTAAATAATTCGACAAGTAATAAATTAACCAATCAAAGCGAAAATCTAATCAGTTCCGAGTTGAGAACTTGTTTTTACTGCTGTCTTCAAACATATGGTAGAGTGGGTAGGCAGTAAATGACACGTGGATAAGTAGTTCAAACGGTAGGCAGAGCCTACTATATTGAAAGTCAGTCCAGTATGAACATAACATAAGCGATAAATTGACCATATAGCGTAAAAGAGAACATATAACGGTAAAGAAACAAATCGTAAGCAAAACGTACAGAATACAAGAGATAGCGGTAGGAGGGAAAGTCGTAGATTCAATATAAACACAAGATAGACTTAAAGGTAAGCGTCACAGATCGACGTCCTTATTACTCAATAGACAAAGGTGCGCGCAATCATCGTTAAATACGGTGGAAAACCTGAATACTCAGTAACGAATTAATCTGTACGATAGATTGACGATAGAAAAGGGAATCAGAGAAAATATTTACACAAACATACTTGAAGGTAACGTAATAAAGGATATACGCGGAATACAAGGTAAACGAACGGAGAGTTCGGTAGAAAAACTGAATAAATAACTGAAACTAAGATCCGCGGCTACTAATTCTACGCTCGGGAATAAACTCAAGGAAACTCGATCTACGATAGCACGCGTTAGCATGCATAAACTAATAATGTATCATACAAAATCATGGAAAGAATGAAAGATCTACGTAAATGAAACGTAACCGAAGTTTTAGATTTCGGAAACAAATACTTGAAGAAATATCCAGAAAATAGTTCAGTCGAGAGGTCGTTCGATAGATAACGTAGTCAACGTAAAAGTATCGAAACATGATACACTAGGGTTTGGGGGGGGACTTCCTTATGAGTGGTCCCTCTAGTAGTGATCAGCGGTTCCCTGCTCCTCCGGGGAGGAGAGGAAAGGAGTTTGGGAATGAAGGGAGTGCCAGGCGGGCACGTAGGAAAGGGAATGAGGGGGGGGAGTAGTGGGAGAGGTTGCCCTTACATTAATTTAGGGTTCCCGAGGTAAGGAGGGGTTGCGAGGAGTGGTGGGGGTAAAGCGGCTGCGGCGGGGCCGGTAGGACCGGAGCCGAACGGTGTCTGGCGGCAAGGTGTGGTCGGTTCGAATTCTGGCCTTTGGCTCCTCCGGTGGTGAATCACCAAACAGTTCCTGGTGGCGCCGCTGAAGTTTCTGGGTCTTCGGGGGCGTTGGGGGAAGTGGGGAGAGGATGTCGGGGTTTTGGGTAGGAAGCGGGAGTTTGGAGGGGGTGTGGGGTGTAATGGGTTGGAGGCGGCTAAACCAAGCTCGTTCTTCACGAGTCCAGGGGGGGTCGTAGTTCGGTAGTGGTACGTATTGCGGTAGGCGCAGGGTGCTCTCCCCCTCAGGATCCTCTAGGAGTCGGAGCTGGATTTCACCCAGGGCCTGTAAGATTGGGGGTGGAATCTCGGAGACCGGTGGCAGGTCCCAAGTCGTCGGCCTAGCTGTGGGAGAAAAAATCCCGTAGAAGGGAGTCCGGAGACGGGGATCAGGGTGCTCAGAGTCGAAGTCAGGAGTACTTTGCATTTGTTTCTTTATTAAAAGATCACTGGAGGTTGGTCTAGAGATGCTGCTCGGAGCGCTGGGCTGAAAGAAGTGACTCGCTCTGGGCTGAGCGCGGTCTTTTATTCCCCACTGGCGGACCGTGGAGAGAGCCCGCGCAGGCGCGGTGCGCGCGGTTTAGGCGGGTACGCACGGGTTCCGGGCGGGAGTGCCTTGTATTGGCTGCGCGTTTGCGGTGTCGTTCGGTAAGCCGCCGTCGGCTTCCGAGGGCGGGTCGAAGCTCGGCGTATGGTTGGCTGCCTGCATGTAGGCGCTTATAGGTGTAAGGAGGGTGGTGTGTATCTAGGCGTGTATCAAACAGAAACGGAATTCGTCTACGGACGGTAGACGATAGATAAACGTAACACAATAAATAATAACGTAACGTAGTAAATCAGAACGTTAGACGATAGAACAACCTCGTAACTTTACAAATAGACGAAGAGCTTTACCTTAAACACAGGAGAGACAGATCACTGACTCTAAGTTAAAGATACGAAAGATGGCTCTAATTACTCGAAAAAACCTAACGGGAAGGAATATCGATCGGTAGGAGAAACTGAAAGTAACGATAGCGAGAGATGGAAATGCGGTAGATTTCACAGAGAGCGATGGATAGGAAACGGAAGGCACAGAGGAGGAAAGTAAGATGTAGAGACTTCGTAGCGAGGGCTGGAGACATCCGAACCGGAGAACAGCGGAGCGTGGAAGAGATCGAGGCTCGGTGGTATCGCCAATATATAGCCGGCTGGCTATTCCTCTGCTCGTCGTCGCACGAAGTTCATAGTCGTAAATCCCTTAGCGCCGATAGGCCAAGTGTCGCCCCACTCATCAATTTCCATATACATTCGGCAATCGTCGGTTCCTCTGACGTCATGAGCCGTTGCTGCTCTCGCGCTGTTGCTCGCCAAGCTATACCGATCTGCTGCTGCCTATGCCTGGAATTCACGTGCTATCCCTCTGGCCGAGATACTGGTTGGAGGATCGGCAGGTACGCAAGTTTGTCACCTCCACCAGTCGTGCCGGACGTTTTTCAGCACCGATCACGAGTGAGCACTCAAGGTTAGGAGACGTCTCGTCTAGGACTATCCTGACGACGATGCGGCAACCGAAACGGTAGATAAAACGGGTCTGCAGGCTTCGCAGCCTCGGTATCCGAGCCGGGAGGTCAGCGGTATGCCTCCGCTCAACCCAAGACACCGGTCTCGGGACATCCTTAGCGGTAGCGGCGGTCACTGCATTCAGGAAATCAGCTCAGCTGGCGGGAAGATTCGTATTCACTCACCCCTATACGCCGGCAACTGGACTGGCGTCGAGAGGTTCAGATCGTCGGGAAACGCTGTCTATCTCTGGCCCCTTTATCATAGGCTAGGTAGCTTGCACGTTCGTAGGCGTAGAACTCGTGGCGTAGGGTAACCTCATCCAGGCGATATTAGGCAGACGGTGTTCCTCGACAAAGGTTACATAGAGATAGCGTAAAAATACAATAAATTAACGACAGGTACATTATTCCTAACATAAAGCTAGATCGAGTTTTCCTTTGAGCTTTTCGGTTTTATTTTTCCCTGCTGTCTCCGTTCAGATGTCTCCGTAGAACGCCACTGTAACGGGCGCGCTAAAACGCCACGTTACACAATCAAATATTGATTTTATTATTATTTTTTTTATTTTTAATTTGTAGAATAATTATTATTAGGTCTAAGTCGAGAGAGTCGCGAGAAATAATTAGACGGCATAAGTGAACTAATGTAGATGATTTAAGAGCTATTATTATTATTATTATTATTATTAATATCGTGAATTTGTAATATTAATTAGTAAAATCTATTCATTTTTTTTAATCACTTTATATTCATACTTCATAAAAGCTGGTTTTGTAGTTGAAAGCAGAAGGTCAGAAGCGCCATTCTGATTTTTTTTATTCCTCACGATTTTTTTTTAAATAGCTGTAAAAACTCGTGAAACGCAAAGAAAAATTGGAAGAACGAACATTTAAAAAAATCGATAGAAAATATTGGTAGTTAAAAGCAGAAGGTCAGAAGCGGCATTTTGATTTTTTTTTTATTTCTCACGATTTTTTTAAATAGCTATAAAAACTCGTAAAACGCGAAGATAAATTGAAAAAACGACCATTTAAAAAATTCGATGGAAAATATTGGTAGTTAAGGGCATGCTGGACTCAGTCTTTTCCGTATTTAAAAAATAATGAAGCCTGATATGAACGGGGGGGTGTTTAATGGGTTCCTTGGACGATTTGTATCAAATTGGTAGCTGCATGAACGTGTATCTCACCAAAATCGAGTAAAATAAGCCTTTTTTGTGTTGCGAAGCGTGAGACCGTCACTTGTTTTCACTGATATCACCGACTACGCATCACAAGGGCGAAAACGAATGCAATAGCACCCTCGTCAATATAATTCCACTCACATATATCGCAAAACTTGTTCATTTCACCCAACGATGAAGCCTCAGAATTGTTTCCAGAAAAAGACTGTAATTGTCCGTATGAAGCGGTGGCCGCGGCCATGTTAGATCGCTTCGCCAACCTTCGTCTCGCGGTCCTGCGTTTCACGTATGGAGACTAGAGGGAAGGAGACCGTGCTCCGTGTATCGAGGAACGTTCCGACTTTACGCGCTTTAATATACATATATATATTAAGATCTGCTGTCTGAGGCGCCTCTACCGGCAGCCTGAGTTGCCAAAGCTTGTATAATAATGTTTGGCACACAAAGCTTCATTCAACTCCGCCAGGGGCGCGTCGATCCGGAGATCTTAATACTTAGCTATATATACAATATATATATCACATTTAGAGCGCAGAAAACGAGCACGTTTTCGTAGGAGTGGGGCGGACCAAGCTCGGTCTCCTTCCCTCTAGTCTCCATAGTTTCACGAACCGAAGTTCCTTGTTTAGCGCTATGACAGCTGAGCGGGAATTCAAACGGAAATAATTCGGAATGATAATAGTTATAACAACGCATTGTTATTATCATCATTATTATTGTTATTATTATTATTATTATTATTATTATTATTATTATTATTATCATTATCATTATAATTAAAATTTCCGAAATAATGTTAATAAGATTTATAATAATAATAATTATTATTATTATTATGATAATACAATTATTATAATGATTATTAATATTATCATTGAAAAAAATCGTAAGCAGCATTTTAATTTTTTTTTATTCCTCACGATTTTTTTAAATAGTTGTAAGAACTCGTAAATTTTTTGTTTATCGCCTACGTTAAGTTATCGACGTGGTAGGGGGGTCTCTTGCTGTATATAAATACGACGGATCTGACGAATTCTAACCAGACACGAAGTAAGTGGCTACCTTCAACATGAACAAGATCGTCTGTCTTCTTGTCGCCTCATTGGTGTGCGTGGGTGTTGCCAGCTGCAGCAGCGGTAAGTTACAGACCAATAGCAGATGCTCGAACGTTCTATTTTCCAATACAATGAAACCTCACTTATACTTATTTCAATCGGGTACGCTAGAAAATGCATACACATAAGTGACCGTGAAAAAGAACTAATTGAGAGTCAAGTGGTTCGATAGCTTCCACGTCAGCATTGCAATTATTCAGACACATCATCAACAGGGGAAAGAAACCTGTTCTGTAGATAATCTTAGAAATATTTTTGCATCAAGGAGTAAAATATTCGCGATACAAAGAGGATACAATATTCAAACTAAGAATATTTGCATTATTGATTTTAATTCCAACAGCCAAACTGGAACTCATGGACATATATCAAGAGCAATCAACTTTTGAAGTGTTGTGTCACGAAATATCGCGTGTCTACTGACATAAGGACTTAAGCGCCATTATACGACGTTTTGCTGCTTATAATGGCATAAAGTCGTACAATTTTTTTTCGCTTTTTTTAATCGCTCTGAAAACGTTCAAAACGTATCAATTGAAATTACGAGATCGGAAAATGTTGGTGAAAAAGCTCGTAAGTTGGGTGGATACGACCTTCTGCTTTTAACTACCAATATTTTTCATCGAATTTTTTTAAATCGTTCTTTCAATTTATCTTCGCGTTTTACGAGTTTTTGCAACTATTTGGAAAAATCATTGAAAGTCATGCAAAAAAATGGCGCTTACGACGTTTTGCCTTTACGTTTTTTCTTATTTTTCCTTAAAAATTGTAACGAAAGGACGACGTATCCGCCCAACTTACGACCTTTTGCACTTACATTTTTCGATCTCGTAATTTCAATTGATTCATACGTTTTGGCCGTTTTCAGAGAGAATGGCGTGAAAAGAAAAATATACGACCTTTTGCCACCAAAATCGCGTTTTTGGCGCTCACGACCTTATGCCATCCCTACTGAACAAGATCCTGTAAAATATTACATGAAAAAGTACATATTAAATTACATGATAAATTTTATAAAGTTATGACTGGATTCCTGATACGAATTATGATGTACTTTATCATATGATTTTTGTTCTAACCATTATGTTGTACAAATACACATAATTTATTACCTAATTTATCGTAGGATGTTTTACAAGATCAGATTTTATGATAGAAAAAAAAGGGGGACACCCGAGTCGGGATCGAACCGTGTCCTTCGAATTTGGAAGCAGTAACGCTACCGCTTGAGCTACGGTACTTCATAGTAATCTAACCAAGTTTTAGGTTCATAAGCTTTGATATGATTGTGATTGATTTCAGTTTCTTCAACGAAGTTGGAACTCGTAGTGCTAAAACTCATGTAAAACATCACACAATAAATTAGATGATAAATTATGTGTATTTGTACAACGTAATGGTCAAAACAAAAATCATGTGATAAAATACATAATAATTTACAACATTCTTAATTTACATGATAATTCATATCATGAATCCAGTCATAACTTTATGAAATTTATTCTTTACTTTTTCATGTAATATTTTACAATATCTTTTTCAGTAGAGATTAGACTCGCGATATTTAACAGCACACTTAACATTTTGTAGCACGTATGTTCTGCAGGTGGTAAGATTAATTGAACCATTAGAAATAAAAACTATGCTTACGTCATCACGATCCCAATAAACACACAGTGGTTGATATTCAGTGTAATCAACGTGTCTCATCAACGTATTCCGCACGTTAAAAACGACCATGAACACGTTTATTCACGGTGTATTCTACCAGCAATATACTCGTTGGCACGACGAATTTTTAAGTTCGATTTCCGTTTGGACCACGTGTATCACGTATGAAAACGTATCGTGTAAACGACGTGTATATTTCTCGTTAATTCCACGGTCCAGAGAGATAAGTGTTTGAAACGTGTATTCTTAGTATAATAAAAATATACAGATGTTGCATGTAACGCAAGCATCTGATGCATTGAAAATGTCCTTCGTTATCTGAGTTTTCGTGCATTTTTTCATCTAAATCTCTAAATTTACATGCTCCGCTATTACTATTGCCATCTATGATTACACTAAGAATCATCATGTGCACAGTGAAATCTACATCACCTAAATGTCCCTCGTTCTATTGTTTTTGTTCTTTTATTATTTATTTCTTCAACTCTTCATTACGCACTTCCGTTGCATCGCTTCCGTTGCATCATTTCAAGATTTGATCCCACAGACCTCACTACTGACCCGAAAACGGAAGCATTTTCAATGCTATACCAGTAAGACTCGTGTTTATGGTCATTTCAACGTGCAAAGCACGCTGATTACGCTGCATATCAACCACTGTGTGTTTATTGGGGTATATAATTTCGAAATTACATTCAAGTCATTGCACATATGTTTTAGTTCAAAAATTTACGCTCAGCGTATGCGCTGTTTAATATAACAAAATATCAATAATTAAAAAAAAGTCACACGCAGATGGGATCGAACCTAGGACCTCTCGAATATGAGACTAGGGTCTTGTCCTCGTGGCTATCACCGTTCTTGTTCAACCATCCACACGGAGAGAAATTTATATGAAATTTTCCCATACTTCGTATAGCAATCGCGTGATATACTTTGATTATGACGATCGTTGCTATTTTCATACATAACGTAGTCACTATAAACCTAGGAACGAACTCTTGACAGGGTAACATAGTAATTGCTATACGTATTTTAAAAATTGTATGTAAGTTTTCCTTGACAACAGAACAATCTGTATCATATCACTGAGAAATACAACGCAAAAATTATTTGAAACTATACGTAAAGTATTTTAATACTTGCTATACAAGGATGATCATTCCCAATATACCATGGCAGACGAAATGCTAGGTTGGGAATTATGACATAATTTCTAATAATCCTAGGCCTATATGCAATCTGTATACTAAACATTGGCATACAGGTGATGCCTAGGTGTTGGCCAACACAGCATTCTAAACGATCCCGAGTCGAAATTTTAGCCCTCCTTTGAACCTCCTCTGAACCTCGAATTCTCTCCGAAACTTGATCAATCTTTGGGAGTATTGAGGGTCAAAGGAGGGTGTGATGTGGTCGGTACAATTGATACCCCGAGTCAAAATTTTAGGCCTCGTTTGAATCCTCCTGAACCTATTTCTTTTGTTTCGCACTAGCCGCGACCCTCCGTTGAACCTACTAGGCTCTATCCGCAGGTTTCGGTGCTATCGGTGAACCTCCTTTGACTCCACTCCAGACTCTGCTAACCCTCTGAAACCTCATTTTAGTCCCAAATATCGAGCAACCATGAACCTATGTGACCTCCTTGGCCCTACATAGCTTCCTTTGGATCCATTCTCTTCTTTTGAGACCCTACGTAGCCTCCTTTCGATCCAAAGCAGGACAAGGACAATTTGGACTGGAGACTCGGAATCAAAAGGAGGTTCCGTAGGGTCTAGAGAAGAAACTGAACCTACTTGATCCTAGTTTTTACCCTGCTTTCGTAGTACCGAGTGCGTCCACATAGCCGCGCAGACTCGCGTTCCGCTCTCGCAGGCATAACGCCACCGGCAGATAATAACTACCGCGACTTGGTGTATACATTATGCAACTCTATGACACCGAGTGAGATCCAAACGTGATCAAGCTTAAGTACAACCCCAGTACCTACCTCGTAGTACAGAGGTGGTTGTATCGAGCATGTTTTTTTACAATATTTTTGTTGTAATTGAAAAAAATATGAGAAAATAATTAATTATTACAAAATAATTAGCAAATTTATAAGAAAATTCACTTTCAATCATCAGTAATGTCGACCTATTTTTGGTTCGAATCTTCGACGAATGATGTTTAGTTGAATATATATTCGCTTTTTGAAGTGCATTATGCCCCATATCAACGGAGATGATTTTTGCGACGTACGTGGAAGATAGACATGATAGGCCTGAAGGAGGGTCTGTAGGGTCTACGCGATATTCGATTCAGGTCGAAAGGAGGGTCTGTAGGGTCTACGCCAGCTTCGATTCAGGCCGAAAGGAGGGTCTTTAGGGCTTGTGAGACATCTGCAATAGGTTTAAAGGAGGGTCTGGAGGTTTTATTTGTACCCTCCATAACCTCCTTTGAATCCAAATGTTCAGTTTCTGCCACTTTTGGAGGTTCAAGTGGAGTCTAATATCAATTGTACCGACCACATCACACCCTCCTTTGACCCTCAATACTCCCAAAGATTGATCAAGTTTCGGAGAGAATTCGAGGTTCAGAGGAGGTACAAAGGAGGGCTAAAATTTTCGGGACTCGGGATTAGACTCCACTTGAACCTCCAAAAGTGGCAGAAATTGAACATTTGGATTCAAAGGAGGTTATGGAGGGTACAAATAAAACCTCCAGACCCTCCTTTAAACCTATTGCAGATGTCTCACAAGCCCTAAAGACCCTCCTTTCGGCCTGAATCGAAGCTGGCGTAGACCCTACAGACCCTCCTTTCGACCTGAATCGAATATCGCGTAGACCCTACAGACCCTCCTTCAGGCCTATCATGTCTATCTTCCACGTACGTCGCAAAAATCATCTCCGTTGATATGGGGCATAATGCACTTCAAAAAGCGAATATATATTCAACTAAACATCATTCGTCGAAGATTCGAACCAAAAATAGGTCGACATTACTGATGATTGAAAGTGAATTTTCTTATAAATTTGCTAATTATTTTGTAATAATTAATTATTTTCTCATATTTTTTTCAATTACAACAAAAATATTGTAAAAAACATGCTCGATACAACCACCTCTGTACTACGAGGTAGGTACTGGGGTTGTACTTAAGCTTGATCACGTTTGGATCTCACTCGGTGTTATAGAGTTGCATAATGTATACACCAAGTCGCGGTAGTTATTATCTGCCGGTGGCGTTATGCCTGCGAGAGCGGAACGCGAGTCTGCGCGGCTATGTGGACGCACTCGGTACTACGAAAGCAGGGTAAAAACTAGGATCAAGTAGGTTCAGTTTCTTCTCTAGACCCTACGGAACCTCCTTTTGATTCCGAGTCTCCAGTCCAAATTGTCCTTGTCCTGCTTTGGATCGAAAGGAGGCTACGTAGGGTCTCAAAAGAAGAGAATGGATCCAAAGGAAGCTATGTAGGGCCAAGGAGGTCACATAGGTTCATGGTTGCTCGATATTTGGGACTAAAATGAGGTTTCAGAGGGTTAGCAGAGGCTGGAGTGGAGTCAAAGGAGGTTCACCGATAGCACCGAAACCTGCGGATAGAGCCTAGTAGGTTCAACGGAGGGTCGCGGCTAGTGCGAAACAAAAGAAATAGGTTCAGGAGGATTCAAACGAGGCCTAAAATTTTGACTCGGGATGCTTGAGCAACATTGTATCCGTAACCATCCGTCTATGAGCTCGAACCACTCGTATAGTAAAGATTCCCATACAGTATAGCGGCCGCCAGCGTTTGATAGTGCAATTTTTGAAGACTGTCGCATAGCGTTTTGGGAAGTTTGATGCGGGGTTACCAAATGTGAAGTTGCGTTTAGCATTCACGGTGAGTGGCCGCGTCCACAATTTTTGTGAGTTTGTGCCGTGGAACGCACGGAAAAAGGTGCGTGTGAGTATTATTTAATAATTTCCATACCATGCTTATTTGTGGAACCCAGCCAGCTCTCTTCACCAACACGGGAAAAAGCAGGTCTGTTACCTACTAACAGCTGCCAGAGGCAGGTATACAGACACATCGCGCCGCTGTGTTGGTGAAGGTTTTCACAAATCAGCACGTTATTTAGTCACTGTGATGTTTCCACATGTTCAATCCCGTCATCTTTCTCTTCTGTCATTTTTCTCTTTTTTGTATTACTACCATCTTTGTTTTCTCATCGATGCTTTTGGCCGTATATTTGTACACTATACTTTTCTATTTCATCTTTGCTGTTATTTATTTATTTTTTCTATCTTGTTTCACTTCATCTTAATATCTAATTATGTTATAGTATACTTCATTTACATAACTCTGTTGTATGTATGTACGCTTGCTGTATGAATCCTTGGGGGCGCTGCCCTATGGAAAATAATTCTTTTCTATTCTATCTCTGATTTCACGTTCGGGCAAAATATTGTTTATTGTGTATAAAGTGTGTTCGGTACTCTTTGATGATCTTTATTCGAAATAAAAATGATTAATTGCGTTTAATTACCGCGAAAAAAATTTCGTCCCAGAATCATACCAATTATTCGGATGAATGAAACCTAGTTTAGCTGTAGTAATCTATTGTAAAACATGGATGAATTTCCATATCAACCCGGGCATGAATCGACCATGCTGGAGGTGAGCATTTTTAATCTACGAAGTCGTATGGTCAAACTCACGCGCTCAGTGATACATCGCGATAATCGGCGATTTTCTATGTTCAGTAAATTTTTTATTTATTTTTTATTATTATTGCGTTACGGTTTAATGTGTACACTTCCGCGCGAAAAACTTAGAAAATCGAATCTGCAATATATTTATTAAACATCATGTAATTCTAGTATAAATCGTTAGACAATTCGGGTCCACTCAATCCAATACATCTGAATCAGATTATCAACGATTTACAACTGGACGTACATTCCGAGTCATTGTTGATTACAGAAATTCGAACGATAGAACATCATTCTCAATCAAAAACTGTGGATGTTAATAGCGTATGTGTTCATGTTCATTTATATTTCTTACCCTCGGCTTTATTGTAAACGTGTACGTGTCAATTTTATTTCGATTCCTTGTATAATAATTCTACAACCAGTCGCCAGCTTTCCTATCGCGGACATCATCAGTCGCTCTGTCAGGTATCGATTCAGTGAAATAAGCCAAGTTCAAGTCACTATTATTGATAGCAAATAAATTATTCGTTATCTCTTTGGGGTAACTTCAAATCTATTTGGGTTGAAGATTTATTTGAAAGTGGCTCATTTCATCAAATCAAAAAAATCCTAGAATATCATATTCAAATACATTTTTTCCTCGGTGTGGCGCGTACCATTCCTCTCCCAGTATAATTTATAATCAAATACGTATGGAGTACTTCACATCAAAGTATTATAACGCGTACTATGCTACTGTATTACTCCCCTTACAGTGCGTGTAGAATAAATAGATTAACCGTATACTGTTTCGCAGTCCTAGCGATGCCGTATGGTGAAATTTACAATATCATACTTTAGACCGAATGACTGCGTTATATCGTTCATCTCGGTATGCTGTATGGCGAAATTTGCTACACTTTCGTTGGAGCCACTATGCTATGAGAGATGTTCTTGCTATGCTTTGTATAATAGTTTTTGTCATACCGTGTGTTAAACCTCCCAAAATAATATTTCCTATGAGATATCGCGCAAATTGGCATATTTCAAGTATATCTCACGAATGGCATACTGTATAGGATTCGTTACCATACTTTTTCTGTTATTATTACTATAAATTTCTCTCCGTGCAGGTTTAAGGTACCTATACAGGGTGTATCAGAATTAACTATACAAAATAATAGGGGTAATAGAGGGGGTCGAGCTGAGTAAATTAACCCCAAGAACATGTGGTCTGCGGAGTCGCGTTCGCGAGATACGGCCGGTTAAAAAGTCGCGCTAGCATTGGTATTTAGCAGTCAAATTCGCAGTTGAGATCGTTCGGCAGTCTGGTATCCAGGCGCACTCGATCACAAATACGGTTAAAAATCGTTTCCAGTTTAAACTCAAACACTATTCGTTGAAATTTGTTCACAAAAAGGTCGTGCGTGCCTAAAACCAGAATACCGATCGATTTTCCCTGCCAATCTGGCTGTTAAATACCAACGCTAGCGCGACTTTTTAACCGGCCCTATCTCGCGAACATGACTCCGCATACCACATGTCCTTGGGGTTGATTTACTTAGCTCGACCTTCTCTATGACCCCTATGATTTTGTATAGTTAATTCTGATACACCCTGTATGTATGCCACTCTATTGGAATTCGAGCACAATTATATTATGTGTGTGCTCATTCGAAAAAATATACGTCCTTCTGAAATACGTTGAATCCAGGATAAATCGAAATATGTCTACGACGTAGATAGGACGTGTATGTAGACCTACAAACACGCTGATATCTCGTAGAAAAACTGTGAAAGATATGCACGTGGATTACACGTTCCTGAAACGCCCCGCATCTACGTGCTGCAAGCGGACATCGTACGTTAAAATCAACCATCCACGTACACCATATTTCTACCTTAGGCCCATTGATTCCACGTCTTTCCAACGTACCTGTGTTTATTGGGATGTAGATAAAATGTGTTTTTTGAACGTTATGCTATTTCTTTGGAACCATTTTATTCTCTACATTTTATGCTACACGGAATGTTCAGAACATTTTCAACATGTCAGATTTCACTCGATTCGTCAAGTATTGTCATGACATCCTGATTTTTGTTTCAGGAGTCGACCCACCCGCGGCGAAAAGACTCAAAGGTGAGTTAAAGATACAGAGATTTTCGATAATGACAGATATTCACTTGTTGTTTGAATTTATAACGTTATGCTCTTTGTTTGGAACCATTTTATGCTCTACATTTCATGCTACATGGAATGTTCAAACCATTTTCAACATGTCAGGTTCCACTCGATGTGTCAAGTATTGTCATGATATCCTGATTTTTGTTTCAGGAGTCGACACAGTCGCGGTTGCCAGAAGCAACGGTAAGTTAAAGATACAGAGATTTTCAATAATGACAGATATTCACTTGTTATTCGAATTTAGAACGTTATGCTCTTTGTTTGGAACCATTTTATTCTCTACATTTTATGCTACACGGAATGTTCAAATCGTTTTCGACATGTCAAGTTCCACTCGATTCGTCAAGTATTGTCATGATATCCTGATTTTTGTTTCAGGCGTCGACACAGTAGCGGTTGCCAGAAGCAACGGTAAGTTAAAGATACAGAGATTTTCAATAATGACAGATATTCACTTGTTATTCGAATTTAGAACGTTATGCTCTTTGTTTGGAACCATTTTATTCTCTACATTTTATGCTACACGGAATGTTCAAACCATTTTCAACATGTCAAGTTCCACGCGATTCGTCAAGTATTGTCATGATATCCTGATTTTTGTTTCAGGCGTCGACATAGTCGCGGTTGCCAGAAGCAACGGTAAGTTAAAGATACAGAGATTTTCAATAATGACAGATATTCACTTGTTGTTCGAATTTAGAACGTTATGCTCTTTGTTTGGAACCATTTTATTCTCTACATTTTATGCTACACGGAATGTTCAAACCATTTTCAACATGTCAGGTTCTACTCGATTCGTCAAGTATTGTCATGATATCCTGATTTTTGTTTCAGGAGTCGACATAGTCGCGGCTACCAGTATCAGCAGTAAGTTAAAGATACAGATATTTTCGATAATGACAGATATTCACTTGGTGTTCGAATTTAGCTTAAGCGAGTCGAGCACCGCGGAATGACGACTTAATCACAGTCCACTTTACTCAAATTTCAGGTCGAGTGTACACTGTCCAAAGGCGACTGGCAACATGTGCGGATGATGTTAAACGGATGTCCCGCGGTAAGTTCACAACAATGTCACCCAATGAAGATATTTAAGTCATAGCTACTAAGGCAGGCGTCAAATATTGACAAATTACAATAGTGTCATGATGTACCTATTTTATTTTGCAGTTAGGGCTTCCCAGCTGAACACCACAGACATTCGTAAGTGATAAGTGGAAACACTTACTTGACCAATTTATACGTCTACCAAAACGCTCGAATTATCGTTGTCTCCGTATTCTGGAAAATCATTCCGTTTGATATTCAGGACCTCTCTATTTCTATTTCAGATACTTTGAGGGAAGCCGGAGAATATCTCGCAGACGCTGTAGCTTCTATCCTAGACGGTAACGGGGGTGAGTTGTGTTTTTGTGATCTACTGTTCGCTTCACATATCAGTGACTGAAGTCTAGAAATTGTTTTAATTTAGCGAGATTTTCTATTTTGATTCTTCATATTTCATTATTATTTTCACTTATTGCCATTATATCATGCGTCAATTGGTGAATTTCCACTCTGTCATGATACGCCTATTTTATTTTCAGAAACCAAAAAGGATGTTTCTGCCAGATTCCAGAGTAAGTGACACTCATTCGAAAAATACATCAAGCCTAGCTTGATTTTCATCCAGCTGTTGTTAGAACTGAGTGAGAGTCGAAGACGACTTGATCATAACCTCTGTATTCCAATTTCAGATTTTGTCCTCCCAGTAAGAAAAAGAATTATAGACGATATCCGAAGACCTGGATGGACATTCGGATGTGAGTTGAAGACGATTGTGCCCATCTAGAATAATATCGCCCCTCAATTAGCACTTGAAAATTGTCTACATTATTGAGGTATCTTTTAAGTTTTAGCTACCCACAATCAGACCGAACGTAATGTGATCGAATTTACGAAAATGTTCGACCCAATCATCTCCAAAGTCAATGAGATTTTGAGTTCTGCTACCGCGATTGCCCCTCGTAAGTTGGAAATAATCGTACCATTAGAAATATACTTGTCATACTGAGATCTATCGTTTGCTACAAACCAAATTCCAATGAGGCTTTCATAAACTGATCTATTTCCGTAGCCTCCAGTTAGGCAAACGTATTTGATACTCAACATTCGATCCCTGATTTCAATTGTACCACCAGTTTAGTACTGCTAAACTACGATCCTGAATATTTTGACTTTTTATATTATTTCTAACAACAACTAAAATATGATGATTTCTTAAATTATACTTCCAATGTGTTCTGGTAATTGCCATTGAATCGTAATTTCACTTTCTCAGCAAGACGTCCACGTGCATAAATCCCATGCCAGTCCAGCTGAACCGAAGCAGCGGAAGAGACTATTGGTGAGTGTCATCGACAGTATCATCAGATACGAAGATGCTGAATATATATATTCACTGATTTTGGTGAATCTATTCGCAGGCCACTTCTTAGCAGCTATTGCGAAGCGGAATATTCGGAACCGCTTGTGCTAATCTGAAGAGCTTTTTGTGGAAGAACGTGAATCATCTGCTGGACGAGAGACTACCACTTTCTTCCAGCACGTCTTCCAATTGATTACTGAATATGTATATACCAGTGAGAATAATGTAAAGCTGCATAAGATTGTGAGCATTAAAAATCAATTTCGAAAATATTCATTCGCTATATCGTATAAATTTTCCATTTCCCAACACAGATTCCGAATACAAAAGAATAAAGACATTCAGAGGCCCTCATAAAAACGAATACCTTTTCCTTCCGAGTCACGTGACATGTGAAAAGGTTTTTTTATTTGCAACACCTGTATGTAAAGTTTGATTCCGTTCGGACCGCTAATCCGATTTGGATGCAATTCGCAAGGCATACTGTTCTTCTTCCGAGGCTGTGCCAATGAAGTTTTCAAACGTCGCTCGCTAACCACGTAACTTTCATGTTTAAATACAAAATACCATGAGGAATATTACGATACGGATATACAGAATTAGTCACTGATGATCCGAAAATAGTGATTCAAAAACCGAAAGACGTTCAGAATGATATCGAAACGAGAAAAGTCGGTGCCTCCCCCGTGCACCCCTTCCATGGTTAAAGACATGAAGTGATTTTTCCGCTAAAAATTAAGTCGCCTTATGGCATCAACGGGCCTTCGATAATCTTTAGTCATTTCGTATCTAGATATGGTATAAAGGAAATTTCAATGACGGGATTCGTTTACCCCAATTGTAGAGTCTGATTCATATTGTATTGACGCAAGTACTTGAATCGTTAATTCGTCATCACTTCCGAATATTCAATAAAGTTTTATCATCGCTTGTACCTTATTGATACAGTTGTGCATCGTGGACTACGAATACCTAAATTCAAATATTATTTTGTTCAGAGGTGGATGCCTCATTGGCGTTCACATCATCTGAATTTAACGAAAATTTCTTGACGTTTATCGTTCTTTGTCACATTTTGTGCATTTTTTTTCTTTCACTTGCATTCCCTCCAAATCCGAAGAGAGATTTCAAGAATTCAGAAAATCAACCGAATGACGCAGATTATCTTGAAAATCAGAAAACTCATTTTTTTTTAAATCAAACTTCTTTTTCCAATAAATATTTCACACAATATGTGGGATGATATGACTTATAGGTTGATCTGTGAGTTTCATTGTTGCTGAAGCATCGCTTCATACTGAAAAAATGTATTTTTTTCCATACATGAACGGAAAGGCCGATTTTGCTACCTGTTTTCGGGGAGCAAACAGTGGTTTCACCGACCGGGAAGTCTTGATCTCTCCCGGTAAGTATTTCTTCCCCGGTCTTTCTTCCCTGAAACTCTTTTCTCCCTGCTTTCAGTTCCCGTACCGGCCGCGCTACACTTCAGCCACATAACCTCAAATGATCACTGTTTTTCTCGCGAAATCGACCTTTCCGTTCGTGTTGGAAAAAAATACAGTGTGCACCGCGGGCGCAGGACTTTTCACTCCCTCGGTGTAGCTTGCTACCCTCGTCTTCGGCTCGCGACTCGTGCAGCCTCTCCTCTCCCTCGTGCAGCAAACTACACTCTCGGGCGCGAAAATGTCCTTTGCTCCCTTGGTGCTGTAACAGGGCAAATTGCTAGCCTGTTACGAGACCAACTCCTCCACCCGTGATTTTATTCTTTTGTCCGTTTTTCAGGCCGTGGACGCAGGAAAACAGGACGAGGAGTCGGAAATGTTCGTTTCCAAAAATTATGGTTATATTTAGCTTTTAAGAATGTTTTTCTATTTGTGTTTTGTTTGTTTTGTCATATGTCATGTCTACGTTCCGGAGCCGGAGAAGATCTACAAGGGTCGGTTTTGCTACTGATTCCACATCGGAGAGTTCTAGGGTCAATGTTTTCGGAACCGTCATGTTGCAGCAACTTCTGTCTTCTTCTTCTTCTTCTGTCTTCTTCTTCTTCTTCTTCTTCTTCTTCTCCTTATGGCTACCGCCTGTCTGACCTAAGTCTAGGCATGTTCCAATGTACTCTTTGAACTTCTGTCTTCTACGCTTGGCTTAATGCACGGTCGTATACACAGGTCCGGCGACTCCCATGGTGGGGGTGGGTCCCTTAATGAAGCCAAGTGTGTTTTTGCCTGCTGCCACGGCTGCTGAGGTGCGCTAGAAGCCTAGTACAGAGTTGGACTGTAAACAATGTTCATAACCTATTTTCTATACATAACGAACGTCACAGGTTTCCCTTAGTTTGTTATTAACAAATTCAATTGCGTGACTTTAATATATCAGTGATATGATGTACAGGGTGTTAAAAAATGATGTGTCGCCACTTCGCCAGATGATTCTTCAGTTCGAGATCGGTGGAGATCTGCAAGAACATGCCCCCGCAAAATCGATCTTGACCTTGTTTTTGCGGGTCAAATGGGTCAAATTTTTTTTATGGTTTCTAAAAATACTACTCGTTAAGAGCAACAAAAGTCTCCGAGGAACCATATGTCGCAGATAACCCGTTCACAATGAAAACGGCACTTTAACGTTTTGAAAAATCTATAAAATCGGCGAAAATCACCAACCGACGTTTTACCTAAGGGGGCATCCATAAAGGACGTCCGCGCCTATAGGGGGGAGGGGTTCGCGAAATGTGACTATTTGTGACCAGGGGGAAGGGGGGTTCATGCTGGTTGTGACGTTCACTCAAAAATCCAATTTGACAAACTTGAAGAAACAATTATGCGTCAATTTTTCCGCTTGATTACCTTCGATTTCAGAGAATTGAGGGGGGTCTTTCATTGCGACCATCGGACGCTTCTTAGGGGGAGCGGTTCGAAGATTGTGACTATTTGTGACACAGGGGGAGGGAGGGGTCAAAAATTGGTAAAAAATCGCGGACGTCCTTTATGGATGCCCCCTAAGTGTGAGATCATATTGTGAACTCTCGCTATATCTGTCACCAAAGGCGATTAATTTTCCACTTTCCGATCCATGAGTAACAACCTTAATGACGAAAGAGAACGTCTCCACGACTCACAGGGACAAAAAAAGGCAGGAAAAAAGCTAGAAATCCCGACGAACATCACTACCGATATCGATTACCTGCGAGAAAGAGACTACTGGAATGGATCTTCAAACACTTCTAAATGCCGAGAAACCGCACTACCCCTTCCGCAGTCTTTCACGGAAATTCGTAACCGAAATTACTAAGTTGGCCATTCTTCGATATAATCGAACAGGCATCTAGCTACTCGTTTTTGGGACCTGAAAAGTAACAACAAACTGGCCAAAACCAAAAACAATTGTGACTAGAAATAAGTATTTTCGTCTTTTATAGGCTTAGTTCGATTTCTTCTACGTGTAGGACGGTTATGCCGATTTTTCCAGGGTTTCTAGCATCCATATGTAGAACACCTGGGTTCGCGTTCATTTTTTGGCCCCCCTCCTTTTCCCCGCCGTATTTGAAAAGAAAGAAGATAGAAAAAGGAAAAAAACTGCATTTCCTATAAAATCACTTGGAATTCGGACCACTGCAGTTTCACTAACGTGGAATCTACTGGGGCGTTTGTTTTTTTATTTTCGTTTGTCTGACACGTTGGATAATTGCTCACAAAGTTGACACGTTTTTGCCCCTGTGAGTCGTAGAGACGCTCTCTTTCGTCATTAACGTCGTTACTCATGGATCGGAAAGTCAAAAATTCATCCCCTTTGGTGACAGAGAGTGAGAGTTCACAATATGATCTCACACTTAGGTAAAACTTCGATTGGTGATGTTTGCCGATTTTATAGATTTTTCGAAACGTTCAAGTGCCGTTTTCATTGTGAACGGGTTATCTGCGACATATATGGTTCCTCGGAGACTTTTGTTGCTCTTAACGAGAAGTATTTTTAGAAAACATAAAAAAAATTTGACCCATTTGACCCGCAAAAACAAGGTCAAGAGCGATTTTGCGGGGGTATGTTCTTGCAGATCTCCACCGATCTCGAACTGAAGAATCATCTGGCGAAGTGACGACACATCATTTTTTAACACCCTGTACATCTGACCGTGATTAAATGATGTCAAGTGAACTATTGAAGCAGATTTTGTTAGTTTTTTTGTTGTTTTTGGGGGGAACTTCCGATACAAATCGCTCTGTTGTGGGATATTTTGGAAATTGCAACGCTGAATGAAAATTATTTGTTAGTCTATTCATTCAAGTTCTGTGTAACGAAGATTCTTTAGTTGTATAACCATTTCGCTAGAAAAATGTGAAGAAGTTTCATCCGTATTACCAAACAGTCAATAATAAAATTAGTGATATGCCAATTGTGGAGTGCTGTATCGATCACCAAAAATTGCAATAATAATATAAATAAATGTAGTTGAAAGAATAACGCAATTTGGACGGAATTGACAATACACCCCTCGACTGTTCGCCATCTGGTGGCCGCGTTTGAACTATTTAGAAAAGAAAGCAAACCGTCTAGGTTATGTCGAATTTTCAGTAATTTCGTTACTATCTGTGATTTATAGGTAAAAATGATCTAAATATCAGCGAAATCGGAGAAAAGATGTCCATTAGCATTAATAAATCGCAGTGTTGTGTCGAGAATTGTGACAGTAAGGGTTATAGAACGACAAACTTGTCGTTTCACCGTATCCCCAAAGCTGCTCAGTATTTTGTCAAAATAACGAATATATTTGGCAGAAAGTACGCGAAAACTGATATCAGAAAAGCTTCGGAGAGGGCATTACAGTAGAACCTAGATATATCGCCGACAGATATATCGCCGCGCGAGAGGGTCAATCCACGCACAGATTCTCACCAACACAGTCTCGCGTCCCCCACCAAGCATCCGAGGTATGTATATCGATCGAAGTCGCGTGCGAGATATATCGATCGAAGTCGCGCCGGGACTCAACATAACCTGTAGCTCTGGACCCATAACCTTAAAGTCAAGATGTTATAGGCTCAGAGCTACAGACTATTCTTCCATTTAATAACCTTAAAAACAATAATTTATTCTTAAAACGGAAATATACCCTCTTATCATGTGTGAGATTTTTTTGATAGCTATAATGTTTACATAACTCGAACGTCGAGCGAGAGAACAACCGAGACGGAGTTAGGGCGAAAGTGTCGCGCGCTCAACGTCGAGGGAGCGTGGTGGGGGCTCGGAATATATCGCCGATTCTCCCGCTTCGTGTCCAGCGCGCGGCGATATATCTAGGTTCTACTGTATTAATCTAGAATAAAAGATTTTCCGCAAATAAGACGGTTTGCTCTTTACATTTCAACAATTTATATACAAATTGTCGACACATGCAGTCGCTCTATAGAGCAATCTTTTGCATCGCTACCTGTAAATACGTAGTCCGCTTCTTTGAAATGTGAAGAGCAAACCGTCTTAAATCTTTTATTCTAGATTAATAATACCCTTTCCGATGCTTTTCTGATATCAATTATATTTCGCCGTCTCATCCTCTAGATCATATATATGTAGTAACGTCAGTTGCTCGATCCTTTCACAGTTCATTCCAAAACTAGACGCTTTGTGGCGCCCTCTGTCTATGTCTTGTGTTACTTACCCATGAATCGCCATTACGTTTTTCTGTGCGATCCGAGTAACATCGTTCCACCGTTCGCAGCAGTTTTAACGCGATTCCGCGAGGTAGGAAACGAGACTGAGTCCAACTCGCAGTTTATCGAATTGTTGAGTGATAGCGGGCGAATCTTAGCGGACTTACAACACTCGCTATCGATCACACGCAGATCGTACATTTTACCGGCCCTAAACCCATTGGTAAAAATATAGCGGATGGCAGTTCCGTAGATTCACTACTGTTCGGTGAAGACTTCCCAGAACGTTTGAAGGCGGCGGAGGCCGTGGAACGTTCATCGAAGACGGTCGCCGAGACAGCGTCAAATTCGAAACATCGAAGTACAGCCTCGACCCCGGACGGTAGAAGATCGAGTTCGGGCTACAAAACAGCCGGAAATACCAGTTATTTAAACTGGAAGGGACCCCCGGCGAAGAATTACAGAGGCGCTCGCCAGGGAGGTCAGAAGTCTCGACAGGGCCAATCTCAGCAGCAACACCAGAACAGTCGAGGAGCTCGGAAGTAAATGTAAGCAAATTTGCGGGTCGTCTATTAGCCTTTGTGCCAGCTTGGAAGAAATTGACTTCTGATAAATCTGTTTTGAATACAGTTTCTGGATATAAAATTCCATTTACCTCCGTACCTCGCCAAAAGTTCACCCCACCTGAACTAAAGATTTCAGCTACGGAATGCCAACTAGCCCAGAAATCAATTTTGGAGCTGCTAAACAAGGGAGCTATTTCAGAATGTAAGCCAGTGGCTGGCAAATTCATTTCACCTTTTTTCCAAATTGATAAACCAAACGGAGACAAAAGATTTGTATTGAATCTCAAAAAGCTGAATGAGTTTATTATAGCACCCCACTCCAAAATGGAGAACATTGTGGCGGTACTAAAATTAATGTCGCGAAACTGCTACATGGCAACAATCGATCTCAAAGATTCGTAATTTCTGGTACCACTAGCTCAAGGGCACAAAAAATTTCTCCGCTTTTACTTTCAAGCAAAGCTGTATGAGTTCAATTGTCTACCTTTCGGCCTTTGCACGGCTCCACAAGCTTTTACCAAGCTAATGAAACCTGTTATTCATGCGCTCAGGTCACAGGGATTAATGTTAATTATATACCTCGATGACATGCTTCTATTCGGTACTTCAGCAAAGGACTGTTTTAATAACGTTCAGAGGTCGAGAGAATTGTTAGAATCCTTGGGATTGGTCTTAATCTTGATAAATGCAGTTTAGAACCAGCTCAGCATTGTAAATTTTTGGGTTACATACTTGATAGCAAAGAATTCTGTATCAAATTGCCAGATCAGAAGAAACAGGAAATTCGCGTATTGGCGATAAATCTCCGCAATAACAAGAATTGTAGAATTAGAAAGGTAGCAGAATTTCTGGGTAAACTGGCTTGGGCGTGCAAAGGGGTCCGCTATGGGTGGCTGTACACAAAGACCCTTGAACGTGATAAATACTTTATAGCGCTACAAAGATCAGACGGTAATTTTGATAAAAGTATGAGTTTATCCGAGGAGGCTCGGTCAGACTTGGATTGGTGGATTAAGAATATTCTTGATGCACGAAAGCCTATTAACGAAGGACGTTATACAGCTACAATATTTTCGGACGCATCAAAATCAGGTTGGGGTGTTTGTAGCGGAAAAACAAAAACCCATGGTTGGTGGTCACGGGAAGAGCAAGAGCACCATATAAATTATCTGGAACTGAAGGCAGCCTTCTATGGCTTGAGATGTTTTGCAAAAAATCTCACGGGATGTAATATCTTATTAAGAATAAACAACACTACAGCCATTGCCTATATAAATCGAATGGGAAGCGTACAGTACCCTAAGTTGAGCGCGTTATACAAAGAGATTTGGCAATGGTGCGAGTCGAGAGACTTGTGGATCCTCGCGTCATTTATAAAGTCCAAAGACAACAAGATAGCAGATGAGGAATCTCGAGCACTTCCACCTGAAACAGAGTGGGCACTGGCAGACTGGGCTTTTGCAGAGATTACCAAAAAAATTTGGAAAACTTGAAATCGATTTGTTTGCCTCAAATGCCAACAAAAAATGTAGAACTTTCGTTTCGTGGCGTAGAGATCCGGAATCGATCGCGTCAGACGCCTTCACATTGTCGTGGAGACCGTATTACTTCTACGCATTCCCCCCGTTTTCAATGGTTCTGCAAACGTCACGTAAAATTATAAATGATCAGGCGGAAGGGGTCCTTGTCGTTCCCCTGTGGCCAGCACAATGCTGGTTTCCGATGTTTCAAAGATTACTTGTCTCAAGGCCAGTATATTTCAAACCAAACGATGAATTGTTACGTTTTCCGTACAGGGAGGCCAACCACCCGCTGGCAACAACGCTTACCCTGGTAGCAGGACGATTATCGGGCAGGCGTTTGCAGCAAGAGGATCACCAACAGCAGCAATACCGGTCATGATTTCATCTTTGTCACAAGGAACGTTAAGGCAATACGATAAGGCATTCAGGTTATGGTGGGACTATTGTCAAGCCAACGAAATCCAATGGATGAATCCATCGATAACACAAATTCTGGAGTTTCTCAGTGGCCATCTAGACAAAGTCAGATCGTATGCCGCGCTCAACACGTATAGGTCGGCGTTGTCCCTCCTAACGAATAACGAATTAGGAAACGACGCGAGAGTGCGAAGATTCTTCAAAGGAGTGGCAGCTATGAAACCTCAGACACCGAAATATTCACAAATTTGGGATCCGGCTCCAGTGTTGAATTGGCTATCGACTCTCTATCCCAACGAAACCATCTCCTTCGAAAATTTGTGCTTCAAGTTGGTGACATTATTGGCATTAATCACGGCACAACGAGTCCAGACATTGTCCCTGATCAAGCTTGAGAATATTGAAACTTCGGAAAAGGAAATTGTCATCAAAATTCCTGATCGGATAAAAACCACGGGACTCAATCGTAATCAGCCCTTACTCAGAATACCTTGTTTTCGGGAGAAACCACGATTATGTACCGCATCCACATTACAGGCGTACCTGGCAAGAACAAAATCCTTACGACCGATTTCGGAAAGTAAATTAATCATAACGACCAAGAAACCCTATAAGGCAGCGACATCTCAAACGATTAGTCGCTGGATTAAACAAGCATTGGCCAAAGGAGGAATTGACACTCAGATATACTCGGCTCATAGTACCAGACACGCGGCCACTTCAACCACTTGTCGACGAGGAGTAGACGTTGAGACCATAAGAAAGACGGCAGGATGGACTCAGACATCAAACGCCTTCGCACGCTTCTATAATCGGCCTCTTGTAGAAACGACGGGTTTCGCGGATGCGATAGTAGAAGGGTCCATACAAGATTCTACCGTTCAAGCCTGATATTTAAGTTTGAATGTTTTCATATATCCTAGATTAAACTCTTCGGAATTAATGTTCCTATTTTGATACATGATAGTTATCCGCACAAGTTTAAACATAAAAGCAGAGAAAAACTCTGCAGTATTCAATGTTCATAACCGAGGTTAAGACTGATTCATGGTTAAAAAAAAAAAAAATCATATTATCATTATGGCTTTATAGTGGGATTGACACTCACTCACTTACCATATGTTCATGGATTGTTATAGAACATACAGATGTGTATTAATCGTTATAAATATGTATATCTTCATACCTAATCGCAACCTGCTTTAAACATCTACATATATGATCTAGAGGACGAGACGGCGAAATATAATTGAACGATTGGACGAACTTACCTGAAGTGAAGTTCAATCGCAATTATGCAGTGAGCCGTCTCGTGCGAATAGATCAGTCCCACCCAATATTTCCCAACCCGATAGAAAGATTTCGAGAGTAGAATTACATCGTTGAGATTTGGAAGCTTTAAAATTAAATGGCGATTCATGGGAAATTAACACGAGACATAGACAGAGGGCGCCACAAAGCGTCTAGTTTTGGAATGAACTGTGAAAGGATCGAGCAACTGACGTTACTACATATATGATCTATTCGGACGAGACGGCTCACATAATTGCGATTGAACTTCAATTCAGGTAAGTTCGTCCAATCGTTCAATTTTCACGTTTCTGCCAAATATATTAGTTATTTTAACAAAATACTGAGCAGGTTAGAGGATGCGGTGAAACGACAAGTTTGTCGTTTTATAACCCTTACTGTCACGATTCTCGACACAACATTGCGATTTATTAATGCTATTGGACATCTTTTGTCCGATTTCGCCGATTTTTAGATCATTTTTACCTATAAATCACAGATAATAACGAAATTACTGAAAATTCGACATAACCTAGACGGTTTGTTTTCTTTTTTGAATAGTTCGAAAGCGGCCGCCAGATGGCGAATATTCGAGGGGTGTATTGCCAATATAAATTTATTCGTTCACAAGTTTCGAGGTTAGAAACATTGTTTATACTCCAACCCTGCACTAACCTACTCGGGCGCCAAAAATTCAGCGGCCAATTCAGGAAACTTTGAAGCATCGCTAAGGGACCCACCCCCACCATGGGAGTTGCCGGACATGTGTATACGACCGTGGCTTAAGGTGAAATGAAAGTCACGTGACCTCGATATGAGGCTGATGATTTACACTTGGAATTTTCAAACGCTATTTTCTCAGCCAAAACACATTCGATTGATGAGAAATTGATATCAGTGACGTAGAAAAACTCAATGAAGCGCCTGCCGATCGTGGATTTTTGAAAATCGGAAAACATAATCAGAATTTTGTGGAACAATATTGTTCTGTAACCCAAGAAGGTGCTGCCCCTCGTGGGAAGAGGCAGCACTTCCTTGGATTACAGAACACCATTGTGAAAAAAATGTTATTACGTCTCGATTTTCGAAAATCGGCGATTGGCAGGCGCTTCATTGAGTTTTTCTACGTCACTGATATCAATTTCACATCAATCGAATGTGTTTTGGCTGAGAAAATAGCGTTTGAAAATTCCAAGTGTAAATCATCAGCCTCATATCGAGGTCACGTGACTTCCATTTCACCTTAAGTAAGCTGACTTTATATATTATATATCCGCATTTATACACTTTTTTTTTTGTTCTTATAAGACAACGGAAAAAATGACAATGAAGAAAAATAACAGGAACTCATTTCCTAAATGACAGTGCCTTGGATATAAATTTTTCGATTCATAATCGTTAAAAATGAAGAAGTAATCTGTTAGATTTGCTCCATTTCTCACTTTTTCCGGTTAATTTATTTATTTATTTATTTATTTATTTATTTATTTATTACAAACCCAACAGGCGAACCCAGTGAGGGCGACAGCACAAGGCATACAATTCAACAAATGAGTCAAAAAAAGATAAAAAACATACATAAGAAAAATATACATAGGACTAAATTAGGAGAGTTACAACGCGGTAAAGTGTGCGCGGGCTACCGTAAGAAAAGACGCAAGACTTAAGAAGCCAGGGTCGCAGGATGACGGCAAGCTATTAAAGTTACTGCACATCACTCGCACGGGGGAGCGGAGCGCAATATTACCCCTAGCGCGGCTGAGATGGAAGGGTGCACTATGGCGTGCCGCAAGTCTGGGCACGTGAAAACTGAGGCAGCCCAGTAGATCTGGGCAGTCTACGAGTCCTGTCAGCAGTTTGAACAGGAATGTAACGGAGGCGACCTTGCGCCTGGCAGAAAGAGGTGGAATACAGAATCTAGCACAAAGGGCAGCCCCATCACAACCACGCGCGGGGTAAACGGAATCAGCCCTGAACGCAAGATACTTCAGGAACCTTCGCTGAACACGCTCAATGGCATCAACATCGCGGACAAGTAAGGGGTCCCAAATGATAGAGCCATACTCTAGCTTGGAACGCACGAAGGAATAATATAGCGTCTTGAATGATAACGGTGAGTTGAAGGCTCTACAGGTTCTTAAGATGAAGCCAAGCATCCTGGTAGCCCCGGCTACCACGTTGTAAACGTGCAAGTCAAATCGAAGCTCCGCATCAAACGTGACGCCAAGTCTGTGATGTTTCGAACTCTAACGAGGACATCGCCGCCCACGCGATAGTCAAATAAAACTGCACCGTGCCCACGGGCGAAAGACAATACTTTACATTTACTGACATTAAGAGCTAGGTGATTACGAACGCACCACGCTGCAATGTGGTCAAGGTCGTGTTGAAGAGCATCGCAATCAGCGGGGCAACGAACAACACGGTAGAGCTTGAGGTCATCAGCGTACAAAAGCGCGTCGCAGCAAAGCGGGGAGACTATGTCATTGACAAAGATATTAAAGAGCAAGGGGCCAAGATTAGACCCCTGCAGCACCCCAGAGGCGGGGACGAAAGTGCGCGACCGATGACCAGCAAGCTCCACCGCATGCCGACGGCCTGTAAGATAGGACTTTAGCAGCGAAATGAGACAGCCGTGCAGGCCGGTAGCAGAGAGTTTACGCAACAGAGTATCATGATCAAGCCTGTCGAATGCCTTGGAGAAATCGGTATAGATCGTATCAACTTGCTCCCCACCATCAAGCGCCGCGCAAACTGTGTGTGAAAAAATAGCTAAGTTAGAAACAGTCGACCGGCCTGGCATGAAACCGTGTTGCATGGGCGAGATTAACCGAGAGACACTGCGGAAAATATAGCCATAAAGGCAAGATTCAAATGCTTTGGAGAAAGCAGGCAAGATCGCAATGGGACGGTAGTTCCCGATCTCCGACTCGTTACCGCATTTAAATACCGGGGAAATTCTGGCCGACTTCCACACGTCCGGGAACGAACCGTACTTAAGCGCGATATTGAAGATATGACACAAAGGCTTAGCAAAGACCTGTGCGCAGTCACGAGCCACAAGGCAGGGGATCTGGTCGGTACCGGCCGTGAGTTTAGGCTTGAGCGAGCGAAGGGCAGAATTATGAAGTTAATTTTTTCAGTATTATTGTTTTAAATAATTCGACAAGTAATGAATTAACCAATCAAAGCGAAAATCTAATCAGTTCCAAGTTGAGAACTTGTTTTTACTGCTGTCTTCAAACATATGGTAGAGTGGGTAGGTTCTCCAGTAAATGACACGTGGATAAGTAGTTCAAACGGTAGGCAGAGCCTACTATATTGAAATTCAGTCCAGTATGAACATAACATAAGCGATAAATTGACCATATAGCGTAAAAGAGAACATATAACGGTAAAGAAACAAATCGTAAGCAAAACGTACAGAATACAAGAGATAGCGGCAGGAGGGAAAGTCGCAGATTCAATATAAACACAAGATAGACTTAAAGGTAAGCGTCACAGAGCGACGTCTTTATTACTGAATAGACAAAGGTGCGAACAATCATCGTTAAATACGGTGGAAAACCTGAATACTCAGTAACGAATTAATCTGTACGATAGATTGACGATAGAAAAGGGAATCAGAGAAAATATTTACACAAACATACTTGAAGGTAACGTAATAAAGGATATACGCGGAATACAAGGTAAACGAACGGAGAGTTCGGTAGAAAAACTGAATAAATAACTAAAACTAAGATCCGCGGCTACTTCCACGCTCGGAAATGAACTCAAGGAAACTCGATCTACGATAGCACGCGTTAGCATGCATAAACTAATAATGTACCATACAAAATCATGGAAAGAATGAAAGATCTACGTAAATGAAACGTAACCGAAGTTACAGATTTCGGAAACAAATACTCAAAGAAATATCCAGAAAATAGTTCAGTCGAGAGGTCGTTCGATAGATAACGTAGTCAACGTAAACGTATCGAAACAGAAACGGAATTCGTCTACGGACGGTAGACGATAGATAAACGTAACACAATGAATAATAACGTAACGTAGTAAATCAGAACGTTAGACGATAGAACAACCTCGTAACTTTACAAATAGACGAAGAGCTTTACCTGAAACACAGGAGAGACAGATCACTGACTCTAAGTTAAAGATACGAAAGATGGCTCTAATTACTCGAAAAAACCTAACGGGAAGGAATATCGGTAGGAGAAACTGAGAGTAACGATAGCGAGAGATGGAAATGCGGTAGATTTTACAGAGAGCGATGGATAGGAGACGGAAGGCACAGAGGAGGAAAGTAAGATGTAGAGACTTCGTAGCGAGGGCTGGAGACATCCGAACCGGAGAACAGCGGAGCGTGGAAGAGATCGAGGCTCGGTGGTATCGCCAATATATAGCCGGCTGGCTATTCCTCTGCTCGTCGTCGCACGAAGTTCATAGTCGTAAATCCCTTAGCGCCGATAGGCCAAGTGTCGCCCCACTCATCAATTTCCATATACATTCGGCAATCGTCGGTTCCTCTGACGTCATGAGCCGTTGCTGCTCTCGCGCTGTTGCTCGCCAAGCTATACCGATCTGCTGCTGCCTATGCCTGGAATTCACGTGCTATCCCTCTGGCCGAGATACTGGTTGGAGGATCGGCAGGTACGCAAGTTTGTCACCTCCACCAGTCGTGCCGGACGTTTTTCAGCACCGATCACGAGTGAGCACTCAAGGTTAGGAGACGTCTCGTCTAGGACTATCCTGGCGACGATGCGGCAACCGAAACGCTAGATAAAACGGGTCTGCAGGTTTCGCAGCCTCGGTATCCGAGCCGGGAGGTCAGCGGTACGCCTCCGCTCAACCCAAGACACCGGTCTCGGGACATCCTTAGCGGTAGCGGCGGTCACTGCATTCAGGAAATCAGCTCAGCTGGCGGGAAGATTCGTATTCACTCACCCCTATACGCCGGCAACTGGACTGGCGTCGAGAGGTTCAGATCGTCGGGAAACGCTGTCTATCTCTGGCCCCTTTATCATAGGCTAGGTAGCTTGCACGTTCGTAGGCGTAGAACTCGTGGCGTAGGGTAACCTCATCCAGGCGATATTAGGCAGACGGTGTTCCTCGACAAAGATTACATAGAGATAGCGTAAAAGTACAATAAATTAACAACAGGTACATTATTCCTAACATAAAGCTAGATCGAGTTTTCCTTTGAGCTTTTCGGTGTTATTTTTCCCTGCTGTCTCCGTTCAGATGTCTCCGTAGAACGCCACTGTAACGGGCGCGCTAAAACGCCACGTTACACAATCAAATATTGATTTTATTATTATTTTTTTTATTTTTAATTTGTAGAATAATTATTATTAGGTCTAACATAAGTCGAGAGAGTCGCGAGAAATAATTAGGCGGCATAATTGAACTAATGTAGATGATGTAAGAGCTATTATTATTATTATTATTAATATCGTGAATTTGTAATATTAATTAGTACAATTTATTATTATTTTTTTTTCATCACTTCATATTCATACTTCATAAAATGTTGTTTTTTTCACGATTTAGTAAATTTTCTAGACTCGACTTGTCGTAAAAGAAAAGAAAAAAGAAGGAAGAAAAATGTTAGGATCAGATTTTTGCTTTTACTTTTTTTTGTCGCGCTAATTTTTCCTCTTTTCTGGATTTTAGTAATAATAAACTAATTATAGAAGCTATAGATATTTTAATTAGACGAAAAAAAAACGAAAAAACAACAACAAAAGATGAAAATCAATGAATGAATAAATAAATGCCACTATTATAATAAATAAATTCTATTCAACGAGAAGTAGTAGGTAGTAAAGAGAAACGCTTCAGTCAGTATTGCGAGTCGTTATTACTATATACTTAAATATTTAATTATTACAATTATCATAATGATCATAATGATAATAATAATAATGATAATTATTTGTGAGAGATAATGATTAATAATTTATGATTATTCAAATAGTCTCGATATTATCGCGATTGGATTTTTAATATTAGATGTAAACGATAATTAATAATTGCACGATAATTAATTAACTAATTAATTAATTAAGTAAGTAAGTAAGTAAGTAGTGTTTTGATTATAATTATAGTTTCTCGATAGCGAAAAACATATTAAGATCGATGATTAATCAAATTGAATGGATTCCAAGACACAATTAAAACAAACATAGAGAAAAAGAAAAAAGATACGAAATAAAAATATTCTTAAAATTCTCTGATATAAAATAATTTTTTTGTATATCTTTTATTTACGTTTTGAATTTTTTTTTTTCTTGCAAAATCTCGATCATTCTAATTAAGCTATGAAACTAGATATAATGATTGAAAAAAAAAAAAAAAACTAACTAACTGACTAAAGCCCATTACATTAATGCGGTAATAATTATAAATATATTCCCAATACCCAGTTTATTTTGATTATCTCATTTTTCAAGTTATCTTCTTTTGTTTTTTTTCTTCTTTCTTTGCTTTTGTTGCCGTTTGAGATTTCATAACTATATTCGATTTAGCGCTTGATCAATAGATTTAGTAATGCAATCATTTTTTATATAAAGTAATAGAAGAAGAAAAAGAAAATTAATCGAAAAATTTTTTATTTTTTTATTTCTTGCTGCATTAATTTGATTATTCTTCTTCAATTTCTTGAAGGTGTTTTTATTTCTTTCAATAATTTTCAAGTAGATTTTCCAATTTTTTAGTACCATTTTAATTTTTTTTTGTGTCTTGTGAATTTATTTATTATTATTATTATGATATTATTATTATGTGCGTATGTATGTGTAACGTGTGTGCAAATGTAATTGTAACGTTTTAATTAACTATGATGATGATATATAAAACACAGACGCAAATAATTGTGAAATTCGTTGTGTGTAAAGTATAAAGTATAAAGTTAAACTGAAGTGAAAGGAAAAGAAAAAATCGAAAGGGGTTAAAAATATATCGTCGGTATTTGTATGATGATGGATAATTTTTATTTTTTTGCTCAATAAAATAATTATAAATTAATTACCTAAATACTCAGATAATTATTGACTCGTGTCGATATAATTCATCGTTTAGACCCCCTAGGATAGAAAAAAAAATGATTTAGGATGAGATAATAAGATAAGGAATTGCTCCTGGAAAAAATATAAAAAATTTAATTAAATAATATTTATTAAAAAGAGTTGATTCGAGTGGTACAGTAATTTTTGGTGCTGCTTTTTAAAAAGAAAAAACTTTTATTGTGATTAGTAGCGTTTTTTTTTTTTTTCATTATTAAAACCTGTATACCTGAATATTAAATATTCATATAAATAAAATGAAAAAGATGAATGAAAAAAAAACTAGCCGGTTTTAGCCAAAAAGCTCATCGCTTTTTTGCGTAAGGCACGATCGCAGAGTGCTGGTTTGTTTTGAAATAGTGTTCAAATCCCCCAAAAATTTCAAAATTTTGTTTCGTGATTAGAAGGCTGAATTCCAAAGCTCGCTATTATTTTCAAAATTGACAAAGATAGCAATCGCCATTTCTGAACCGGAAGTCGGATCGGGTCTAAAAAGAAATTTGCACATCTTCGGGGTAAAAAAAAGTATCCAGTGCAAATTTCATCAAAATCGGTTCAGCGGTTTGGCTAAGCTCGTGTTTACAAGCAACTTCAACGATTTGACACCGAGACGTTGGAGCCGGAAAAATCCTAAAAAATTAACACAAATTTTGATTCGTGATCAGAAGACTGTATTCCAAAGCTCGCTGTTGTATCTTCAATATTGACAAAGTTAGCAATCGCAATTTCTGAACCGGAAGTCGGATTGAGTACACAAACAAAATTGCACATCTGCAGGCTGAAAACAGTATCCAGTGCAAATTTCATCAAGATCGGTTCAGCGGTTTCGCTAAGCTCGTGTTTACAAGCAACTTCAACGATTTTACACCGAGACGCAGGAGCCGGAAAAATCCTCAAAAATTCCCAAAATTTTGATTCGTGACCAGAAGACTGTATTCCAAAGCTCGCTGTTGTATCTTCAATATTGGCAAAGTTAGCAATCGCAATTTCTGAACCGGAAGTCGGATCGAGTACACAAACAAAATTGCACATCTGCAGGCTGAAAACAGTATCCAGTGCAAATTTCATCAAGATCGGTTCAGCGGTTTGGCTGAAACCGTGTTTACAAGAAATGGGCGGGTCACATACACCACTCTTGAAAATGTTCGAAAACGACTACCCAGGTGCCAAAACGTGCTCCCTACATGATTTTAGAATTTTTACTCGATCCGACGTTTTCAGCGATGGCGAATGTATAAGGCACTCCGTTTTTAGGCACGATCGTTAAAAACGGAGTCGTTTTCGAGCATTTTCAAGAGTGGTGTATGTGACCCCCCCATTTCTTGTAAACACGGTTTCAGCCAAACCGCTGAACCGATTCTGATGAAATTTGCACTGGATACTGTTTTCAGCCTGCAGATGTGCAATTTTGTCTGTGTACTCGATCCGACTTCCGGTTCAGAAATGGCGATTGCTAACTTTGTCAATTTTGAAGATACAACAACGAGCTTTGGAATAATGTCTTTTAATCAGGAATCAAAATTTTGGAAATTTTTTAGGATTTTTCTGGCACCTGCGTCTCGGTGTCAAATCGTTGAAGTTGCTTGTAAACACGAGCTTAGCCAAACCGCTGAACCGATTTTGATGAAATTCGCACTGGATACTGTTTTCAGTCTGCAGATGTGCAATTTTGTTTGTGTACTTGATCCGACTTCCGGTTCAAAAATGGCGATTGCTATCTTTGTCAATTTTGAAAATAATAGCGAGCTTTGGAATTCAGCCTTCTAATCACGAATCAAAATTTTGAAATTTTTGGGGGATTTGAACACTATTTCAAAACAAACCAGCACTCTGCGATCGTGCCTTACGCAAAAAAGCGATGAGCTTTTTGGCTAAAACCGGCTAGTTAACGATCGTGCCTAAAAAACCAGATACCCTCAAATATTTGATTAATTAATTAATTGATCAATGATTAATTGAGATTTTTATCGAATTCTTTCATAAGAATTATGAAAATTATTCTATTTTTATGTGATTTTTTTTATTCAATAAAATTATACAAAATATTTTGAATTGTATTATTAAAGATAAAATTATTCAGAATTGATAAATTCATGTTTCATTATCGATTCAGAGTTTGAATAACTGTAATAATTGCATAAATCATATCCACGAAAAAGAAAGAACAAAAAAATAAAAAAACAAAAAAAAAGAACGAGTCGTTGACTCTAAATATGTTGAAATCATTTTTTATTACGCGGGTGAAAAGAGTTCGCGATTTCGTCACATCGCTATCCTGGAGCCACTTTCTTGAGAGACTCCAAACTCCATCTAGCATATTATCGATGAGCCACAGTCTACCAGATGGTTCGCGGGTTGCCTTTAATAAGGCGGAATATTTTCATAACGAACCAGCTGCCAGACGCAGTTAAAGATGCGCGTAGAATTTAATATCGCGTGTCTTAATGGCACGAGGTCGTAAGCGCCAAAAACGCGATTTTGGTGTGAAAAGGTCGTATAATTTTTATTTCACGCCATTCGCTCTGAAAACGGCCAAAACGAATGGATCAATTGAAACTGCGAGATCGAAAAATGTAAGTGCAAAAGGTCGTAAGTTGGGCGGATACGCCGTTCTTTCATTACAATTTTCAAGGAAAAATAAAAATCAACGTAAAGGCAAAATGTCGTAAGTGTAATTTTGATTTTTTTTCAATTTTTCATGATTTTTTCAAATAGCTGTAAAAACTCGTAAAACGCAAAGATAAATTGAAAGATCGAACATTCAAAAAAAAATCGATAAAAAATATTGGTAGGGGAGACCGGGGTAACGTGGACATGCGGGGTAAAGTGACCATCTCGAATAATTTCTTGTTGAGCGATTCTAAGAAGGCAGTATTTACACCGAGGGTTTGTGCTGACGTACTTTACAAAATGAAATAGTTGAACCCTATGAAATATTCAATATTTTGGGAAAAATCAATCAATTTAGTTTCGTGCCGTGTAGATTGATAATTTCCGTCAACTCAGATTTCGGATTATCGTGCCGTCAATGGCATGTTTTGACTAGGTTTATTTTTTTCTCGATTCCTTGAAACGTCTACTCAATGGTACTATCAATTCTTTTTTTGTTAAACATAGTTTGCATCAAGTTTTCAATTAAATTGTTGTCGGGTTACCTGCGGGGTAATATGGTCAGGGAAAAGTGGCCATGTACGCCACGAGCGCTGTTAGCCGCCGAGCGTCAACCTAACCTCACTTCGGGTGACATTTGAATCGCGACAGCGGTGTCGTGTTTCAAACATTTTCGATTCGAGTAAGTATCACAATTTTCACAGTCACATGCTTTTATAAGACTCAGGGCAATATGTACAGATTTTGCAATCTTTTGACGTTATTTTCATCCTAATACGAATAAGGAATCCGTCATAATACGAATTTTTCCACTTGACCCCATAAGCTTGATCACTTTACCCCAGCATCGGGGCAAAGTGATCATTATGCAGGTTAGGTTTATATCGATTATGACGCAAGCATATCGCAATAATATCGGGTTTGACCGTCATAATCGCTTACCTAAAGGTACAAACTACACAATATATACGACATGATAAAGCTTTAGTCGATATTTTATGTTTCATGTCCGAATTAGCCTTAGGGTATCCACTTCGCCCCGGTCTCCCCTAGTTAAAAGCAGAAGGTCGGAAGCGCCATTTTGATTTTTTTTATTTCTCACGATTTTTTTTAAATAGCTGTAAAAACTCGTAAAACGCAAAGATAAATTGAAGGAACGACCATTTAAAAAATTTCGATAAAAAATATTGGTCGTTAAAAGCAGAAGGTCGGAGGCGCCATTTTTATTTTTTTTATTTCTCACGATTTTTTTTAAATAGCTGTAACAACTCGTAAAACGCAAAGATAAATTGAAGGAACGACCATTTAAAAAAATTCGATGAAAAATATTGGTCGTTAAAAGCAGAAGGTCGTATCCGCCCAACTTATGACCTTATGCACTTACATTCTTCGATCTCGTAATTTCAATTAATCTATACGCTTCGAACGTTTTCAGAGCGATTGGCGTGAAAAAAAAAAATTATACGACTTTATGCCATTATAAACAGCAAAACGTCGTGTAATGGCGCTTACGTCCTTACGTTTTACGCCTACGTTAAGTTATCGACGTGGTAGGGGGTCTCTCTGCTGTGTATAAATACGACGTATCGGACGAATTCTAACCAGAAACCTATTTCTAACGAAGTAAGTGGCTACCTTCAACATGAACAAGATCTTCTGTCTTCTTGTCGCCTCATTGGTGTGCGTGGGTGTTGCCAGCGGTAAGTTACAGACCAATAGTACATGCTCGAACGTTCTATTTTCCGATACAATGAAACCTCACTTACACTTATTTGAATCGGGTACGCTAGAAAATACATACATATAAGTGAGAATAACGTAAAAAAAAACTAATTGAGAGTCAGGTGGTTCGATAGCTTCCACGTCAGCATTGCAATTATTCACACACATCATCAACAGGTGAAAAAAACTTGTTCTGTAGATAAACGTAGAAATATTTTTGCATCAAGGAGTAAAATATTCTCGATACAACAAGGATACAATATTCAAACTGAGAATATTTGAATTATTGATTTCAATTCCCACTGGACGTATATCGTAAGCAATCAATTTTTCAAGTATTGTGTCTCGAAATATTCAACAGCATACTTATTTTGTTATGCCTACATTTTCCTATCACAGCAAGTAAAATTTAAAACCGTAAAACGGTACCGAAGTGGAAAATCGACCATTCATCGAACTCATGTATATCAAGAGCAATCAACTTTTGAAGTGTTGTGTCACGAAATATTTAACAGCGCACTTAACATTTTGTAGCACGTATGTTCTGCAGGTGGTAAGATTCATCGAATCGTTGAAAATAAAAACTATGCGTACTTCATCACGATATTGTAACACGCTTTTCTACTGGAATTACGCGCCTGATGCAGCCTCGACTGATCATGAAAAGATTTGATGAATGACACGACAAGATTTGACCTCGACTTGATAATCTTTTTCTCAGGGCTACTTGAGGTTGGAGTATCGAAACGTGCTCTCTGTTCTGTCTGAATCGGTTCGATTCAGAGCAATTCCTCCTGCTAAAGAACTTTGATTATTAAAGGATTCGCGTGCAAAAGGGCGGAGCGCAACCGCAACTCGTTCCTAATGACGCTCTATAATCAGCGACGCAGACAATGAGATTTTCACTGTCGTTGTGGTTTGATTAGTAGTGTTCTGCGTTGTCAACACGACCGAGGTCTGTGTGACGCGGCCCCTAATTGGTTTGAGGATAAGAGAACAGGTGATGCAGGATCAAATGATAGTCTTTAACAAAGGTTTATATTGATATTGGCAGGGTACTTGACTCACATTGCAGCAGAATAATCCAAGTTTTAATTTCTGAGAATGCTACTTCGGGTAGTCCAAGAGAAATATCTCGTTGAGCACAAAAACTTTATAAGGTTAGTGTTGCCGTTAAGTAAGGCATCAAATTTTTAGTTGTGAAGGCAAATTCCGAATTCTATGTAATTGATTTGAGGTTTTACTTGAATTTGAATGATCAAATTGACGATTTGTGCCGTAGCAACGACAGATTCTCAAGCGTAAATTTTCAATCGCGAGCGTTGACGCTAGATAGTACTAGTATCGCAGCCGTTTGACCGAAAATTGACTGACTTTTGTTATCCGTTCGTGTTTATATAGACTTGGATCTATGCCTGGTAATGAGTGCGTAGCAGAGCTGCCCTTTATTGTTGACACCTTATACTATGACAATGAATTGGTGATTGGCTCTTCCTTTGCGCCAATCCTGAAATTTAAATGATAATTGCGAACTGCTGTGGCTGCTGCCTGAGACTTGAAGTTTATTGGAAGTGGACTTGTTTCGAAATTAATCCGATTAGTTTTGACTCGATGATTATTACAAAATCATTTTTATAAACGAGGTAAAGATGAATAGCTCGTGGATCGTCCTTCTGGTCACGTGCCAGCCTGCCAGTCGTGAGCGCCTCACTCGCTATCTTCAGAACTTGAGCTCGAGAGGTTGCCTACTTTGAGGCGTTTTCGAATCTGATACCGCTCACAGCTGGTATTACTCGAGCAGCAGCTCGAACTACTCGACTCATCCTCCGAACTCATGATGCCAACGGGCTCATGGGCAAGATATTCCACCCGCGTCCGTTCGTTCTGCCACGACCTGGGTGGTGATGAACGGATGGAAATCTTTTTCAGACCCCACTCGAGTACCCTGGGTCGACTTTGGGCGTTAGACGGCCCTGGTTGTGGGTCGAATAACCCTATCCGGGTGGAGGGCTGGAGTCGTATCAACCGCCCGTAAATATCTGGGTTATAAAACCGCTCCGGAGTTTGGATGGTTTTTCCTTTCGTCTTCTTCTCATTCTTTCGTGCCTCCGGGCTCACCCATGGCCTGGGATCTATTCTCTTTAGGGGAAAGCCGGTTCTTCCCAGCCCCCAGTCCAAGTCCTCCGTGTCTACTCCGATGTCTGGCCTGGTTTACGAACAACAGACAAAAAAAAACACACAAAAAAAAATAAATGATGATAAAAAAAAGTAAAAATAATATTTCATCAACAAAATGACATCTGGTTTCACTTTGTCACGTTTCCGCGGAGTCTCGCGAGTGTGCGTTTCTGAGGGTGTTACAATATAGATAAAATGTGTTTCCTGAACGTTATGCTCTTTGTTTAAAACCATTTTATGCCACACGGAATGTTCAAACCATTTTCAACATGTCAGGTTCCACTCGATTCGTCAAGTATTGTCATGGTATCCTGATTTTTGTTTCAGGAGTCAACACAACCGAGCGTACCAGAATCAACAGTAAGTTAAAGATACAGAGATTTTCGATAATGACAGATGTTCACTTGTTGTTCGAATTTAGCTCAAGCGAGTCGAGCACCGCGGAATGACGACTTAATCACATTCCGCTTCACTTAAATTTCAGATGACGTGACAAATGTAAAAAACCGACTGGCATTACTTGCGGAAGATGTTACATGTACGTCCGCCTGTAAGTTCAAAACAATGTCATCCAATAAAGATATTCAAGTCATAGCTACCAAGACATGCGTCAAATATTGACAAAGTACAATGATGTACCTATTTTATTTTGCAGATAGGGGTTCCCTGATGAACGCCGAAGACGCTAGTAAGTGATACGTGGATACACTTACTTGACCAATTTATACGTCTACCAAAACGCTCGAATTATCTTTGTCTCCGTATTCTGGAAAATCATTTCGTTTGATATTCAGGACCTCTGCATTTCTATTTCAGATGAGTTGAAGGGGGCCGGAACCTATATCGAAAACGCAGTAGCTTCTATCCTGGGGGGTCATGGGGGTGAGTTAAAGACGACTTTCACCCTTTAAAATAGTATATTGTGCATCAAGGGCGGAAAGAAGGTGATGAAACTCGCCTTCCGCCCGTGGTGCACACGATACTTTTCGTCCCCGCCCCTTGAAACCGCGCCTTTTCATACTTTCCGCCCGCTCGAAGCTGGCTGTAATGGAAATGTGCGCCCGCTCGCCAAGCGGTCACAATAACGCAGGTTCCACCCGCTTCGCATGTATGAAAACGTGTCGTTTTGTGCATGCGAAGCGGACGGAATCTGAGTTATTGTGACTCCTTCCAGGCTGGTGACGGTTGCGCATGCGCACTTGGCGAGCGGGCGAACAAAACCATTCCACTGATATAACATATATATCAGTGATTGCAGCTAGTTTCGAGCGCGCTCTAATGAAATCAGTTCGAAGCGTATGTAGCACCTCTTTGCGATAAGCCTAACGAACTGCTAGGGAATATCATGTCGGTAAGGCAGTCTGCGTCTTTAGAAACGTACGTAACCTATGTAAAGCAGCACTTCCTCGGTCTATTTCACCGTCACCAGATTTTTTTTCCTATCCCAAGCGTTATTTTCCCTACTGAGAATTTTTTCCGGTATTTTCTCTCACGTTTTCAAGGGGTGGGACGAAAAGTACCGTGTGCACCACGGACGGAAGGCGATTTTGACTCGTGTGAAGGCTAACTGCACTCTCGTCAAAATCGCCACCTTTCCGGCATTGATACACAACGTACTATTGTGATCTACTGTTCGCTTCACATATCAGGGTGAAGTCGAGAAATTGTTTTAATTGACCGAGATTTTCTATTTTGATTCTTCATATCTTATTATTTTTTTAACTTATTGCCATTGGTGAATTTCCACTCTGTCATGATACGCCTATTTTATTTTCAGGAACCAAATCACAAATTGCTCTCGGATTCGCGGGTAAGTGACACTCATTCGAAAAATACATCAAGCCTAGCTTGATTTTCATCCAGCTGTTGTTAGAACTGAGTGAGAGTCGAAGACGACTTGATCATAACCTCTGTAATCCAATTTCAGGTTTTTTCACCCACGTAAGACCCAAAATGATAAACGATTGGCGAAGAACTGGAAGGCTAGCCGGATGTGAGTTGAAGACGATTGTGCCTATCTAGAATATCGCGCCTCAATTAGCACTTGAAAATTTTCCAAATTATTGAGGTATCTTTTAATTTCCAGGTACCAGCGACCAGATCGAACGTACTCGGTTCATACTTACTGAAGTATTCGCCTCACTCGACCCCCTAGTCGATGCGACTTTGAATGATGCTTTGTTTGCCCTTAGTAAGTTGGAAACAATCGTACCATTAAAAATATAATTGTCATACTGAGATCTATCGTTTGCTACAAACCAAATTCCAATGAGGCTTTCATAAATTGATCTATTTTCTTAGCCTTCAGTTAGGCAAACGTATTTGATACTCAACATTCGATCCCTGATTTCAATTGTACCAGCTGCACCAGTTTAGTACTGCTAAACTACGATCCTGAATATTTTGACTATTTATATTATTTCCAACATCAACTAAAATTGAATAATTTCTTGAATTATACGTTCAATGTGTTCTGGTAATTACGAGATCGAAAAATGTAAGTGCAAAAGGTCATAAGTTTGGCGGATACGTCGTTCTTTAATTACAATTTTTAAGGAAAAATGAAAAACAGCGTGAAGGCAAAACGTCATAAGCGCCATTTTTTTTAGCGCCAAATAGTTGTAAAATCTCGTGAAACGCGAAGAAAAATCGAAATCGACGTCGTTTCGAAAAATTCGATAAAACAAATCGCAGTTAAAAGCAGAAGGTCGTATCCGCCCAACTTACGACCTTTTGCACTTACATTTTTCGATCTCGTAATTTCAATTGATACGTTTCGAACGTTCTCAGAGCGATTGGCGTAGAAAAAAAAATTATACGACTTTATGCCGTTATAAACAGCAAAAAGACCAATAGCACATGCTCAAACGTTCTATTTTCCAATACCTCAATTATACTTATTTCAATCGGGTACGCTAGAAAATACATACATATTAGTGAGAATAACGTAAAAAAAAAAAACTAATTCAGAGACAAGTGGTTCGATAGCTTCCACGTCAGCATTGCAATTATTCACACACATCATCAACAGGTGATAAAAACCTGTTCTCTTATAGATAAACGTAGAAATATTTTTGCATCAAGGAGTAAAATATTCTCAATAGAACAAGGATACAATATTGAAACTGAGAATATTTGAATTATTGATTTCAATTCCAACAGCCAAACTGGAACTCATGGACGTATATCGAAAGCAATCAATTTTTGAAGTGTTGTGTCACAGAATATTCAACAGCACACTTAACATTTTGTAGCACGTATGTTCTGCAGGTGGTAAGATTCATCGAATCGTTAATAGTATATTATGCACAGAGGATCTTACCCAAACCTTTAATTCCGAGTATGATGTTTACAGGACGAGTAGTAGAATTCGAATACGAGTCCTGTAAAAAAGCATACGAGGAATGAAGGTTTGGGTGAGATCCGAGGTGCATACGTTACTTTATTTCCAACAATAAGCACGTTTAGAGCGAGTAACGTCGACAAACTGTACTGTGGCAGATCACTGTCTGTGGAAAGTCACTGTCTGTGACGGCGGGGTCCCCCCGACGAATAACATAACCAAAAATTAAATTAAAAAAAAAATGATCAGCATGATAAAAGAATGTTACACAAACCTTCTTGAACGATTGAAAAAAAGAAGTACTATTAGTAATTATTTTTATCACAGTTTTCTTTATTCGAGTGTTATTAACTTTTTATTTTATTCATATACTTATAGAGGAACAATGAATCTTTGGGCTTCGATTATTGCTATTTCCTATATTCTAACTTAAATAAATGGAACCTATATTAAAAAAGTTTTTTTTTCTTATCTTAATATCACAATCATTCTTTGGAAACAAAAACAAAGCAAAGCCGAGTAACAATAGCTTGACTCAATAATGATAATAATAATATTATAATAATCTTCAATATATTCTTTGGAACCGAAAAAAACGGAGGTTGGCAAAAATTATTGCTATTTCCAATACCTTAACTTAATAATGACGATAATAACATTTCTTCAATATACTTTTCAAGCGAAAACAAAAACGCAATCGGCAAAACTTATCACTGTTTGCCGTTATAGTTAAATACAACAGAGCAGTTATTGAACACCATTTCTTTCGAATTAGGTGATGCGACGGGCACCTTTGCATCTGATTTTGGAATTTTGTTGATGTTCAACGTATCTTCAGTCACATCGAGAAGAATTTTACGTTTTACTGGCTGCTTTTCACAATCTAGTGTTTCAGCAGACGTGACAGTCGATGAAATCAATTTCCCAATTTTGATTTTGTGTTGCAGCGACTCTTCAATATACCCCTCTGCGACACTGTTCGATTTCCAACCTCCGTGTCGTTTTAAATCCGTTATTTCCACCCCGGAATCAGCGAGCAGTGTCGCAGAGGTACGACGGAAGGCATGTCCAGTATAATTTTCTGGATCCTCAAGATTCAAGAACCGTGCGATCTCGTGAGGCATTGAGGTAAATTTATGTTTGCCAATCGCCTGTATAGTGCACTTGCCCTTTCTATAGTTTAAGAAGAAACGATCAGTGGCGACATTTTGTGGGCGCAGCGCTCTGTATTTTTTCACTGTCGGGGCGTTGTCTTCAGCGATGACGAATCGTCGAGATTTCTTGGTCTTGGTGTCTGGTACGTCTACAATGAGCAGTCTCCCTTCTTCTTTGATGTCCTGAATTTTCATTTTGACTAACTCATCGCTGCGGCAGGCTCCCCATATACCACAAATTGCGGCAACCTAGAAATATTGTTGTATTACAATTATTTGACATGTCTATGGCTTTTGTATTTCAGTACGCTCACCTTCGTGGCTAAATAGACATCGTCAGGCGCTTCTGCCAGGAATTTGTCGGTTTGCGCAGCCGTAAAGACTTTGGATTTTTTGGGCTGATAATTTTTGCAGTTCGTTTTCAGAAGGTGCTGCAATCGACCGTACTTTTGTATGTCCACCTTTTCGTAGAGCATTATTGTTGACTTTAGCATGGAAAAAAAACTCCACATACTGGACGGCGCATATTTTTTCCTCAATTCGTTGTAATATGCCAACAAGATTTCTTCGTTAGAATCTTTTATGTTTTCTTTTACTTTCCAGTCCAGAAATTTTTTGTAGGTTAATTCGTAATTCGGCTTCGATCGTTCCGGCAGTAGTTGAGCACACGCTTCTTCGGCGGCTTTTGTTATTTTCACAGGAATCATATCTTTTGTTTTTGGACCCTTATCACTGATCAACACAGATTCAACGATTGTTTACGATTACATGAAATTTGTTGGTTATATTCCAGTGAGTGAGATCAGTGGTTTTCTCCCGTTCCACCGTTCCTTCCTAGTGTTCGTACTCTGTATTCCACCGTTTCTACGCTATGAATCTGTATGAAAACATCGACTCGAACAGCTGCCAAGTGAAGCAGACGGTTTTTCTCCCCGATTCCTATTAATCTACTATTCGAGTACAATAATGGGGACGTTAACATCACTAGTGATCTAAACGAGACCCCCAGCGCCACCAACTCGAATCCAGTCGGTAAACGACTAAATTATCCAAATTTTCAGAGGGCGTAACGAGCTCTAAACGTGCTTGTTGGGAATAAAAATAAAAACTATGCGTACGTCATTACGATAGAGATAAAATGTGTTTCTTGAACGTTATGCTCTTTGTTTGAAACCATTTTATGGCGCACGGAACGTTCAAACCATTTTCAACCTGTCAGGTTCCACTCGATTCGTCAAGTATTTTCATGATATCCTGATTTTTGTTTCAGGAGTCAACACAACCGCTCGTACCAGAATCAGCAGTAAGTTAAAGATACAGAGATTTTCGATAATGACAGATACTCACTTGTTATTCGAATTTAGCTCAAGTGAGTCGAGCACCGCGGAATGACGACTCAATCACAGTCCTCTTTACCTAAATTTCAGATGGCGTGGCAAGTGTCAAAAACCGACTGTTAGTACTTGCGCATGATATTAGACGGCTGTCCGCCAGTAAGTTCATAACAATGTCACAGAATGAAGATATTCAAGTCATAGCTACTAAGACATGCGTCAAATATTGACAAAGTACAATAGTGTCATGATGTACCTATTTCATTTTGCAGATACGGGTTCCCAGATGAAAGCCGGAGACGCTAGTAAGTGATAAGTGGATACACTTACTTGACCAATTTATACGTCTACCAAAACGCTCGAATTATGTTTGTCTCCGTATTCTGGAAAATCATTCCGTTTGATATTCAGGACGTCTCTATTTCTATTTCAGATACTTTGACGAGTGCCGGAACCGATTTCGCAAGAGCTGTAGCTTCTATCCTAAAGGGTGACAGGGGTGAGTTGAAGACGACTTTTACCTTTTAAAAATCTTTTTGTGATCTACTGTTCGCCTCACATCCCTGGGGATGGGCTTTTCCAACGGTACTTCAACGTGTTTCCAACTATTGATATCCCGTTGTTAAATCATTGGATCTCAACGAAAAGGAAACGTTGAAGAATCGTTGATTTGTTTCAAATCCAATACGGATTTCCAACGACTATTTCATTGGTAACGCATTGAAATCCGGTTGGAAGCGTTGTGAACGGGTTGGAATTTTGTTGAAAATATTGTCAACGCGTTGGGGGTGGGTTGGTAACCTGTCGGAAGTGTTGTCAACGCGTTGGGGGTGCGTTGGTAACCTGTTGGAAGTTTTGTCAACGCGTTGGAGGTGCGTTGGTAACCTGTTGGAAGTGTTGTCAACGCGTTGGGGGTGGGTTGGTAACCTGTCGGAAGTGTTGTCAACGCGTTGGAGGTGCGTTGGTAACCTGTTGGAAGTGTTGTCAACGCGTTGGGGGTGCGCTGGAATTTCGTTGGAAATATTGTAAGTGCGTTGTAGTTGCGTTGACAAGCTGTTGGAAGTGTTGTCAATGCGTTGGAGGTGCGTTGGCAAGCTGTTGAAAGTGTTGTCAATGCGTTGGGGGTGCGTTGGTAACCTGTTCGAAGCGTTGTCAATGCGTTGGAGGTGCGTTGGTAACCTGTTGGAAGTGTTGTCAACGCGTTGGGGGTGCGTTGGAATTTCGTTGGAAATATTGTAAGTGCGTTGGAGGTGCGTTGGTAACCTGTTGGAAGTGTTGTCAACGCATTGGGGGTGCGTTGAAAATCCGTTAAAAATGTTGTAAGTACGTTGGAATAATGTTGGAACTGTTGTTAACGCGTTGGAACCCCGTTAAAAATATTGTAAGTGCGTTGGAGGTGCGTTGGAGATCCGTTAAAAATGTTGTAAGCGCGTTGAAGGCGCGTTGGAAACCCGTTAAAAATATTGTAAGTGCGTTGGAATAATGTTGGAACTGTTGTTAACGCGTTGGAAACCCGTTAAAAATATTGTAAGCGCGTTGGAGGTGCGTTGGAAATCCGTTAAAAATGTTGTAAGTACATTGAAATAATGTTGGAACTGTTGTTAACGCGTTGGAACCCGGTTAAAAATATTGTAAGCGCGTTGGAGGTGCGTTGGAAATCCGTTAAAAATGTTGCAAGTACGTTGGAATAATGTTGGAACTGTTGTTAACGCGTTGGAACCCCGTTAAAAATATTGTAAGCACGTTGGAGGTGCGTTGGAAATCCGTTAAAAATGTTACAAGCGCGTTGGAGGCGCGTTAGAAACCTGTTGAAAATATTGTAATCGCGTTGGAGGCGCGTTGGAAACCTGTTGAAAATATTGTGAGCGCGTTGGAGGTGCGTTGACAAGGTGTGCAAGACATTATTATCACGTTGGAGGTGCATATATAGGAAACCTGTTGGAAATATTGTAGGCGCGTTGGAGGTGCGTTGAGAAGATGTTGGAAGCGTTTTTATGATGTTGGAGGTGCGTTGGAAACCTGTTAAAAATAGTAAGCGCGTTGGAGGTGCGTTGGAATAGTATATTACACACCTAGGGAGAGAAAGTAGGCTCTTCCAAACTGCATGTGAAATTGACACTCGAGCCGAAGGCGAGGGTGGCAAGAACGCAGTTTGGGATGGCCTTTTTCACTCCCGTGGGTAGTATACTATTTTTCACCACCCCCTGTATCGGAAAGTACGAATTCCCGTTCACGCAACGGGCCGGAAGTCGTACTTTCCGTGCAGGTGTGGTGATCCTACTGAAAAAGATCATGTGATAAATCACATAATGTTTTGACCGAAATCGGCATATATTTTATTATTGTAAGCTTTTCTTAAGCCAGAAGATTATATTTATTCAATTATACTGCGGTTTTACGTTAATGAATACAATAAGTCAATATAAGAAAGCTAAGTCAAATAAGTTCAAGGAGGGCCACGAAGTGGACCGTGTCCTGGCTGTAACAGCAATGCCTCCCTCAGGCCCCGGGGTGCCTTTCCAGCCCCGGCAACGCCTAAGTCTCCCAGCGTCCTGTTTATGTCATCTATCACGTCCTCAGCACCTAGGCTCGCTGCGTACCCCGAGAACGGCGTCACGGTGTCAAGTGGCCCATAGTATTGGGCCTAGCCTAAATGTTTAGATGACGTGACCGTCGGGCGCGTACAGTCGGCCTTCCTGACAAGGTTCGCGTCCCCGCGAACAATGCGTCATCTTTTGACGTCCGGCCCATCCTTGTACACGAACTTGACTATTTTCTTCGGATTCATTGGCGATCCTGGTAACAAAACAACAATTGTTAGATTTGCACAATCATACCCTCGATATTATGTCATGCTGTGCAATGCTATTATCTTTGTTTCATTTCGTTTTCGATTGTGGGCTTGCTACTAATTCAGCAGTCCCAGAGGAATTGCGTGTACGACAGGTTTATTGCGCAGTTGTTTGAATTGAAGTTTCTCCCCTTCTTTTTTTTTTTTTTCATCCATAATCACCGATGACCCTGTCAATTAACCATTGCGTGTTTGCTCGTGGCTTGGCTTCACTCGCCATTGCAACTCGTAACGACCCCAGCACCTTGCCTTCTATCGTATGATGACGACCCCAGCATTGCCTTCTATCGTATCACCACGACCCCAGCATCTTGCCTTCTACGAATTGCCTCTGCAATCGCCCCAGCTCAGCCTTCTATCGTGTGATCACGACCCCAGCGTTGCCTTCTATCGCATCATCCGACCTCAGCACCTTGCCTTTTATCGTATGATAACAACCCCAGCATTGCCTTCTATCGTACCATCACGACCCCAGCATCTTGCCTTCTACGAATTGCCTCTGCAATCGCCCCAGCTCAGCCTTCTATCGTATGGTCACGACCCCAGCGCTGCCTTCTATTGTATCATCACGACCTTCGCACCTTTGCCTTCTATCGTACGATCTGTTGCAGCCCGAACGTTACACGACTTACTTAACCTATCCGCAATTCGCACTGAATATGCTGCTTTAGTCTTGGCTACATTGCCTGAACAATTCGTACCGTTGTTGCTCCACGAGGGACGTCCCCGTCAGAGTCGCTTTCGGTTGACTCCTCGCTGTCGCTGATCGTTGTGTTCCAGCGTTTTAGCTTGTCCCCCGGTACAACGCCGCTGTACGGTTTTTGAGTTCTCTGAGCACCCTTAATATCTTCGATCAAGAACCTATCCTTGTCGAGGACCTTCTTTATCTGATAAGGACCTGCATATTTTGGCAAAAGCTTTTTGCTAGCTCCGTCATTGTTCGCAATTACCCTTCTAACGACGACAATGTCGTCAATCTTGAATTGTTTAGGCGGAGCCCTTTTTCTATCATAACGTTCCTTTTGTTTTGCTTGTATTGCGCAAGTAACCTCATTTGCTTTTTCTCGAGTGTTCCCGAGATCGTCATCGTAATGTGAGTCGCCTATTTCGTTCAGTAACTTGACCTCTATAGCGCCACGTGGCCTATATCCTAACAGGAGTTCCGTTGGGCTCTTCCCCGTGGCCTTGTTAACTGTATTATTTAAACCCCACTTAACTTTATTTACCTCTTTGTCCCATTTTCTTTCGTCCGTAATACTTGCTGATAATGCGTTAAGGATACTTCGGTTGTAACGCTCTACCTGCCCATTCGCCCTAGGGGTCGCTACAGCTGTCAACACATGTTGGATGCCTAACTCTCGGCAATATTCCTCAAACCGTTTGCTCGTAAATGCACTGCCACGATCGCTTATCAATCTACTCGGGAACCCGAATATTTCCCCGACGTCGTCAATAGTTCTTTCAACGAACAATGTCTTAGTACTCGGTACTGCTTTTGTGAACACAAATTTGGTGAAAGCATCAACTAATACCAACAGATAAGCGTTCCTGGCCGTGCTCTTAACGAATGGTCCCAAGTGATCTATGTGAACCGTATGCATGGGTGTTGGGACCTTTTCAATAGGGTGTAAGAACCCTGCCTTTTTGCCAGCTGGCTCCTTATTATACAAGCAACCCAGGCAAGAATTGACGTATCGCTTAATGTATTGCTTCATCGATGGGAACCAATAGTCTAAACGAACCTTCGCTAAAGTCTTGTCAATCCCGAAATGGCCAATGTCGTCATGGCAAGTTCTAACAATTTCCCTCCTGGACGACCGTGGGACAGCCCATCGTTCGCCATCTGTGGTTTTTCGAAAGACCCTATTGTTTCTTAGGACGTATTCCTTCTTAATTGACCGTTCCTCCGAATCCACCGGTTCTCGTTGGAGAACTTCGTGGATATAGCTGAGTCTCCTATCCTGTAATTGAGCCATCAGTAGCCAATCGTTCTGCTCTATGTGCAGTAGTCCTACGTCCTCGATACTTTTCTGGTTACCGATATCTGCTATGGCATTACGACTGAGCGCATCTACATGCGACATTTTTGTACCTGGTCTATACTCAATCGAACATTCGCTGTACTCTTGTAATTGAATCCACCACCTTCCGATTCGTGGTAGGAGATCTCTTTTTACAAAGGTCTCGCGCAATGCACTACAGTCACTGATGATTTTAAACTTTATTCCCAGTAGGTACACGCGGAATCGTTGTAAGCTGGATATTACGGCTAACGTTTCAAGTTCGTATGAGTGATACCTCTGTTCTTCTTTAGTAGTCTGGCGGCTAAAGTATGCTACAGGTTTGAATACATTCAATTCCTGGGTTTGCTTTTGCATGAGTATTCCGCCGAATCCCCATTTACTCGCATCTGTATGAAGCTCAGTCTCGGCGTGTGGATCATACAGCGCGAGTACCGGACGGGAAATTAGTCTCTTCTTTATTTCCTCGAAAGCCTCTTGTTGCTCGCTTCCCCATTTCCATTCCTCAGACTTTTTAGTCAACTGAGTGAGCGGCCTAGCTATCGTCGCGAAATTCTTTACAAATTTCCTAAAATAACTAACGAGCCCTACAAACCTTCTGACTTCGTGCACGTTATTCGGTACGCTGTAATTGGACACCGCTTCGATTTTACGCATCCCCGGTTGAACCCCATGCTGCGTTACTTCGTACCCTAAATAGTCTATGCGCGTCTCTAGAAACGCGCACTTACTAAGCTTTAATGTCAGGTTCGCTTTTCTCAATTCTATTAACACTAGCTCAAGTGTTTGCAATCCGGACTCCACGTCTTGCGAAGGAATTAAAATGTCGTCCATATACGCCATCACGTTATTATTTTTGAGCGGTGCCAGTACCTTATTCATCATTCGTTGGAATACCGAGGGGGCATTAGCGAGACCAAACGGCATACGCAAAAACTCGTACTGCCCGTCGGGTGTTACGAACGAGGTCTTTTCGACAGAGTTTTTAGAAACTGGTATTTGATAATACCCTGACGCCAAGTCCAGACTCGTGAAGCGAGTGCTGCCTTGAAGATTGTTCAGCTGATCCTCGATGAGCGGAAGAGGATACCTATCTTTGCGTGTGACAGAGTTCAATGCACGATAATCGATACACATTCGAAGCTCACCTGTTTTCTTGCGAACGAGCAAAATTGGACTAGCAAACGGGGAATTCGAGTCTTGAATGATACCATTACTTTTGAGATCCTCTACTATTTTGCGGACTTCGCCTCGTTCTGCGTAGGATAGCCTATACGGCCGGTATACTACCGCTTTGTCGCTTGTCAACTCTATATCTACCTCCGCAGCGGTCGTTCTTCCCAACTCGCTTGTTCCTAACGCAAAACAATCGCGATACCGATTGAGTAAGGAAATAAGTTTGGACCTCTGCCTTTCAGTAACACTATCATTAACGTGAATTTCATCTATCGGTAAATCCCTTGGTATAGACTTCTTAATACTAAGGACCTGTCGTTCCTCTTTCTCAAAGGGGGTCTCTTCTCTCGCCGACCAGGCTCTGGCTACTACTTGTGATGTACCAATACGCAAGGGTACATCAGACAAATTTACAATGGGTAATAGTCCCAGGGAAGTATTGATAATGCAACGTGGAATACAGTGCTCGCTGTTTTCCTCTCCACGTAAGCTCAGATCTACGAACAAGTCACCCTCATAGGCGTTATCTTTAACGATTACTCTTACATTTCCTGCGTGATTCGGAGGGATTACCGTAGCCTCCGCGGCCCATAGTGTAATCTTCCGCGGCGGCAAATCGACTACCTCAGGTAGAATTGCCGCGGACGTCTCGAACAGCCGTAGGTCACCGTCTCTCTGTAGAACTGTGATGTTCGGCAAGTCGGTGAAGGGTTGGCCCACGATCAGTGGGAGGTCCTGCAGGTCGTTCGGGACGACGTGAACGTCCACCAAAGCTTCGGCGAGGTCCACCTTCAGCATCACCTTCGCTGTACCACATGGTTTCACGGTTGCTCCACCGTAACCACGTAGTGTTGTCTCCGTCGGCTGCAAGTTGAGTTGCAGCTGTTCCGCCTCGGCCTTGCGTAAGGTAACGCATTCGCTGCCCAAATCAATGTATGCTCGCATAGGTGTGTCTTGCAGTAGAACATCTTGGAAACGAGCACCGCCCTGCTTCGGCATTGAGCCGATGCTTAGGATCTTCTTAACGCCTGCGGTTTTTGTGCTAGGCTTCGGACAGTGATATGAAAAGTGTCCCCTTTCGTTACAATTGTAACACTTCACGCCGGCTAGTCCCCCCTTTTTTTGAGGATGCGTTGTCTGACCGCTGGGTCCTGGCCGTTCTTCCGTCCCGTGCTGTTTAGACTGTCCGTTCTTATGACCCCCTGTTGATCGGTGTTTCTCCTTATGGTCAACATCTCCTTTGCCGTCTGAGTCCCGAGTCGAAATTTTCAACCTCCTTCAAACCTCCCCAGAACCTCCAAGATGTTCAAATTTTGGGAGTACGGAGGTTCAAGGGAGGGTACGATATATTCGCGGCGCTTTAATGTTATACTCCACATGAACCTCCAAAAGTGGCAGAAACTAGACATTTTGATTCAAAGGAGGTTATGTAGGGTACCCGAGACCCGCCTTTCGATCCAGTTGAGCCTATTTCAACGCTCACGCACACCCTGCAGACCCTCCTTTGGGCCTATTTCAGGGCCTACCGACCCTGTTCTAGGCCTATTGCAGACCCTACACACCCTCCTTTAGGCCTATTCTATCTATCCTCTACGTACGTCACAGAAATCATCTCCGTCGATATGGGGCATAATGTTATAATCCAAAAAGCGAATAAATATTCAACTAAACATTATTTATCGAAAATTCGAACCAAAAATAGCTCGACCTTACTGGAAAAAAGGGAATTTTTCAATATTATTATGATTGAATTTTAAATATGGGACGACATCAATATTAACAAAAATAATTTGCTTGAAAATTTGATAAGGATTCAGAAATAATTTATCAAATTTTCAGTTTTTTGAAATTACATCAATACTATTGTAATGGACAAGCTCAATGCAACCACCTATAGTAAGAGGTACAGATGGGGTTATACCTAAGCGCGATCACGTTTGGATCTTACTCATTGTCAGTGTCAAAGTGTTTAAACGTTTGCACCGAGCCGTGGTTCTTGTTATATGCCGGTGGCGTTATACTTGCGGGAACGAAACGGAAGCCTGCGCGGCTATGCGGACGCACTTTGAACTACGAACACAGGCCAAAACTTGGAATCAAGTAGGTTAAAACTCACTTTCAGACCCTACGCAACCTCCTTTTGATACCGAGTCTTCAATCCAAAGTGTCCTCGGCATGCTTGGGATCCAAAGGAGGCTATGTAGGGTCAAGGAACGAGAGTTTTGGTGCAGAGGAGGTTATGTAGGCTACGTAGGTTCATAGTCGCTAGACATCTGCGATTAAAAGGAGGTTTAAGAGGGCTAGCGGAGGCTGAAGTGGAGTGAAAGGAGGTTTACCGATATCACTGAAATCTGCAAATAGGGCTTAGTAGATTCAACGGAGGGTAGCGGCTAGTGCGAAACAAAAGAAATAGGTTCTGGGGGATTCAAACGAGGCCTAAAATTTCGACTCGGGGTGTTTTCCGACACCGGTATCGAATTTCCCCAAAAGGTCCCTGAGTTCTTCTGGATTCCTGAAGTCCTTCATCTTAACCACTGCTTGTATGGCGCTGTTGTTAATGCCGTGTACTATGCACTCCGCAGCTTTCTGACCTTCGAATCCGCAAGCATTCACGAGGGCCGCTTTTTCGAAAAAGTAATGAGTCATACTTTCATCTTTAAATTTGGACCGTGCTAACATGGCCGCGAGACGATCCGGGAAACAAGTGCGGTCAGTGAATGCTGCGATAACCTTCTTTTTCCATTCCCCCCACTGCATAGCTACCGTCGGCAATCCGTCATACCAAGTCCTGGCGAGTCCTCGCAGCCTATCCGTCATGAAACTGGAAACAGTTGTATTGTCCCAACCATGCATTTCTTTCAGATCTTCAATTTTCTGTATCCATGTCTCCACGGATTGATGTTTGTCACTCGGGTCAAATATTGGTATTGCCAGTTTTCCTTCAATTCCTCGATGCCCAGCCCTTGATGTTGATTGTTCGGCTAAAGTACCAATCACCTCTGTGACTTTTTCTAGAGTTTGTTCGACGAGTGAGGTACTGCCACTCGCTGATTCACTCCTTTGCGATATCCTCTCGATTGTTTCGACAAATCGATGTAGCGCTCTATCACTGTAGGTGCGATCACTACCGCGAGACCGCGAGCGAGAGTGTCTCGAACTACCCCTCTCACGAGGTCGTTCTCTACTTTTCCCTTCGCGTGATCGTTCACAACGCAAACGCTTGTCCGATCGTTCGCATTCATCCTCACGCGACCGGGATCTTTCGCGTTTGCGATTCTTCTTCTTGCCCATCGTGTGTCTGGACGCAACAGAACTGCACCCACTCTCACGCACAAGCACCCTCCGTGTATCACTGCACACCCGTGTTTTCACAGTGTGTTCCTCACTTAGTTCACAAACACGTTTGTCACGGATTCACGTATGTTGCACTATTCTGTCGGATGACCATGCGGCAAGAACCGTGAATCTATATCCCACTTCTGAAGCTGTAAGCTTTTCTTAAGCCAGAAGATTATATTTATTCAATTATACTGCGGTTTTACGTTAATGAATACAATAAGTCAATATAAGAAAGCTAAGTCAAATAAGTTCAAGGAGGGCCACGAAGTGGACCGTGTCCTGGCTGTAACAGCAATGCCTCCCTCAGGCCCCGGGGTGCCTTTCCAGCCCCGGCAACGCCTAAGTCTCCCAGCGTCCTGTTTATGTCATCTATCACGTCCTCAGCACCTAGGCTCGCTGCGTACCCCGAGAACGGCGTCACGGTGTCAAGTGGCCCATAGTATTGGGCCTAGCCTAAATGTTTAGATGACGTGACCGTCGGGCGCGTACATTATGCAATTTAATATGTAAATACGACCTAATATACGAAAAATCACATAATAAATCATGAAAATATCAAGTATCAGAAAAAATACGTAACAAATTACACACTAAAACACATGATTTTTCATATGATTTATTGTATATTTTATGTGATATTTGATATTTTCATGATTTATTATGTGATTTTTTATGTATTAGGTCGTATTTACATGTTAAATTACATAATACAATATATGCCGATTTCGGTCAAAACATTATGTGATTTATCACATGATCTTTTTCAGTAGGGGAAAACCTACTGATCGTGTTGCAGATGCGTTGGAGTCGCCTTAGAAACAAGTTGGAAGTATTGGAAGCGCGTTGGGGGTGCGTTGGAATCGCGGTAGACGGCATTCCGTTGCGTTCGCAACGCATTGAAGACCTGTTGGACGTCTTGTATCCCGAACAAAAATGATCATATTCGATTACATTAGATGCAATAGAAAATCTGAAATTCGTTTTCATTCGACCAGATCTGATCAGTAATCCATCTGACCAGGGCTGATCATATCTGACCAGGGCTGATCATATCCGGCGAGATCTGATAAGATCCGATCGAATAGGACAAATTCCGGGCCCGATTGTATCCATACCTGATCACATCCAATCAGATATGATCAGACACATAGCTTCCCAAATTATTGTCGAAAAATATGATATGCTTCGAACAATTTATTGCATGTTCACTATTGACTTTACACATTATATGACCTATATGTATATATATTTAGTACATGGATTTTTGTACATATTCAGTAAGAATTCACGCCTGTGCACCCAAAATCGAGTGCACTGTGCGATTTCGATGACAGCATAAAATAATCCAAATATCAAGAAAAACATCTATTTCGACATCTATATACAGGTTTTCCAGGACGTGAAACGTAGTTTTTCTATGACCTATTGACATTTTTCCTGTTTCGAGAGTTTATTTAGACAAAGTATAGACTCTGAAATTTTGAAGAAAATATGTACTTAACGAATACAATTTTTCATACTGTAAAATGGTTTATCTAACGCGAGTATGATTCACGCGTTTTTCGATGGTAGTTTTTGGTTTGTAAAGCAGCCGTTTTAGCGACGGTCGGGTGAGTCTGCGAGTGCGCGTGTGCGGAGTACTTGGAGGAGTACGTACTGGGTCACTTTTAACTCCTAGGCGTTAAAAGTAACTTGATTTGTACACCTCTTGACTCCAAGCATGCGCATTCGCAGTCAAGTGTCCGATTATTCGACATTTCCACCTAACCTCAAAACGCGTAGATGATACTCTTGTTCTGTAAATTATCGTGTCCTATTGTTAGTTACACAGTGCGTAAACTGCGACTTTACGCACACTTAATCGGACTTTACCCGCGTTTGTGATACAACATTTTGTTCGATACATGTGCGAAAGTTGTTTTTCAAAAACAAACCTGTTCAAAAATTTGTATCGTCACGTTATTTTTTTTCATCTAAAATGAGAGCCCTAATTTTTCTGAATATACATGCATTTTTTAAGAATTTTGTCACTATTTTGAAATTTCCGTTTTCGAAAATTTGCATATTGTGAAAAATGGAAAAAAAAATCTGAATTTTGGATATGTGTTTGTAAAAACGATGTAGATTACAATTCCAAAGTTTCCGGAGCGTGGAACAAATAGTTTCGTAAATACAGCCTTTACAAATTTTCGAGAACGGAAATTTCAAAATAATGGGAAAATTCTTAGAAAATGCATGTGTGTTCAGAAAAATTAGGGCATTTATTTGACAATGAGATGAAAAAAAATAACGTTACCAGAAAATTTGTTAAATAATGTTTTGTTTAAACAATTTATTGATAAATTTTGGGCATTGTAATTATTCAAAATGAATACTCTTATCATCTTTATCACAGTTGATTTTTTTCGATTTTTATTCTATCATAAAGTACTCAATTTGCCGACGAGAATCATTTTTGGTTGAGATTGTACGGCCAATACATCCTTCACGTGGTTGTAATTCGACATATATTAGTGAGTTTATTAACCTGCTAAAAATGTAGATAGAACACAGATAGATACGGATAGATGCAGTGCAGAAAACCGTATAGAACAGATAGAACTTCTATCTGTTTCTATCTGTTCTATACGGTTTATTGCATCCTGCTACCGTATCTATCTGTTTCTATCTGTGTTCTACTACATTTTTGACAGGATATGATATTTGAAATTATGTTTACGGTCAAGATTGAAAAATCCATGACAAACCTAGGTTTTCAGCTCGTGGCCATCCTGTAATGAATTATACTTAGTTTTCTGAAATTTAAATTTACAATAAGCTTACAATTAGAAATTAGTATGAAAATGTTTCACATTTCTAGGTCCAGCGGTTCGGACTAGGCGTTGAAAAGTCACTCAGGATAAAATCTCTTCTTTTAAATATTCGGAATTAGTCATTCATAATTCTATACAATAAGATGTAAAACCAAACCCTCAAGAGAAGTAGAGAAAGGCCGCAGGTGAAACGTTCGTCATTGCGGAGGAATCTTGTACTATAAAAGGTCAGATCCTCAAAAGCATGCGTCAATTCTCTCCGTCAAACCTTGCACCTAACCTCTGCGGAGAGCTTCGATGGGGCCCGCTCGAGGTTCTTCGCCTCTTATATTCATGCAAAAGGTGGAAAAAATCATAGTTTAATGCCACACTAGCATGATCCAAGAAATTAGAAATACTTTTGAAGATCTGACCTCTTATACTTCAAACATTACCCCCATAAGAAGTGTTTTCGACCAAGTTTTACTAGGGTCTGCCCAACCGGTGGCTCTACTGATTATGTCTAGAGAACACAGGATAATAGAACCGTTACATTTCGAGCTACACAGATCATATCGGTTTCTGGAATGAAAAAGAGTCGTATCGAAAGTAAACTACCCAGCCTACGAATTATCTCCCGACTTCGTTGCAGTAATATCAGGAACATTGTCCTCGCTAGGCAGATCGGCTAGTCCCCTTCTTTGGTCTTGACTTGCACTGGAATAAAAATAACAAATCTGTTGTAGTATGTGTTTACGCTTCGTGAGAAATCAAATTTCCAATTCATATAAACATACTCTGATCAAAGTCTATGCATCCTTGTGCGAGCTTGCCGGTTACTGACGGACTCAAATATCCTCTTCCGCCTGTAGAACATATATAGACGCCGTAAAGGTGTATTACAGCTGAAATCATCACACACATCCCGTAGAAAGAATATTCATGACTAGGTGTGCATTCAAGTGCAAACGATCAAAGTAATTGACAAGAGCGAAGTTATCATATTTGTAAATGATTACATCGCTGTTTTAGCATCGGCGTGCAGTCAAAAATTTGCTACGCCTACATTCATCTTTTTGTTTCATACTCACGAGTAAATTCCGGGAAGATAGGCGCCGGTCGAATAAATATTTCAAGCGAATCATGCTATACACAGCGAGACAGTGGAAAAGGTTAGCGATAGGTTGCGGTTATAGGTTAGGTAGTTCGTTTCAGGATGCCACGGCATAGCAATATACTTTGATACGATATTTGAGTAAATAAAGTGTGCATATTATTGACGAATACTTTCCTGATCTGCAGGCTCGAATTAGTCCAAATAGTGGATACACTAAGGAAAATCGTTCAATTCAGACGCCGGGTGGCACACGCGTTACAACACTTGACACTTCAAGACAATATGGCGGCGCCTCAGCGCCTCAGCGCCTCATGACGTCACAAAGTCACTACTGCCGTCCGAATTCCGTCGTTACCCGCATTCGCGATTGTAGACTTATCTTCGGGGTCTGGTTTCCAAAAGAGTTTTAATATAATAAATTGAAATGTATTGGCATATTCACGAAACTATAGAGAAAACTGGATTTCCGAAGGAACTATTTCAATACTCTGGAATCACTGACTTTTATACGAGACCCGTGTCCGAGATACGATTGTGTACTCGGCGAAAAATCGTTCTTGCAGTACAATCATATAAGATTCCATACAGTTTTACCCTGACTTTGTCTCGGTCAAATTGAATTTATCGATTTTATCAATTGAACCTTCACCTAACGCGCCCAAATTTGTGCTTCAACGCGCTTCCAACGCCGGACCAACGCACCCTTCAGTATTGTTGGTCCAACTAGTTTCCAACGATCACCCAACGCGCCAATAATTGAGCTCCAACGCATTTTCAACGCCGGACCAACGCACCCTTCAGTATTGTTGGTCCAACTAGTTTCCAACGATCACCCAACGCGCCAATAATTAAGCTCCAACGCATTTTCAACGCCGGACCAACGCAACCTTCAGTATTGTCGATCCAAGTAGTTTCCAACGCTCACCCAACGCGCCAATAATTGAGCTCCAACGCATTTTCAACGCCGGACCAACGCACCCTTCAGTATTGTCGATCCAAGTAGTTTCCAACGCTCACCCAACGCGCGAATAATTGAGCTTCAACGCATTTTCAACGCCGGACCAACGCACCCTTCAGTATTGTTGGTCCAACTAGTTTCCAACGCTCACCCAACGCGCGAATAATTGAGCTTCAACGCATTTTCAACGCCGGACCAACGCACCCTTCAGTATTGTTGGTCCAACTAGTTTCCAACACTCACTCAACGCGCCAATAGTTGCATCCCAACGCGTCTCCAACGACAGGTCAACGTAACCTTTCGGATTGATGACCCAACGACGTTTCAACGCTCGTCCAACTCGACGATAGTTGAACCCCAACGCGCCTCCAACGATAGTACAATGGTCCAACACAATTCCAACGACCCCAACATTTCCCCAATATAACTACAACGGTATTCCAACTACCTCAACAAGTCTCCAACAAAAATTTCGTTGGACGGGCCTATCAGGGATATCAGGGTGAAGTCGAGCCATTGTTTTATTTGACCGAGATTTTCTATTTTGATTCTTCGTATTTCATTATTTTTTTCACTTATTGCCATTATATCATGCGTCAATTGGTGAATTTCCACTCTGTCATGATACGCCCATTTTATTTTCAGCAACCAAGAAAACAATTCCTGACGCATTCTTGAGTAAGTGACACTCAATCGAAAAATACATCAAGCCTAGCTTGATTTTGATCCAGCTGTTGTTGAAACTGAGTGAGAGTTGAAGACGAATTGATCATAACCTCTGTATTCCAATTTCAGATTCTGTCAAGGAAATAAGAACCAAAATGATAACCGATTCGGGAAGAATTGGACAGGCAGCCGAACGTGAGTTGAAGACGATTGTGCCCATCTAGAATATCGCGCCTCAATTAGCACTTGAAAATTGTCTAAATTATTGACGTGTCTTTTAATTTCTAGGTACCAGCGATCAGATCCGAGCTTCTGTGATCATATTTACTCAAGTATTCGACTCACTCACCCCCCTAGTCGATGCGATTTGGAATGATGTTTTGCTTGCCCGTAGTAAGTTGGAAACAATCGTACCATTAGAAATATAATTGTCATAACGAGATCTATCGTTTGCTACAAACCAAATTCCAATGAGGCTTCATAAATTGATCTATTTCCTTAGCCTCCAGTTAGGCAAACGTATTTCATACTCAACATTCCATCCCTGATTTCAATTGTACCACCTGCAACAGTTTAGTGCTGCTAATCTACGAGCCTGAATATGTGGAGAAAAACTCGTCGGATTAGGTCAGATAGATTTCTTTATTGAAAGCGACGTTTCGGCCGGCGCCGGCCGGCCATCCTCAGGCTATAACAAATATTCATTCTTATATTATAGATACAAATTAAGTAAGGTAGATAGAACTACTATTATTCCAATATACAGAAACTCTATCTGACCTAATCCGACGAGTTTTCCTCCACTTGTACTCAATGGTCACGGAATACAAAAACGATCCTGAATATTTTGACGTTTCATATTATTTCCAACATCAACTAAAATATGATGATTTCCTCAATTATACTTTTAATGTGTTCTGGTAATTGCCATTGAATCGTAACTTCACTTTCTCAGGTGGATAATCATAAATCCCATGCCAGTCCAGCTGAACCGAAGCAGCGGAAGAGACTATTGGTGAGTGTCATCGACAGTATCTGCACCTGATACGAAGATGCTGAATATATTTATTCACTAATTTTGGTGAATCTATTCGCAGGCCACTTCTTAGCAGCTATCGCGGAGCGGAATATTCGGAACCGCTTGTGCTAATCTGAACAACTTTTTGTGGAAGAACGTAAATCATGTGCTGGACGAGAGACTACCAGTTTCTTCCAGCACGTCTTCCAATTGATTACTGAATATGTATATACCAGTGAATAATGTAGCTGCATAAGATTGTGAGCAATAAAAATCAATTTCCAAAATATTCATTCGCTCTATCGTATAAATTTTCCAGTTCCCAACACAGATTCCGAATACAAAAGAAAAAAGACATTCAGAGGCCCTCATAAAACGATTACTTTTTTCTTCCGAGTAACGTGACATGTGAGAAGGTTTTTTCATTTGGAACACCTGCATGAAAGGTTTGATTCCGTTCGGACCGCTAAACCGATTTGGATGAAATTTGCACGGCATACTGTTCTTATTCCGAGGCTGTGCCAATAAAGTTTTCAAACGTCGCTCGCTAACCACGTAACTTTCATGTTTAAATACAAAATACCGTGAGGAATATTACGATACAGATAATTAGTCACTGCTTATCCGAAAATAGTACTTCAAAAACCGAAAGACGTTCAGAATGAGATCCAAACGAGAAGAGTCGATGCCTCCCCCGTGCACCCCTTCCATGGTTAAAGACATGACATGATTTTAATTCAATTGACAATTAAGTCGCCTTATGGCATCAACGGGCCTTCGATAATCTTCAGTCATTACGTATCTAGATATGGTATAAAGGACATTTCAATGACGGGATTCGTTTACCCCGATTGTCGAGTCTGATTCATATTATATTGACGCAAGTAATTGAATCGTTAATTCGTGATCACTTCCGAATATTGAATGAAGTTTTATCATCGCTGTACCTTATTGATGCAGTTGTGCAACGTGGACTACGAATACCTAAATTCAAATATTATTTTGTTCAGAGGTGGATGCCTAATTGGCGTTCACATCATCTGAATTTAACAAAAATTTCTTGACGTTCATCATTCTTTGTAACATTTTGTGCATTTTTTTTCACTTGCATACCCTCAAAATCCGAAGAGAGATTTCAAGAATTCAGAAAATCAACCGAATGACGCACATTATCTTGAAAATCAGAAAACTCATTTTTTTTTAAATCAAACTTCTTTTTCCAATAAATATTTCACACAATATGTGGGATGATATGACTGATAGGTTCTGTGAGTTTCATTGTTGCTGAAGCATCGCTTCATACTGAAAAAATATATTTTTTTTCCATACATGAACGGAAAGGCCGATTTTGCTACTTTCACCGACCGAGAAGTCTTTTCTCCCGGTAAGTCTTTCTTCCCCGATCTTTCTTCCCTGAAACTCTTTCCTCCCTGCTTTTAGTTTCCGTACCGGCCGCGCTACACTTCAGCCACATAACCTCAAATGATCACCATTTTGCCCGCGAAATCGACCTTTCCGTTCGTGGTGGAAAAAAATACAGTGTGCACCGCGGTCGCAGGACTTTTCACTCCCTCGGTGTAGTTTGCTACCCTCGTCTTCGGCTCGCTACTCGTGCAGCCTCCCCTCTCCCTCGTGCAGCAAACTACACGCTCGGGCGCGAAAATGTCCTTTGCTCCCTTGGTGCTGTAACAGGGCAATTTGCTAGCCTGTTACGAGACCAACGCCTCCGCCCGTGATTTTATTCTTTTGTCCGATATTCTGGCCGTGGACGCAGGAAAACAGGACGAGGAGTCGGAAATGTTCGTTTCCAAAAATTATGGTTATATTTAGCTTTCAAGAATGTTTTTCTATTTGTGTTTTGTTTGTTTTGTCATATGTCATGTCTACGTTCCGGAGCCGGAGAAGGTCTACAAGGGTCGGTTTTGCTACTGATTCGACATCGGGGAGTTCTAGGGTCAATGTTTTCGGAACCGTCATGTTGCAGCAACTTCTGTCTTCTTCTTCTTCTTCTTCTCCTTATGGCTATCGCCTGTCTGACGTAAGTCGAGGCATGTGCCATTGTACTCTTTGAACTTCTGTCTGCTACGCTTGGCTTAACGCACGGTCGTATACACAGGTCCGGCAACTCGCATGGTGGGGGTGAGTCCCTTAATGAAGACAAGTTTGTTTTCGCCCGCTGCTACGGCTGCTGAGGTGCGCTAGAAGCCTAGTACGGAGTTGGAGTGTAAATAATGTTCATAACCTATTTTCTATACATAACGAACGTCACAGTTTTCCCATAATTTGTTATTAACAAATTCAATTGCGTGACTTTAATATATCAATGATATGATGTACATCTGACCGTGATTAAATGATGTCAAGTAAACTATTGAAGCAGATTTTGTTAGTTTTTTGTTGTTTTGGGGTGGAACTTCCGATCCCTGGTAAAAACGTGGATAGAAACGGATAGAAACGGATAGAAACATTGCAGAAAACCGTATAGAAACGGATATACGGTTTTCTGCAATGTTTCTATCCGTTTCTATCCGTTTCTATCCACGTTTTTACCAGGGATACAAATCGCTCTATTGTGGGATATTTTGGAAATTGCAACGCTGAATGAAAATTATTTGTTAGTCTATTGATTCAAGTTCTGTGTAATGAAGATTATTTAGTTGTATAACCATTTCGCTAAAAAAATGTGAAGAAGTTTCATCGGTATTACCAAACAGTCAATAATAAAATTAGTGATATGCCAATTGTAGAGTGCTGTATCGATCATAAAAAATTGCAATAATAATATAAATAAATGTAATTGAAAGAATAAGGAAATTTTTTTATACTCCAACCCTGCACTAACCGACCCGGGCGCCAAAAATTTAACGGCCAATTCAGGAAACTTTGAAGCATCGCTAAGGAACCCACCCCCACCATGGGAGTTGCCGGACCTGTGTACACGACCGTGGCTTAAGGTGAAATGAAAGTCACGTGACCTCGATATGAGGCTGAACTCAATGAAGCGCCTGCCAATCGTGGATTTTCGAAAATCGAAAAACATAATCAGAATTTTGTATAACAATATTGTTCTGTAACCCAAGGAGGTGCTGCCCCTCGTGGGAAGAGGCAGCACTTCCGCGAATTTTTTTAAAAATTCGAAAAAACCTACTCAGACTTGCTTTAGAATAACCAAAAATTTTCTATAGGTGCGCAAAGGATGCATCTACAATACCCCATCTCAAGAATTACAAAAAAAAAATTTGGAAAAATTCTAAAAATCAGAGAGTAAAAAGTGTGACAACTAGCCCCGGTCTCCCCTACTTGTATGATAAGGGATACTTTTTATTTTTTTGCTCAATAAAATAATTATAAATTAATTACCTAAATACTCAGATAATTATTGACTCGTGTCGATATAATTCATCGTTTAGACCCCCTAGGATAGAAAAAAAATGATTTAGGATGAGATAATAAGATAAGGAATTGCTCCTGGAAAAAATATAAAAAATTGAATTAAATAATATATATAAAAAAGAGTTGATTCGAGTGGTACAGTAATTTTTGGTGCTGCTTTTTAACAAGAAAAAAACTTTTATTGTGATTAGTAGCGTTTTTTTTTTTTTTCATTATTAAAACCTGTATACCTGAATATTAAATCTTCATATAAATAAAATGAAAAAGATGAATGAAAAAAAAAACTAGATACCCTCAAATATTTGATTAATTAATTAATTGATCAATGATTAATTGAGATTTTTATCGAATTCTTTCACATGAATTATGAAAATTATTCTATTTTTATGTGATTTTTTTTTTCAATTCTAATTTCAAATATAGCTTCCACTAATATTGTGTGTATGCATAACGTTTCTATTGATTAATTGATAACGATAAAAACAATAATTAACATTTATCGTTGTAATCACAAAAATCGTATCGTCGTGAGATTTTATCTTCTATAATAAATTATTCAGAAACTCAGAGACGAATAAAAATCATTTCATTTTTAATCGTCATTTATATTCAATAAAATTATGCAAAATATTTTGAATTGAATTATTGAAGCTACAATTATTCAGAATTGATAAATTCTTGTTTCATTAACGATTCAGAGTTTGAATAACTGTAATAATTGAATAAATCATACCCACGAAAAAGAAAGAACAAAAAGAATAAAAAAAAATAAAAATAAAAAAAACAACGAGTCATTGACTCTAATGTACGCGCTCGAAGGTCACGTCATCTAAACATTTAGGCTAGACCCAATACTCTGGGCCACTTGACACCACGACGCCGTAGCCTGGGATAAACAGCGGGCTGTAGGCCCTTAGGACGTGACTTATAGCGTATAAAGGACGCTGGATACATGTCTGGCAATGCATTCCGGGGCGTGAGGAAGACACTTCTGGTGCAGCCGAGACACGGTGCACATCGTGGCTTACGGCCCTCCCTGACTTATTTAATTATCTGGCTTCATTGGCATATTGTATTGAATAACGTGAAATCAGTATTCTGTATATTAAACTTAGCCCTCTGGGTTAATAAAAGCTTACACTAAATAAGTTTAAATCATTTTTTATAACGCGGGTGAAAACAGTTCGCGATTTCGTCGCATCGCTACCCTGGCGCCACTTTCTTGACAGACTCTACACTCCATCTAGCATCGTATCGATGAGCCACAGTCTCCCAGGTGGTTTGCGGGTTGCCTCTAATAAGGCGGAATATTTTAATATCGAACCAGCTGCCAGACGCAGTTAAAGATGCGCGTATAATTTAATATCGCGTGTCTAATGGCACGAGTTCGTAAGCGCCAAAAACGCGATTTTGGTGTCAAAAGGTCGTATAATTTTTTTTTTCACGCCATTCGCTCTGAAAACGGCCAAACCGTATAGATCAATTGAAATTACGAGATCGAAAAATGTAAGTGCAAAAGGTCATAAGTTGGGCGGATACGTCGTTCTTTCATTACAATTTTCAAAGAAAAATAAAAATCAACGTAAAGGCAAAATGTCGTAAGTGCAATTTTGATTTTTTTCAATTTTTCATGATTTTTCCAAATAGTTGTAAAAACTCGTAAAACGCAAAGATAAATTGAAAGAACGAACATTGAAAAAAAATCGATAAAAAATATTGGTAGTTAAAAGCAGAAGGTCGGAGGCGCCATTTTGATTTTTTTTATTTCTCACGATTTTTTTAAATAGCTGTAAAAACTCGTAAAACGCAAAGATAAATTGAAAGAACGACCATTAAAAAAAATTCGATAACAAATATTGGTCGTTAAAAGCAGAAGGTCGTATAGGTCGTTATAGGTCGCCCAACTTATGACCTTTTGCACTTACATTCTTCGATCTCGTAATTTCAATTAATCTGTACGCTTCGAACGTTTTAGGAGCGATTGGCGTGAAAAAAAAAATTATACGACTTTATGCCATTATAAACAGCAAAACGTCGTATAATGGCGCTTATGTCCTTACGTCTTACGCCTACGTTAAGTTATCGACGTGGTAGGGGGTCTCTCTGCTGTGTATAAATACGACGGATCAGACGAATTCTTACCAGAAACCTATTTCTAACGAAGTAAGTGGCTACCTTCAACATGAACAAGATCTTCTGTCTTCTTGTCGCCTCATTGGTGTGCGTGGGTGTTGCCAGCGGTAAGTTACAGACCAATAGTACATGCTCGAACGTTCTATTTTC